>JAUPMG010000011.1:2407095-2450767 GCA_031762675.1 Pachysandra terminalis
GGTAAGTGTGATTGCGAAATTTAAGTGGATTTATATATATATATCAGTGTATTTGTATGTGTTGCCTTAAATAAATAGGTAATATGAATGTAAAATGGTAATAAAAAGATTAGTTGCACCTCAAGTGAGGTATTAATGTATGGACTCTAGTAGTCCTCTATCTTCTTGAAGAAACTACTTAAAGGGCAAAACTGTCTTTTAAAATAGCTTCTCGGAGAAGCTAGCAACACCAAAGTGTTGTGCTCCCAAATGCACCCTAATAGACCCTATGGCTTCTTGATGAAGCTAAACAAGAGAAACCATATTTTTTTTGTCTCTTGGGGTTTCTTCTTTGGATTGTTAAGGAAGAAAGGGAGGATTCGTTGGAAAGAAGGAAGCATTGATGCCCCAAGTCTGTGAAGAAGAAGCTAAGGGTTGATTCTTAAAGCTTGGAGAAAGGAAGTTGTGAAGAAGAAATTGCAGAAAAACGAGATTGAAGAAGGTTAGCTAAAGCAAAGGCTGTGTTTGGTTTGCGTCAAACTGTGGGAAAGTCAAAGGAATCAGAAAAAAAAGAAAATTCTGATTCCTTTGTCGCAGAGTCGGGCACAATAAGTCGGAAATTTTTTTTTTCTGAGTAAGGCAAAAGTTTTCCTAAAAGTGGTGGGCCCTAGCATTTTATTTTCATTTTCCTAAGCAACCAAACAGCAAAGGAAAAAAAAAAGTGGTGGACCCCACCACTTTCTTTTTCCTTTCCCACAGTTTGACGCAAACCAAACGCAGCCAAAGGGATTTCAAGGGATTTTGCTCAAGAAATTCTTACAAGGCTTGTGTGCTACAAAACAAGTAAGTAAGGATACTAATTTAATAGAAATTTGAGGGGTTTTGCATGGTTTTTATGATGAGAATTTGTTAGTTTCAAAAATCTGTTCATGTACGTTCATGCTTCATGGAAACCCATTGCATGTGTAGAACATTAGAGTATTATTGAATGATTTGGACTAATATGATTTGTATTGGAAAGATTTGTGAATATATGAATGTGTTATGTGTAAATTGATGAGATGAAGTGAAGAAGAACAAGGTTTAAAAACCATGTTCTGGGCTGCTGTGCAGCAAGAAGGTCGATCGATCGTGATAATCGATCAATTGATCGACAATAGCGATCAATCGACAATCCTTCTGATTCCCGTGTGAGTTGATTTCAAGTGCCAGATTTGTTTTGATGGTGTATATGAGTGAACCTTGATATAGGAACACTACTTAAAAAGGGTTGAGAAGTTATAAAGACGAAAAGCATAAATTGGCATAATGAAATTCTCTGAAATGCTTCAATGTTTATTACTGTTCATAAATTGATATGCTGAAATGTGTTAAAGGTGAAATGCATGTGTTAGAATAGTGAAATGCTTACTCATTGTTTATTATTCACAAAGTGGCATGTACTCACATATCTGAACTGGATCATGCTTAGATAAAAAGTGTTTGTGAACTCATGAAAAACATTCATACTAGTGTGGTTTGGAAGCATGGGTGAGGGACGAATAATCCTAGATCCTAGATGCTTAAATATGAATTACCTAGGAATAGTAATTCAAATGTGTGAATGTGGTAAGATGGAATGTAAAGAGAAGTGAAGGGAATTAAGAGCTGGTCTTAGCCCTTGAACAAAGAGGGGAATTAAGAGTTGGTCTTAGCCCCTGTTCTCAGACAAAAATAAACGCAGGACGTGTATTCCTAAGGATTGCAAATCCCTTAAAACCATGCCGTACACATGGAATCAGCAGTATCTCAGACTTGACGATCCATTTCATATAGAAATGGTGACTAGGGATACTGGGTGAATCTGATGTGAAATGATGAAAGTGTATTGGGTCACAAATGTGGGCATTATCTACCAGACCCTTGAGATTGGATTTGCCTTGGCACAAAAGGCACCAAAGAAGGTATTAAAATATGGCACTAAGGAAATTTATGATCGTATACGACAGGCACTTGGGGGGAGACCATTGGGATTGGGTTCTTGCATTCATATATATATTAATGTCATGTAGAAATCCATATACATATTAATGTCACGTAGAAATGCATAACATTGATGGCATGATCATGTGAAAATCTACATGTTCTATTATGTTAGTATGCTTTACTTGCTGAGCTTTTTAGCTCAAACTTTCTGTTGAAACATTTTTCAGGCGGTAGAGTTTCACGTGATGCACCTCTTGAGGGAGTGTATAATGACGATGGTCATGACGACGACCCGTGTGATTAGGGCTTTTGTGTGTATGTGACGTCTACATGAGCTCTTGATGTATATTTCTTTTTGTTTGGGATGTACTCTATTATGATGTATTTTGGACTGTATATTGGGACATGTATTATTTTGATGACATGTAATTAATATCGTACAGTCGGGCTTGTACTTAAAGAACTAGACCAGTGTACTTGAGTCTTTTTGATTAATTTTGGGCATTTGAGTAGTTAATGCCAGTTGGATATAAAACTTCAGGTTTTGATCTTTGTTAGATTTCTGCAGTTTACAATTGATGTGAAAATTGTTTTAAGAGATTAATATATTGATTTTCTACCTCCGCGCCTAAAAATTGTAAACGACAATAGAGAGAAAGAGGGGGAAGGTTACGGCTCCGTGCTCCAAGCCCCACACGTGCTGACATGTGTGCGTCTGGGAGTGCAAGGTGTGACAATAGTACTCCAAACGATTGTGTAATCTCTCGCAATAATAATTATAAAAATAGACTAGACAAGCATAAAATATCTATAACCAATAAAATATTAATTACATTATCATCTACAACTACCGCAGAGTAAATTTGAAAGTGTCTAAGTTTATAATTACTACATAACCATAATACAATATTTTTTAATAAAGTTTCTATTTATAGAGTTTTAAATAGAGTTCTTTCCTCTTTTTTTTTTTTAACTTTTAACTATATTTCATAATTTATTTTGGTCAAAAATTTCGTTGATAAAGTGACCATTTCGGATGAAAAAAAAGGGCAAAGTACAAAATTTTTGCTGAAATTTCGGTGAAATAAATCAATCTGAATTTACTTCATTTCGGATTTCATCCAACCCATCCGAAATCGAAATTTAAGCTATGGTATGTGGTTCTAGTAATTAATAGTCCGACATGAGACGTTTTTCGATTTGATAGAGATCTTTCGTTGCAAATTCAAATTCGTGTGCTTGATTCGGTTCATCTACAACATTCATTGAAATTCTCATATTGATGGGTTTTTCGTGTAATGGGATGCTTATTGTTGATAGCATTTCTTGCAACATATCCTACATCAAAATTTATGATATAATTTGAAAATTCATACAAATTCACATTTTTTATGCAACAAAATCTTAGGTTGTGTCTGAAACCTTTGTTTTTAAAAGAGGAGTAAAGATAATAAAAAAAAAAAAAAGGAAAGAAATGATAAGTTTTTTTTTTTTTTAAAGTGTTAGGTTGAGATGGGATATGTAGGTTGTGTTTGGAACATTTTGATGAGTTCTCATATGTAAAAAAATGAAAATCAAATTCCAATGACTTCAGACAATATTTTGGTGAGTTCTCGTATACTCCGACAAAGTTGATTAACCTATAAAAAAGACAAAATATGTTGTAAGTTAGGTTGAAGTGTTGGAGAATGCTCTTGTCCTCTAGTCCTTTGGAACGTTGGTAGGACATTTCCTCAAATGAGAGCTAGGGTGGGTATAAAGACATCAAATAAAAGCACATAGAGGTTTGGTACATGTGACATACACATTAACATGTGTATATTACCTATAAGGAAGTTGCAGATTTGATGGAATAATTGATAAAGATTCATATTTGAAAGATATGGATTTGGTTTTAAAATCTTATTAAAATTGGATTAGGTTGATTTAGTTTATATTTCTATCTCTATGTATTTTCTATTTAAATTCCCAATGGGGTCTCTTTGTAATCACCTTAGAATTTATCAATAAACTCGATTTTTTTCAGCGGGGAGGCTATGGGGTTCGATTCTCGCCTCTCCCCTACGGGGAAGTGGTCGAGTGACCACAAGCGTGATTACCAAAAAAAATGTTAGAGAATGCTCTACACCTTTTTTTTTTTTGTTTTCCTTTCAAAGTCTCGATTCTTTTGGAGAGAAAAGTTATGATCCTAATAAAAAAAAAAAATCAAATTATTTTATTTCCAAATTTCTATCCCTAACTCTTTCATTCTTCAACCAAATAGGAGAAAGTGCATTTTCTTTTCTCTCTCTCAAAATATAACGTTCTAAACGCAATCATAAAGATATGACGATCAAATCTCGATGAATTATCACTTATTCCGACCAAGTTAATTAGCCGTAACAACATACATTGTAGGTTAGGTTGGAGTATTGTAGAGTATACTATCCACCTTTCTTTACTTTTTCTTTCAAAATCTCTACCTTTTTAGGAAGAAAAGTTTTCATCCCCAAAAAATATTTATATTATTTTATTTCTAAATCTCTATTCCCAATTTTTCTCCCTCTTCGAATACTTTCTATATTATATATATATATATATATATATTTTATTATTTTTTTCTTTTTTTCTCAAATTTCGACACTCCAATCAAGGTGGCCCATACTCTAAGGTTCACATTTATTATTATTATTATTATTTATCGAATTAGAATTTACAGTGTCGATTAAAAAATATCTTGCTAAATCTAGAAAATAATCACAGCCAGTTCTCTTATTAAACTCTTAATCAAGACACTAATCTATTGTTAGACTCTAATTAGGTTATGAACAAAGGAAGGTCCCGTACAAAGCGGAACCCTAACTTGCATTCAAATCCACCTTATAAACCTCACAATTCCATTTCCCGCCCATTCGCGCTCCATTTCGAATTTCTCCCCTAGTTTTTAGTCATCTCCTTCTCCTCCTTTCCTCTCTCTCTCTCTCTCTCTCTCTCTCTATCTCTTGCTGTTTTCATTCTCTGAGGTCTCCTTATCTCTGTACAAATCTCAGGCGATCTCATTGTCGTTGCCGGAATGCCGACGAAGCGGAGGACAAAGGAGGAGCCAAGCTCCTCTGTATCGCCTTTGTCGAAGAAGACGAAGAAAGTTGCAGAGAAGACGGAGCCTCAGATCGATAGAGATTCAGTTTTAGCGAAGTGTGAGAACGGATCTAGATCTGCTAATGCATCTTCGTCGGAGAAGAAAAAGACAGCTCCGGCCGTAGTAGAGTGCGAGTTCGAGGGCGAACTAATTTCAGTCGATAAGAGTAAGAAGACGTCGAGATCGTCTTCGAGAAAGTTGAAGGTCGATGAGTGTGAGAAAGAGTCTAAATGTGCTGATCCAGTTCCGGCAGAAGCAGAGTGTCAGTTTGAGGAGGAACCGATTTCGGCCGGTAAGAGTAAGAAGAAGTCGATATCGACTTCAAAAACGACGAAGGTAGAGAAGGAGGAACCGGAGTGTCGGTTAATCGGAGATCCTTTTTCAGATGATGAAGCTCGTCGGCGGTGGCCGAAGAGATATGATAATAATAAGGTTTAGAAGCGATTAATCTTTGCTCTTTAACATGCGTTTCCCTATTTGTATTCCATTTATTTCCCCTAAGAACCATTAATATTTTCCTTTTAATATTTGCTTTTATTGATGTTCTTTATGTTCTATCCAGGGTTTTGGTTCTTGATCTCTCTACATTTTAGAATCATGAAAAAATTCGTCAATGTTAGTTTTTATGACTTGTTTATATTATTTTCTGATTGTAGAGAACGAAAAAGGCTGCACCTAATAGCTCAAACGGGTAATATAATAAGTTATTTATTTTTATTTTTTTTCGCTTTTTGTCTGACTTCTTATGATTTCATCTTGTTATTTATTTATTTTTTTCTATTCCTTTTGTATAATTGTTGGATTGGTGCAGCCAAGGAGATGATGATGATGTTTTGCAAGCTCGTTGCCATTACTCGGAATCAGAGGTGGATGGCTGTTTTTTTAAGCTCAACGACTGTGCGTTTGTCAAAGTGAGTTTCTTTAGTCTCTCTTCCATATATGTGCTGCAAATTATCAAGTTAATGTTCTAGTTAATCAATCTTACACTAAACTGATTAATGTTTGAATTTCTGATGTTTATTACTGCATAATTCAATCTTTTAGGATTCTGAATATTGATAGATTCTCACTGGGGGTGATAAACAAAGCTCGATAAAGATTTGTTTGTGTTATAGTGATTTTGAGTTGCCTTAAATTTTTTGAAACTCAGATTGGACCAACCTAGCTGCTGATAAGGGGCCTGGACATTGAACTGGGTTGGTTCGACTTCAACCCTGAGTCAATGGGATTTGACAAACAAGTCTATCTGTTGTACCCGGATGGTTGAACTGGCTCAATGAGTGTTTTTGAAGATTTACTTCTTTCTTAAAGATCTGTCAGTTTCAGTTGACCTGAATCGAGTTCATCTCTGAGCATACCAACTACTCTTTTGACCAGTTGATTAGTTTTAAACGATTCATTGTGTTTTTGATCTGTTCACAATTTTGAAAATTGATAAATTACTGCACCAACTGTTAAAGAAAGTATCACCGGAGTTGTAAAACTTATGATATTTTCGAGCCCTCTTCAAACCCAGGCCTGACTGGCCATGAAGTTGGCTTCTTTATTTGGGAATATTAAACCTAGTGTTGATGTGGCTTGCAATCTTGCTGACCGATGTGACTGGATGTAACTGCTGAAATGGCAGCCTTTTCCCCCCTTCTAAAATTATCTTGTTTTGGAAAATTATTTGACAGACAATTGGCTGTCTGGAATGAATTAGAATGCCTTCACGAATGGGTTAACTTCTGGTGCAGATTTTAGCAAGTTGATTGTCTTTTTCAATCTGCTAAGGTTTTGAAAATTGAAAATTTCATTTTGTCTGTAAAATAAAGTTGTATCATACTAGAAACATCTGATACAATATAGGAATCAGTTGAAAGAAAGGAGTTGATGTTAGATACCTCAGGCTGTGTTTGGTTAGTTGGAAAAGGATAGAAAGGAAAGTAAAAGAGCACTTTCCTTTCCTTTCCATTGTTTCCCCTTCATTTTAAGGGGGAAAGTTTGAGGGGGATTTCACTAAAAATTACACTTTCGGAAAAAAATACTTTCCAATGGGCCCATGTTTTCCAATGAACCAAACACACAGAATTTGTTGGAAAGTTGGTCTTCCTTTCTTTCATGCAGATTCTAGCTAAACAAACACGGCCGTAAGGTATTGTATTTTTTTTCAAATATACTGTTTCTCTTAGGGTCAATCGGAACCAAAATTGCAGTGTCATTTGGCTTATTACGTTTGATCACACTGTTTATTCAATGTATACTGTATTTGCATATTTACTTGTTTCTGTTTTCTAACCCCAGATCCTTACTGTACAGTTCTTTTTAAATTGGATTCAAAGATGTAGTATTAAGTATATGTCTGTTTGCTATTTGTTCTGTATTGCGATTTAGATGCACATTCAAATAATATTGTGCTTTCAGGGTGAAGTAGGAAAACCTGATTATATTGGAAAGATAGTTGAGTTGTTTGAATCTGTTGATGGAGACCCCTATTTTACAGCCCAGTGGTTTTTTAGAGCCGAAGACACTGTAAGATGAAATTTTAAACTTGTTTCCTATTTTTTTATTTTTTTTTGTATTTCAGTATACTTGTTATATTTATGTAGTATTAAATCTGAAGTGTTTTGTTGCATTAGGTAATCAAAGACAGTGCTGATCTTATCGACAGGAAGCGAGTATTCCCTTCTGAATTAAGGGATGACAATCCTTTGGATTGTATTGTTTCTAAATTAACCATTCTTCATGTTGCGCCAAATGTATTGCTCTTGTTCTCATCTTGTTAATGTTTAGTTTGCACCCTATCCACTAAAACTAATGATGCTTTTACTTTGCTCAACAGATTGATTTGGCTGCAAAGGAAAAGTTGATTTCTAGTTGTGATTTTTACTATGATATGTTGTATTCACTGTCCTATTCTTCTTTTTCAAAGTTTCCTGCGGGTAATATTTCCAAAATATCAATATTATTTATCAATGTATTATTGTTCAATGTTTTAATTTTATCCTTTTTGCAATGAAAATCCTTTGAATCTTCTCGTTTTTTATTTGTCAGTTCTGATTGCTGATGATTTTATATATCTCAGAGAGTAACGGATCTAGTAGCGAAGCATCATCGACAATTTCCAGTGATGTTAATATTGATGAATCAGCTGCTGAAACAAAGTCTGATTTGGATGATGTTTCCCAAGGTCATGGCTTTCAAAAGTCCAAGAAATTGTTATTGGATCTTTATTCTGGCTGTGGTGCAATGTCTACAGGGCTGTGTCTTGGTGCAGCTAAGTCTGGTGTAAATCTCATTACGGTAAGTCAACTGGCTGCCTAAATTGTCAATTGCACGCTACGCACAAATATATATATATATATATATATTTGTGTGTATGCATCCAATTGTAACTGATGCATCTAGGTGATGATTCTCCCAAGGCAAGATGGTGCTTAGTTGTTTCCAAGTGAAATCTAAGTTCGTTTTTCAAGTTTTTAAATCTTTTTGCACGTGTGTGTCTTATTCTGTACATTCGTGTGTGTGTGTAGATAGATAGATAGACATATATGTGTATGTGTGCGTGTTTTCAAACGCTATCAAGTGAAGCAAGGAAACCGTAATTTTACTTGAGGTATGTGGTGAAAATCTTATATATAAGACAAGTTCAAGACATATGGCTTGAGCCTCATGTAAGCTTATATTTGAAGTCTGAATCATCATGAGATAAGTTTGTAAGGGAATAAACCTTAAATCTAAGCCTTGAGGCTTTATCTCTTCTCCGTTGAGCTTTGCCTCGAGTAATGGCCAAGTGCTCCTATTTCTTAAGGTTTGCCTTGTGTAATGTCTAGGTGAAGAATCAAGGTGTAAGCCTCTCATGCCTTTTAAATTGTTGATATATGTGTGTGTGTGTGTATATATATATATGTTTTTATATATTTGTGTGTGTTAGTTTGTATATCTATGCATTTATTTATCTTTGTATTCGTCAATATATACTCACACATTTATGCTCATTTATATGAATGTGTGTCTTACAACTTAGTTAAGTTCTAACATGTCAGCATTTATATCAGAGGATGGTGGTTTAATAGGTTAATACCCAATACATATATAGTTGTTAAATTATTTTAAATGTAGGGCATCCATGTTTTACAGACTGCAATCACCAATCATCATCATCATCATCATTTTGAATATATTGAAAGGAAACTTCTTCTGGTAATTGCCTCTTAAAGGTGGTGAAAGTTCTATTTATGGTCCTTGTTCTTATGCAATTAAGTTTATTCTTTTAAAATTTTATTTTAATTTCTGTTTCTTCTTGACCTTTTGAAATTAGTAAAATTAAATTTTGCAACTTAATTTTGGTTGTCAATATGTTTATTGAAATAGTTATTAGCTTATAATAAACATGGGTGAAAGTATATAGAGTTTTGCCTGATGGGGGTTTGCTTTGTTACTGGACCTGTGGTGACACTTTAACAGCAATGATACATCCCACCTTAATTCGTATTAGACATGCAATTGATCCATTTTAATTTATCTATGCAGAGATGGGCTGTAGATTTGAATCCCTATGCATGTGAGAGTCTTAAGTTGAACCACCCTGAGACAGAGGTATATTTGCAGATTTCTTTCTTCTTTTTCTGTTATGTTAGTTTTTGAATATGCATTGTCCCCAAAAATTCTCATTAAGATTTTGCTTTGCAAAACTTCCAGGTAAGAAATGAAACTGCACAAGCTTTTTTGTCATTGTTGAAGGAGTGGGAAAAGCTTTGCAAGGGTTTCTCTTTGCTAGACACTAACGGCCCACAAGCCCAAGATAATGAAATATTCATGGTAGATGATGGTGGTATTGATGATGATGGTGAAGATGGTGATGATCTAAATGATGGTTCTAGTGATTCATCAGAAGAATTCGAAGTGGGGGAGGTACTTGCTGTACGATATGGCGACCCCAAGGAAAGTGATAAGTCTGGATTGTTTTTTATGGTACGGTAACATGAGTACATGTCAAAGAAGAAGTTTGTGCTTTTTATTTGTTGAGCTGATTTGATACTTTGGTTCAACTACCTTTCCTTGTGGTTTATTCTTTGTGCTTGTGTGTGCGTGTTTTTTTTTTTTTTAATTTTATGTGTTGTTATTTTGCTACTAATTTATTGATGAAACTTTTCGTAAGAAGTCTATAAATGCATTGCACATAAGAATCCAAGCAAATGGTTGTTTCTAGGTTATCGTGGTGTATGGTAGAGTGCAGTGACATAGAAATTGACAAATGGTGCATGAATTAAATCGCATCATATATTTAATTTTTAGTGGCCTTCTAATTGGTTTTCAGTATTATTTTGGTTATTTTTCAGTGAAAACCTTTTGCTGAATTGAATTTCATTGAATAACAGTGTCTTAAGGCTTAGAACTTCTTTGACATAACAAAATTAGAATAATTCTAATGAGAGTTGGATTTGAAAGATAGTATGATTACTAAATATTGTATAATTAAAATATAAGGTTAGTCGCATTAGCAAACAGGAGTGCTGAATGAAATCACCAAGGCATACAATCAAGTTCTAAAGCATTTATATCAAACTTGAACCTCAAAAAACTATAACCATCACTAAAACACTTACACTCAACAAAATTTTTGCAATCAAAAGTGCTAGTATTAATATCAACCTCTGGCCTTCTATATTTTTCTCTAACAAGCAATTTAAAAAATCTGGTTGAAAAGACAATTCACTAATTTTTGCTTTGTTTCACTTTGTAAGGAGCAAAAATATGATGCTGTACTACAAATTTTCTTAAGCTTATTTGGAGCAAATAATAGTATAGAATATGACTGCATCATAGGGAGTTGGTGTGGAATGCGAGAAGTTCGGAGTCGGTTGTTGGTGGAGACTTCTCATTGAAACTTCAAGCAAGAATAATGGTAGTGTTGTTGATGTAGGTGGATAATTTTTTTCTTAGCTGTGCGGCGGCTTGGAATGACATGCATCATGAGATCGAACTACCCACTGGTTTACTGAATAGTTTTTAACGAATTTTTTAGCCTTGTGTTATTGCATTACTGTTGGTCCGAAATAGTACCAACTCTGACTTGCTCCCCGGTTGGTTGGTGGCTCTTGCTCTCGGTCGTGGGGCCGGAGCGTGCGCGGGCGTGCCAAAACTTTTACCAGTTTACTTGAAAGATAGGTTATTGAGTCAAATTGCGTAATTTGATTGTTGAGATAAATCGGTCGATATGTGACCGACTGTAAGACAACCGATTATATGGTTCATGATCTCGAAGGACCAATGACTGATCCAGGGAATTTGATTTTACACGATCAATGGCACTCTTTATATTAGAACAAGCAGAACAGGGGGTCAATACACAACTTAGAAAGATGAATTTCCTAATTTGAAAAGATGAAGTAACAATAACAAGGCAAATACAAACCTTTTGCTGTTCCTTAGGCTCTGATTTCGGGGCTTGACTAAACTACTTCACGTTGCACGAGTTAGCATGTAAGGGACTAACAGGAGGGTCTCCGTGAATCTCCAATTAGGATTCCTTCTTTACTGGTTGGAGGGATCTTCTGCGAGAAACTCAGTCTAAGGGAAGAAATAGGTGTAGTTGGATCTTTCCAGGAGCTAATAATTTACTGGTGATCGCTAGGGATCATAAACTAAGCTAGACTATGATAATCTGAGTTGAGAAGCTGTGGGGATCTTTGATTGATTTGCTGTGGATGCTGTGGAGGCCTTTCTCGTTTCGGCCAATCTCTCTTTTATAGCCCATTATGGCAACTGCTCGGCGGTTTTTGCATAATGGGCGGTTACTGCTTCTCATTTGATGACATCTGCCCCACTCTTCCTTGGAGGCATGTTCCCACGTTCTTGTGATGGAAGCGAAATGGGTTTGAGCTGATTTTTCTAGGCCCGCATCTTTGTGGTGGGCCCGAAACCCTTTTTAACCTATTATGCTTTTAGCGCATGCGGGTTAACAGTCTGCTGAGCCGGGTCGGTCTGAGGTGTCCTGGTTCGGCCTAAACAATTACTAGTGCCCCATATGTTCCATAACTAGTAACGATTAACAGATCTCATTAGATTCCCATAATGAAATATTGATTTGTTTCTAGTTGCCTTATAGTTATTAAAGGTAGTCACCTAGGTGGTTTGGCATTTTCTCGGGGGTTCAGGTGACCTTCCTAGGGTGAGTGTGTCTAGGCTAGCACTTAGACACCTAGGCAACCGCCTAGGCCACTAGGCAGGCCGCCTGATTGCCTAATTTGTCCTAGTGGTCAACTAGTTTGCAAAATTGTTCAATTGTGTAATTTTCATGTTATTTTATTAATTTGCTTGGCTTTTTTTAGTTTATTAATTAAAGCTTACTTGTGCTTTTTCTTTTTAGCATATTAAATTAAATGTTGTCAGTTTCACATGAGAGAATATGTCGAATAGGGCTTGAAGTTGATTTATGAAATTATAAACTTTGTTTTTAACTCTTTGATTATGAAATTATTAATTTTTATTTCTGAATTACTAGGTTCTGTTTTTGAAATTGGTTTCGTATTTAATTGTTTAGTTTAATAGAAGCCTTTTTATGCATAATTCACTTGCATAAATCACTTGAAGCCCTATTTTTCTTTTATTTTCAAATTTTTATTTACAGAAAATCAAAAACTTAACTTTTATGCAGCTATCTTATTATACATCTTTTCTATTAAATTATTTAATTTAGTTTCCATGTTTTTCTTTTTATTTTATTGCAATTAGATTTATTTTCAATTTATATAAGGTTCAAACTTCAAAACTGCAAATTTTAAGGTAGGTCTCAGAAGATTTCTTCTAGTAGTTCAAAGACAAAAGCGAAATCAAAGGATCAAGCATGGAAGTATGCATTTTGGCCGGATATTAGTGACAAGAACAAGATTCAATGTGAGCTTTGTGTGATTTATAACAATTGGAGGCATTCATGGGCAAAAACAAAACTAGATTGTTGGTTACGGGAATACCAAGAATTTCCCTAATATGATTGCGTATCTTGTTAGGTTACAATAATAAATATCATGTTATTTTAATTTCTATATAAAATTATTAGCATATTTTATTTATGTGTGTGTATGCCATTTATTTACTACAGTTTTATTTTTTTATTTTATTTTTGAATTTCGCCAAGACGAGTGCTCAATCACCTAGGTGATAGGTAGGTCTATCGCCTGGGCTTGCCTAGGCTTGTTGATAGTCTTGATTGCCTTTGATACTGCTCCATATTTCCATTCATACTTTGTGATTCCTGTATGATAGCAGAGCCTTTTTGAAACTGAGCAAATTTTCCTTGTGTTGAGCTCATCATTGTAGAATCTTTAAATAATTAGTTGGATCCACAATCATGTTTGCTTTATACTTCTTAATTCAAATTAGCAGAAGTAGCAAATGACCATTATCCTTAGTTGCAGTACTGATGCATACAATATTGAACTTGTATGTGGCCTGTCATACGAGCAATTCTTAGTAGTATATTCTCAGGAGTATGGATAGGACTGTCAATGAATTGGATTGTGATCTGGATCTGACTGGAGCTATTGGTTTTGTTATTACGTGTATGATCTGATTAGCCTTTTACGAATCATACAGCCTGGTCCTAGTATTAATTGGAAGGAATTCTGGTATACACTGTTTGATTCGATTTAAAAAAAATAATATATGGCACATACAATTTATACCATATGTAGTACAAGTGGCATGCTAATTTCATATTGTGGTCTGAGTCTGATCTAAGGTTTTATTGATCGAATGATATGATTATCAGTGATCCAATCCTGTTCTTAATCTGATTGAATTTTGATGCCCGGTTTTTGTTATTGGATCAAATTAGAATGTACTGCGAATCAATTTGAATACGATTCATTGATTGACATATTATGGGTACCTGCCTAAAGAGGGAGATCTTGGCTGAGATTCCCTAATATGTTCTGAACCATTATTGGTTGCCTTTGCAAGTACTTGCACATGCAATTGTTGTTCTGAGTTTGTATGCTTAAGTAATATACTATGGAATGCATGACAACAGTTTTTTTGTTTACATGTGGCATGCTGATGACTTTGTAGATAGTTCAAATAACTGAGTCTCCACTTTTGAGTTTAACAGGTTTTCAGGGACAACATAATTGTTTTTGCTGTTCATACACCTAGTTGTCATAAACTCATAGTCACCTTTTTAATCGATAGGTGCGTTGGAAAGGCTATGGGCCGAGTGAGGACACATGGGAACCTATGCAAGGATTAAGGTCAATATCAAATGCTACTGTGGTGATTTTATCAATTGGTGTTTTGATTTAATTGTTTGCAGCTTTTCTAAAGAATTGCATGTAGCCTTACTGTTAATGTTTGTCCTCTTAGCAATTGTGAAAAAGCTATTAAGGACTTTGTGTGGAAAGGTTATAAATCAAAGATTTTACCACTGCCTGTAAGTGTGTTAGTTTTTCTTTTATATTGTTAATATGTTGATATGTTGCTAATTAGTACTTATTGTTTTGCTGTTGTTGATTACTTTTCTTGAAACATAGGGTGATGTTGAGGTTATATGTGGTGGCCCACCATGCCAGGGTGTAAGTGGGTTTAATCGCTTTAGAAACCGTGAACGGCCTCTTGAAGATCCCAAGAATGAACAGCTTGTTGTGTTTATGGACATAGTAAATTATTTGAAGCCAAATTATGTTTTAATGGAAAATGTCGTTGATATTATGAAATTTGCTGGTGGGTTTTTGGGGCGATATGCATTAGCACGACTGCTTGCCTGCAACTATCAAGCAAGATTGGGGCTATTGGTTGCTGGCTGCTATGGTCTACCTCAATTTCGCATGCGTTGTTTCTTATGGGGTGCACACCCTATTGAGGTATGTGCACATTTGGGTTTTAAAACTTTTACCTTTAAAAGTACTTGTAATTTACCTGCTTGACCTTTTTACTCTGCAGCATTTGCCTCAGTTTCCACTACCTACTCACGAGGTTGTTGTTAGGGGTACTATCCCAACCGAGTTTGAGGTATGGATGTTGCTTATTTGAAGAGTATTGTTTGTCAATTAATGAATTGCTAATTTTCTCAGCCATAAGTGCAGAAAAACACTGTTGCTTATGATGAAAACTGTCGTGTAAAGTTAAAGCCAAAGCTTGTTCTTGGAGATGCAATTTCAGATCTTCCCGCAGTATGTGGCTTCGTCTACTTTTAGTAAATGTAGATGCTATATTATATTCACCTTTTTATTGTAAAAGGTTTTCAATTGTATTTTTTATTTTTTTTTTCAAACTTAGGTCACAAACAACGAATCGAGGGATGAAATGCCATATGGGGGTTCTCCTATGACAGAGTTTCAAAGGCATATTAGAGTGAACAGACATGGTGAGTTCTCTTCACCTACCATGATCATTTGACATTTTAAAATTATACAAGTTATATGGAAAGACTATTTTTGCTTTGGACCTGTCTAATCGCGGTGTGCCATAAATGAAACTGAAAAAAGGAATCCAGTTGAAAATATACTACAATGCCTTTCTTCCTTTTAGGATTTTAGTCTGGAATTTCTAACTTTGCTGTAGTGGACTCAGGTGATGCTAGCTCTATTTGTATGTATTACATATCATTGAATCATAGGTTGGATGTCTGCATCTTTCTTCTAGTTGTAGTTTAATTGAAAATTGCATCCTGAGTTCTTTTGAATATTAACATAAAGTTTTTATTGTGAGCTTAAGTTTGATGCTAGGTTTTGATCTGCTTTGGTAATTGTTGCTTTCTAAACGGATCCTTTGCTTTTAGATTGCCTTGTTTGCTTGCATTTGATTTGTTCCTCTTTTGGCTTTTTGGGTTGATTTAACTTTAAGTTTTGTCTAAGGATGGTTGCCCTCAGACTTTTACTTTTGGGAGCAGGGCACAAAAAATATGAAACTTAAATACCTCTTTCATTACCGGATGTATTACATTGATCATGCATCATTTTGTTTCTCTAGAATCAAATTTTTCCTTTAGTTGTTTTATTTGCCATTTGACATGATAATTATACAGTTTTTCAAAAGTTTGTTTGGGTTTCATACTTTTTGTCAGTGTCCTTTGTAACCGTATTCATCCAACTTGCATTTTAAGCCCTACTGAAAATTATTTAGCTGACCTGATGTTGGTTTTTCTTAATTCATTGTTAAGAAACTTCCTATTCTCTTTTTCAGAGGCTTCGTCTTTTTCAAAGCGAAAATCAGTACAAAAGGTATCTAAGGCTGTAGTGCTTTATGATCATCGCCCCTTGCAATTGAATGAAGATGACTATCAACGAGTTTGTCGTATTCCTAAAGAAAAGGTTATATTGCAATACTTTTTATAGAAAACTTTTGGGTCATTTTTGGGTATCTTGTTCAAACTTTAGGACTTCTGATTTGCCTCTTGAATTGTTGTATTAGGGTGCGAATTTTAGGAATCTTCCTGGTGTACTGGTTCGTTCGGACAACCATGTTGAGTGGGATGAATCAATTGAAAGAGTGTTTTTACCTTCTGGAAAGCCATTGGTAATACCTCTCATTAGATGCCTTTTTGTTGGCATCTAATTCCTTTTATTCATGTAGTGTGCATGTCTGATTATATTGTTTGAAATGTAGGTCCCAGACTATGCAATGAGCTTTACAAAGGGGACTTCCTCAAAGTAGGAATTCTTTATTTATTTTACCATTCGTTTAATAGATCTTTTTATTTTTAATAAAGAATTTTTACTACTTGACTGAAATATTGTAGGCCATTCGGTCGTCTGTGGTGGGATGAAACAGTCCCTACTGTAGTAACTAGAGCAGAGCCACACAACCAGGTTTTCTTCCCTTGGCAAAGTTTCTATTCATTTTATGTAACTTCTTTGTCTGAGTTTGCAAGTGAGACAAATTTTGAATTTCTTGTAGGTGATTCTACATCCTGTACAAGATAGGGTTCTATCAATTCGCGAAAATGCAAGATTACAAGGATTCCCTGACTACTACAAGCTCTGTGGGCCTGTTAAAGAAAGGTAACTCTATCAACATCTAAACATTATTGCTTATGGTTACATAGCCATTTATTGAGCTTATGAAGCATTTTCGCCCTATATTTCTTTCTTTTTGATGAATTTTCTTGTGGATGATGTTGTTTGAAATTTAGAGTGTATTATATGAACTAGTCCCATGGACAACATGTTTGCTTTCATATTAAGTTTGATCTTCTACCTTGGACGTAAAGCGTGTTGTAGATTTATGCCTTGATTTTTTTTGAGCTCATTTATCTGATTATAAATGGTGAGGTTTTGTTCTGTAGGCAGTGATAGTTTTTTCCCCTAAAATGAAATCGGAACTCTATGGAGGAAAGAGAGGTGGTTAAGGCTGAGTTGGACTTATTGTTCATGTAGAAGGAGATTAGTTTAAGGCAGAAGTTGAGAGCGTTGTGGATTAATGAGGGGGATGGGGATACAACTTTCTTTTATATGGTGGCCAATGAGAGAGCTAGAGTCATAATGTTATCACAGATTTCAATTGAAGGGCAGGACATGGTAGATAATAACCGGGTTTTTGGGTACTTTGACATCATACTACCGTTTTATGCATTAGAGTTGGACCTAAAGTTTCATGTGAGTTGTCTTGAGGGTAGTAGAATTTCTTAACAATGAAAGGAATGGCTTGAGACAGTTTGAGGATGAAATTGAAATAGAAGTTTGGGAGATGGAAAAGGATAAGGCACCTGGCTTGGAATAAGCATTAAGATCACAAATGCTACTTTTTTGGTGTTGATTCTAAATGGCAAAAGAAATCAAGGATTTTAGTTTGTTTTGTCTGGTTTCAAGTCAATATAAGATCAAATATGGATTGCTATGATACTACACTGATTAGTTTGTATCAAGTATGGATTGCTATCTGGTATAAGATCTAGTCATGTGATGCTTCAGAAAAGATGCATGGGATGTGCTATTTCTCCTAATGTGTCACATGTAATAGGGATAGTGAGTCGGTGGATTGTTTGTTTCTTCACTGTGATGCCCCTTCGGGTTCAGATGCTATTGGAGCAATGCGGATTCTCAGGTATGGGGAAAAGTGGGAAGATGATGTATGCTTCTACATTCCATGTAGTCCTGTGGAAAATTTGGGTGGAGAGAAATAAGGGGATATTTGATAGATCCTCTAGCATTTAGAGCATTATTAATGAGTGATAGCTGAAAGTAGGGATGACTAGGGTGGGATTTTATTCAGGACCCCCTTTCGAGGACCTTTCTTCAAAGGAGTGACAGGAGGATTTGTGATTGTGTTGCACTTTCTTTAGTATGTTTTGCTATTTTTTTCTTGTTGATTACCTTTTGTAACTTGTACATATGCTTTTTTTTTGATGATTAATGAAATGTTTTCTTAATTTTAAAAGATAAAAAACTCTCCCATTGTTGTTTTATGTTGCTATCTCTCGCGTATTGCTAGTCCCATGCCTGGGTTAAGTAGGAGAGCATGATTCAAAATATTGTATTGAGGTAGTGTAACAGTCAACTCAAAAGTGGATGCGTATCGAGTATTGTGTTGAATACGCGTGGATACACTGTAAAAGTCCTAGATACGATGGATATGCATGGAAAATGAAGGATATATAAAACAAGACCAACTTTTTTGCAAAGATAAGGTAAAAATATGATAAATTAACTTGTTTTTGATATGATACATCCACATGTAATATATATTAACGTGAACATCAATTGCTATGCGCGCAGGCACACGAAGACTTAAAAAACTTCCATAAGTGTAAATAGTGTATACAATGTCAACCATTTCGAAGTTGGGCGGGATGAAACCAGGTTATGAGTCAACCATTTTATCCTAGTTTCGGTGACATGAGGAAAAATTTCAAGTTTATTTTGGTATTTCCTCATGTCTCTCGACATGGGAGAAATTTTTCAATTTTTATTGAATTTAAAAAAAAAAAAAAACGTATCAGACATTTGTTTATGCATTTTTTGATGTATTTAGACACTACCTACGGTTGTTTAAAACTTGGGGGGAAAATCCATCAAAAACCCTACATTTTGCCAAATGTAGCATCTTTTTTACAGCGTACAGTCCCGACAGTGTGTAAGTTAACCCTCTTCTAGTAATGACTTTTAATGTGTAGGCTTTTTTTTACACTATGTCAGCGACATGTTGCCAATGCCACCTGGCGATAGGCCAGGCAACATTGACATCGTGAAGCTCGAGTGTAAAGACATAATATATCACATACACTAATAGAACATAAAGAAACATACATATCTGGTGGGATTAATTACTTGTATGTAGCAAGATGTAATCTTTTTTTTTTTTGCTCGATAAGATGTAATCATAATTTAAGACATACAAGAACAACTTTACTACATATAGATACATATTTTAAACAAAAAGCCTTCACTCACTCTCTCCCTCTCTCTTTTATTTTCTTTTTCTTTGTGCTATGTTGAAATTAGATTAGTAATTTAAGGTTTCTATTTGTGTGTTTTTTCTTCTTTTTTTGATCATTCTTTAGTTTTCATTGGCTTTTTTTTTTTTTTTTTTTTATCAATATTCAACGTATTGAGATTGTATGGAGTGTATCAAGACAATATCGAGTGTATTGAGACTGTATCGACAACGTATCCACCATATAGGTAATATATCGACCGATACACTATAAAAAGATATGTATCGTATCATAATGTTGTGCATCGTGCGATATTGGTCAATACACGATATGTATGAACATGATATTGTGAACCGTGTAGGAGAGTCGTGTCCAGTTGGCGGCTTGAATAAAAAGTTTTCTATATTTTTTTGGCATGAATCTTGAACCATAAGTTGTCCCAACTTGTTTGGCTAGGGCATCTTGATGATGCAACTTGTATTTTCTCTCCATCAAATGGCTAATATGGTGTAGACGTACCATTTATTTGCACATGGGGTCTTGATGTATAGTAGGAGAGATACATCAGCTTGGTAGACCTACCATTTATTTGCACATGGGATGTTGATGTATAGTAGGAGAGATACACCAGCTTGGCAGCGAGCGTAAGCTTTTGCTAAATTTTATGAAGGGGAATCTTGAACCTTCATTCTGCCCCAACTAGTTGGCACAAGACGTTTTGTTCTCTTTGCAACTATAGCTATTGTAATTTGTCCTTTTTTCTCGACACAGGTCTTCAACGAATTACTATGTTTTGTTTTCTAATTTATATATTATATTTATAACCTATAGTTTGTTGGATCCCTCTCCACATGGATGGATAATGTATTGTGTCTTGGTTGACATGGCACCATCTACATCCACCAAATGGTCGATGGGCAAATAGAGACATGCACATATATACTTTTTTCATTGGATTTGGAAAATGACATGTTTTAGGTAGTTAACATTAGCTTTTTTATTATATAATTTTTATTTCGTTATTTTGATTGTTTGTATGAGGGAACAATCGCTTGGGTCAGACTTGAGAGTTATCGGTAAAGAGACAAATGAGTTTCTAGTAAAGATAGGCTAACATTAAGGTGCATCTAAGAGTCACTATCTTTTTGTTTTAATTATGGATAAATTAATTGCTCGTATTGAAAAGTAGGTGCCTTTGTGTATGCTTTTTGTAGATGGCGTAATTTTATTAGACCAAATTGGAGAGTAAATTAAATAATTGGAATTATTGAGGGAGACCGTGGAGCCAAAAGATTTTAAAATAAGTTGAATTAAGACGTAGTTCATGGAATGTAACGTTAGCACAAACAATAATAGAAGTGATGCAACAATAAGAATTGAAAATCAAGCGATTCCTAAAAGCAATCAATTGTCATCTAGGATCAATTATCTATAGAGTGGGTAATATTGATTAGGATGTTGCTCATAGAATTGGTAGTGGGTGGATGGTTTCTGTCAAGAAGTGCTTTTAAGAGCTTTATGTGATCGAGGTGTTCCACTCAAATTGAAATGAAATTTTTTTAAGACAGTCATTTGTCCTGTTTTAGTGTTTGGGTCAAAATATTAGGCAATAATGAAGCGACAGATGCATAGGATGAACACTGCTAAGATTGGAATGTTCAGATGGATGTTTTTGAAGGCTTGAAAAGATAAGGTGAGGAATGAACATATTCGAGGTTGCTTGGCTGTGGCGTAATTAAGAGTTAAGTTGAAGGAAAATAGGTTAATGTAGTTTGGGTATGTAAATTGAAGATGAGGAAGAAATAATTAAAATTTCTAGGAAAGGGAGAGGAAGACCAAAAAGAACCTGATGGAGTTGGTCAAAAAAGATTTGCATTCTTGTAACTTAATTAAAGAAATGATTTTTGATAGATTGGAATGGATGACTAGGATTCTTGTTGCTGATCCCAATTAGTTCAGTTAAGGCATTTGATGATATTGATGATGATGATTTTTGATAATTTGTACTGCAAAAATAAGTTATAAAATGGGGTTCTAGTAATACTTCATTGACTTTATTGACCAACTTTTTAATGCGATATTAGTATCGGTGTACATGTATTCAAGCAGCCTCGGACTTTTGTGCTCGGCCGTTGAAATACATTCCTTCCCAATGGTGTCATTTTCTTTGAAACATTCATATTGTTTCCAACCTAATCTGACCCTAATTCATGCTGAAGCTTTTCTCCCTGTCCTTTCGTCACGGAGAGCGTTATTGTTGATTTTCTTACAGCCTTTTCTTTTCATGTTATGTGTTTTTTCTTTCAAAGCATTTTCAAGGAACTCCGACAGGTTCCATTTATACGTCAAATGAAAATAAGAAAGAATTGGAATTGGATCAACGTTGGAGTTGTTAATAAGGCGGGTTGGGCTAGGCTCAGCCTAATCTAAAATTGGTAGGTCGTAATTTGCCCTGGTTGAAGCTAGCACAAAATCGTTGATCCTGAACACGCCCTAAACATGTTTTTTTTTTTTTTTTTTTTGAGTTTGGACTTGCTGAAGTTCGAACTCTGTTTCAATAAATTTGTGGCCCTGCAACTGTTTCTCTTACCCACTCAAAACTCAACTTTGAGCTTAAAACTGAACCCAAAATGAACCCAAGCCCAATTGAATTTTGTCTAATCGGGCTCTTATTAGCGTTGAGTTTGTTGGGGTTCATGTTTGACCGTTCCAAATTTTATTGCTTTTGTCCTCGTGTGATTCCTTTATTAATATAAATTGCTTTTAAATATTTTTTTAACTATTTTATGTCAAGCTTTCACTTACTTTTAATACTGGACAGTTGGTTATTTCAATAGGTTCTTCTGAGACTGAATCCACCATCATCTTGAAGGCTTTTATCATCCCAATTTCGTCAACTTTGCAAATTCACTTCGATTTTCCATGTATTCCATTTTCATCAAAGCTATCCCCTCTCTTTTTGTAGTTCACTAGAGGGCCAGTTCTACGAACCCAATGTAGTTGATATCCACCATAGATTGTGTATGGGAGGGTGCATTTTGCTGAGAAATTATCTAGTTCTTTGTGTTATATGGTGAGCCAGATTATGCTGAGCATTTAATTGGCTGTGTGATCTTACAATTTATGGCGAGAGAAAACTTGATTTATGTTCGTTGTGGAAGTTTATCTTTGTCATTTGCTTGGATCTTCTTTTCATATACCATATTGTGATTGGAACATAATATTTTAAAGTACTAAGGCTTTTTTATAAAGGCTAGCCGAAATTTATGATTAGGAATTCAACAACAGCATAATAGTGGTGTTTCCTTTTAATTTGTTTCAGATATATTCAAGTTGGTAATGCGGTAGCAATCCCTGTCGCTCAAGCACTAGGATATTCACTGGGCTTGGCCATTCAGGGCATTTGTGATGATAGACCACTGATGACCCTTCCCCAGGATTTTCCCAACTGTCCTGACCGTAAGTCTTCTTCGGTGAAAGAACCCAACGATGACAGCAGCTGAAGAGGGTTGGAGTTGCTGATTTTCAGTCACCAAATGTATCAACTAATTGAATTCGTTGATAATTGCATGTAATACCAGCATTCATGTGTATCGTGTATCTTGTGTATCTGGTATACTATTATTGATTATGTTATTTGCCAATATGCAATTATATTGGCTATTTTTATGATTTTTCTGCTCAATGATTCAACTTTATTATTATTATTTTTTATCTTTTTTTTTTCTTGTAGTGTTGTTATCAGCCAAATGTCCTGAAACCCATGATTATAATGAAATTTTGGATGGTGTGAGCTTGTGTGAGTTTATTGGCAAATATTGTTGTTTTTATTGAATTGGTCTTGATGGCTGGAATTTGTGGTGTTATCTTTGTCTTCATTAATCATGATCTTGCTTTTACCGATATTGTCGAATCTTGTCTTTTTTATGTTGACTAATGGCTACGGATGAGTTAGTGACAGTTCAGGGGGGAGGTTATTTGGTGTTTATTATGAGCAGACAACCTGGTATTGATATGCCAAATTAAGGAGGGACTGTAAAACTAGAACTTTCTTATGGTACATTGGAATGAAATTATTGATCAAAGATGAGTGGCGAGTTCACCTTTGTAAGTATGGGAATGTATGCCTTGTTTCAAGATTTGTGTTATATAAGTCAAGGTATATATTCTTGACTTTAGTTTATGGACCAGCTGATGTTTTTTGATTTGGTTATCTCATATTGGATTGTTTTAGCTGCCTTAGGAATCCATTGTTCTTGTAACAGAAGAAGTTTGGTAGAGATTGCAGATGAATGCATTTTGTTGTGAAGGAACTCAAACGCCAGAACGATTGCTGCACCAGTTGCTTTTTCTTTGCAGATATGGATCTCCATTATGAGTGAACTGATCTTTTCTTCCATTTAGTTTGCATTTTGATTGAAATTACCTGCTTTCTGTCATGTAGGGGGTACTAGATGTTTTCAAAATTGCTTCATATTTCTTGATGTATCAGCCATATTTCATTGCCTGAATATAAGTTCTAATTTGAAACAAATGGAGTCTTGTTTTGGGAATGAACATTTGTTAGGAACATTAACAATTATCCATTGTACATGTTCTACTGCAGCACTTATTTTTTTCTTTAGTATTTTCTTGTATGTGAAAAAATGGCCCAAGTGTTGTTACTAGTTTTTCTCATTCGAATGAATGGGTGTTAAGTGACTGGTCAATTGCTTTGGCATTGACCAGAATTTTTTCAAAGGGTGGGGTGATGCGGTTAGCACCTAGTATACTTGGCGATAAGGGGGTCTCCTAGTAGCCTATTTGACCAGTATGGTAGTGTAGTTTAAACTAATATTTTATTTTTAGTTAGAATAATGTATATTTATTAATATATTGCACATAATACTGCAATTAATTCATATAATGTTTTATAAATTATTATCTATTTTAAACCTCTCTATATAGTTTTTAATCTTCTTTAAGTTAGCAATTGGTCTTTAACCAATATCTTGTCTTCTTTTTTAAACTTATCTATTATAACATGCTGTTTAATAATAAATAATAATTTATATATTATTTTCTTATTAAATCTTAGGATAATGTTTACAAGATAATGTTAATTTCAAACTTAATTCAAATTTTAGGATAGTGCATAAGTTCTTCAAGGGTTATTTAGTCACAGAAATGAATAAAATTTTTTAGCTAAAAAAGACGTAAAAACGGTATGAACAGACTTTAAAGTAATAATAGGTACTCAAATTTTCCAATGTTATGTGTAACATTATCCTCAAAATGAGTTAATTCATGTATAGATTAATTCTAATTTTATGTAACTACTTAGAAACTAATCCATTCTTTTATGTACAGGTAGGTGGAGGAATCAGCTGATCACCTTTTTTATTCGTTGTAAGGTTGCCAGGGAAATTTGGTCTACTTTTTGTGATATGGTGAGTGCGTCCTTTGTGATGCCATGTGATGCCCAATCACATTTGGGACAATGGAAGTTTCCCTGGATGGGAAAATGTGGTAGGATACTTTACTGGGCTCTATTTTTTGCGGTTTTGTGGGCCATATGGAGGGAAAGAAATAGAAGAATTTTTGAGGGTAGATGGCACAACATTCAGTCCATTATTGAAAGTATATACACTTCAGCTACTTCGTGGGTAATTTCCATTGAGGAATTTAGAGGACTATCAATTTTGTCTGTGATTAGAGATTGGAGGGCAGTGGCGCTTCTTCGTACTTCTTCTGTTCAGGTGAGGGTGAGGTGGTTGCCGCCTATTACGGGTTTGATTAAGTTGAACTTTGATGGATCAATTTTGGGAAATCCCGGTCCTTCTGGGATTGGAGGTGTGTTCAGAGACTATACAGGGAATGTGGTACATGGGTTCTTTGGGCCAATCAGGGAAGGTAATGCAATGCGGGCAGAGCTTCTTGCTTTGGTTATGGGTTTAAGGGAATCTAGGAGTCGGGGGTTCCGAAATTTGGTGGTGGCGGAGGATTCGACGGTTGTTATTTCTTGGATGAGGGAGAAGACTTGTAGCTCGTGGAGACTATCCCATTTGTTTTTGTTGGCACATTCTCTTGGAGAGGGTTTAAACCTAGACTTTGTTCATGTTCTCAGAAGTGCCAATGAGCTAGCGGATCGGTTGGCTAGAGAAGGGGACGTCACTGAGTTATTCTTTAGTGGGGCTGTACCAAGTAATCTTATGTTGGAGGAATGTTAAGACTTTTCCTCATTCGAGGACCTGGTTGTTTGAGTGCATGCTTTTATTACAGTGAGGGGCTTTAAACTTTTTGCATCAGATTGAATGGCCTGTTAACTTTTTTTTGCAGATGCCCCCATCCACTGAAGGGTCAATAATGTGTCCACTCCGGACTTATAATTGTGATGGATTTGTCACATAGGGTATGTGGAAAGTATTTGTAGATTTTTTGGATTATTGGAAAAAAAAAAGTTCATCTCCAGATTGTGGCTGATTTTGCATAGATTTTCTCATTACATAACATTGTTATTGTTCTTGCATTTGTAAATATTTAGAAATGATGTCTCTCATGTAGTTTCCTTATAGTGTACTAAACCACTCTGCTATTTTGGAACAATTACAAGGAAGAAAAGTAAAATAAAAAAACAACTCTTCCTCCTTGAATTATTCTCTCTAACTATCTTAGTTTTGTTTTTTTTTGTTTTTTTTGAGATTCATCAACTATTGTTTCCTTTCTTCACATTGGTTGTCATAAGGCATAGACGAATAATGCACGATCTTGATGAAAAATTGTGCATCTCTTTGATGTTTTTCATATTCTCTTAATAAGATTAAGGATTTCTTTTTATATTTCTGCTCACAACAACAGAAGTGAAGTCAGTGTTGGTGCTGGACAGAGACAGGCAATGCCGATACTAAGGGGCATTGCTTTCGCTGTTATTTGCAGAACATGGAAGTATCTTGTTCATCTCCATTCTTGTTCATCTTGCTTTTAAAAAATGAAGTTTCTCTGTTGTTATATGTAATGTAAAAGTTTCTGTCTCAATGAATTAAAAGGGCTTCTTGAGCGAACTTATTAACGAGAAATGGCAAAGACAAGCCCAGTATTTTTAATTGATGGACAAAATGCAGGGGGTCAAAGATGAGTGAAGAGAGATTTCTGCTGTCTGGCTTTTTTTTTTTTTTTTTGGTGGTAGAAATTGCTGAGCTTGTATGTTACCTTTTTAAGATTATGTTATTTATTAATGAATCTATCATGGTAATTGTTAAATATTTGGTGAGTGATCCTGTAAAATCTTTTTTGATTTCAAAAGTGTAATTCATTTGTATGTTAAATTGACATTAGACTGGTTTTTCTGCAGCGAGATGAGCTCTGATCTACTGGTGTCGCCGCCTCTGCTTCTCCTGCTCACGGCCATAGATACGTACCCGGATTGGATTCTAGTGTTCCTACTCCTGTTTATGCTTATGGATCATGCCTTGAACCAGGGAAACCGATATGGTAACTATCTGGCAAGTCTAAAATCTTTGTAATTCATTCTTTTGTTCCCGTAACTGTGGTGGGGTTCTTTTACAGCCTTCTAAAGGACGTGTGAAAAGCGAGAAGCATGGTGTTTTAACTTGGGGATCAAATCGGGATCATTTTTGCCCAATCCCTAGTTGGATCGGTAATCCGTATCATGATCGGCCAAATCAAATAATGACTCGAAAAAGCAACAAAAAAAAAAGTGTAAATTACTTATCTCAGTCGGTTTGTTTTGACTTGGCTGTGTTTGATCGGACTAGGGATGTACAAACGGGCAGGTCCGGCATGATTTGAGTCGTGCCAAGGCACAGCCCTGGCACAGCACAATGAGATTATCAGGCCATGTCGTACGCTGAGTTCATGGCGCACGGCTTGACACGACCCAGGTACGATTGGGCACAGATACAGTGACCATGTTATGTAAAAGTACATGGTCGGCACGATAATAATAATTGCCCCTTGTGCTGTTTCGGGCCGTGTTAGCACAATAAGGCCCGTTGGATCCCCTAGATCGGATGATCCGAACAAGTTGATTCGGATCCTGCGTGGTACTAGACGATCCAACTTGGGTTTGGCCAATCTGTACGCCACGGGGCCAAGAAATTGCTTTGGAAAAAGCTTTCCTAAACTTATAAGAACCTCATCATAGTTATATAATTTTTCGAAACTTATCTTTATATTTTTGTTTTTCAGGATTGATTAAGAGAGCTTATTGCACTTAAAACATTTCAGTGACATCTCCACGATATAAGAGAGCTTATTGACGTTTTGTCAGTTCATGTTTAACCGCCTTCATGAGGAAACTATTACCTTCAAGAGCCATCGAAACCGGAGAATCGCCGATCCCACGTGCCACAGCAAACATCATCTTAATCCCCGACCTGAATTCTTCCTGATCAATGGTTCCACTATGATCACAGTCGAATTTCTCGAACACGATGTCATGGAGACCGTTCATTTCCTCCTTGGATCCTGACTCGCTCCCCAAGGTAAGCAAGCTATTGATTCCTTCTCGTAGCTCCGAACGAGAAATGACTCCGTCGCCGTTAACGTCGAGCACCACGAACTGCTCGTTCACGAATTTGTCGAAGGCTTCAGTGTCTTCAACGAATTCCATTACTGTTATGCTGTTGAGAATCTCTACGCTCATGTTTTTTTGTAGGCAGATCGTTATGGGATGCAGAGATAAGCCTATGAGAGAGAGCAAGGTAATAGCTCAAATATTAATCAGTTTCTTGGTTTGGTTTGATATAGTTCTTCTACATATTTATAGACACTAGAGGTGGGCTAATCCGAACTCAAACCGATTCAAGCTGTCATTGGTTTGGTTTTAGGGTAACCCAACCCGAAACCCAATCCGAATTAATTTGGTTAATAATATTGATATGATATAATTTTAGAACTATGTAAATTTTATAATTTAGGGCGTTATAAAAACCCTTTGAAATCTTGGTATTTAATTATTTGCACAATTTTTAGGTTGGATAAAGTCTAAATTTATGACTCAAGCTGTAATTGTGCTTATCAAGCTGAATTAACCCAACCAAACTGAACCAAAATTGCAATTGAGAGCAAGGTAATGGCTAAAATTCTAATCAGTTTGATTGATTTGATTTGGTTCTTCTTCACAGATATAGACATTAGACACTACTGGTGCAATGGGTTGGGCTAATCTGAACTCAAACCGGCCCAACCTGACTTTTGTTCGGTTCAAGTTGGGTGAGGTTTTGGGTTAGGGCTTTGGGTAACCTGACCCAATTCAAAACTCAACCTGAATTAACCCGGTTCAAAAAGATCAGTTTGAGGTTGAGTTGAGGTCAACTCGACCCAAACCACACCGAGTTACATCCCTAATAGACACCTTGGCGTTCTCAAAAAAGTTACCTTGAGCCTTTATTTGGGTTGCTTTATTGTTTGGAAGGAATGTTCATGTGGCGTTTTCATTGGGCCTAAGAGATTTATTATTTTCCCACCGAGTGAGAAAGGCACATATTCTAAAGCTGTTTCGTCTTCTTTAGCATTTAGGGCACAGATTGATAAGGCTAATGAGACATGCCAGACTGGCACCAACACATGATCGTCAAGGTACATATTCTGAAGCTATTTTGCCTTCTTTACCATTTAGGGCACAAATTGACAAGGCTGATGAGACTTGCAAGACTGGCACCATCAATGACCGTTGCTTGTAAGACGGTGAGATGATTCTTCGCGCTTTGCGTGTTTAGCGGTCAACAAGTCGAGCTTGAGCTTTATAATTAGGCTCGCAAGCCTACTTCAAGTCCGAAAAGAAGCTCCTTATTTTGACGAGTTTGAGTCGATCATGGAAATAGATTTGTCTTGGTTTGTCACGAGACTATGCATCCATATTCTTATGTCTTATTATTATACATTAAACACATTTATATATTATATGTAATAATATTAATTAACTATAATATTAATATATTTGTATTAATTTAAATTTTTTTGCAAGTCAGACCGTTTATATGTGGAGCCTAAATCCAAATTTTTTTAATAAGTCCAAGTAGATCTTGAAGTTGAACCTTTTCTTAGGTTTACCAATCGAGTTTTTATCCAAAAATTTTTAACGAGCCTAAACCAAGCCTGAGCATTGTTCAAGGTTTACAAGTCGGGCTTTTGCGAGTTGTACTTGAGTTTTCCTCAAGGTTGACAAGCCTGAGCTGAGCTCGACTGGGCATATTTACAACCCTAGTGTTCATCGTGCCAGCTTAGCACAGTTAGCTGTCGCGGTTGTTTTTAATATCCTCAGGCCTGACACACAACGTCAGTCCATAACACGGCTGGATCATGTTGTACCTGTGCCATGGGTTGCGGTCCAGGTCCAGCATATCTCGGGCTCGGTACACTTCCAAAGTAAAGGTATAATATAATGATGACTAAGGTCTGGCCTGAATGGTTTCGGTTCGAATTGAGACTTCAATCCAAAACAAAATCGATTAAATTCGGGTTTATAATATCAGAACCAAAACCAAACCAAATATATACAAACCCAAGCCAAAATCGATTCAGGTAGCTTGGTTTTCGAGTTGAACCGATCCAAGCCTATACTCAATCAAGCGAGCGTTTCCTTTCAAAACTTTTGTGCTAATTACAATCAACTATTAAAATACTATATATTGCAACAAAAAACAGCCCTTCCGGTTGTTGGGCCTATCTTAAATATCATAAATAGCTAATAAAATAAAATATAAACAAACAAAAACAAAATAAAAAACAACATAAGCCGTCCATTTTTCTGCAGTCAAAAGAGTTTTGACTTAAACATTTTTGTGAGACCCACAATTTTCGGATATCCAAAAACGCATATTATGCAGAAAAATCATATTTCCTTTACGTTCCAGCTATCCAAACGGAGCCTAAGAGATCTACAACTTGTTCTTAAAAAAAATAAAAAATGAAGAATCTAAGGCTAAAGCTAAAGCCAAATCTACAACTTGATCTTACAAAAAAAAAAAAAAAAAAAATTGAAGAATCTAAGCCTAAAGCTAAAGCCAAATCCCAAAATTGACATATGATATTTCTATTCAGTGGTTCTAAATGCTGACTATTTTTTTTTGGTGTTTTCATCCAGGTAATCAATCTACATTGCAGCTATAAATAAGTAAGCTCAACTCTTTCATACATACAAGCTTCACTTTCATCCAAGGTACTGTGATCTCTAAAGTCTGAAGTACCCTTAGCTTTCTCTTGTTTACAAACCTTCAATGGAGTCCCATTTCTTGGTCATGTTTACTTGTATTATGGTGAGCTTCTTTCTTTGCCTGTCGTTCAAGGTTTAAAGGATGACCGATATCAGGTCCCAAGTCACAATACAACTAATATATCGTGAGGCTCTGGACTGGACCGGTACAAATAAGCGGTCCACTTTTTGTATTGGATCCGGACTGATGGTATCGCCGGTCCAATCCCCAGTCCCGGTCTTCTTTTAAACCTTGCTATCGTTAGTTTCACAGGGGAACTAGTAATTTATACGGATTGTAGTCTTCAGAGTTTTTAGATTCTTTTTTATTATTATTATTATTTAAGTTACTACTAAAAATTGCTACTGCGATGTTCTGCAGCTTGCGGTAGTAGTTGCAAGTCATGCAACAATATGAGCCACCCACTATCTGTAACAAGATTACTTACTATACCATGATAAGTAGCTCCATCACCTCTTTATCATGGTTATTGTTGATTTCTTTCCATTTGCAGGTCTAGAAGGAAAGCAATGGGGCACTAAAACCGAGGAATGGGACATTAATTCTAATGGTTTGGGTTACATTGCCAGTGGCCATACACTGACGTCCCAACAACTCTCTGCTGATACACACTCTTTTCTTTTTAGAAAAGGATTTACACCCAGGAACAAAAAAAAGTTTGAAATTCAATACAAGAACTGTAACCAAAACTTCCTTCCTACCGCACCAAGTCGCTGAAACCATACCCTTCTCTTCAAACAAACTGGCCGATATCTTCAATCGCTTCTCAATTAAGCCTCAATCAGCTGAAGCCGAAGGCGTGAAGAAGGTAATCAAACTATGTGAGGCTCCAGCAATAGAAGGAGAAGACAAATATTGTGCTACATCCTCAGAGTCGATGATCGATTTCGTAACATCGAAGCTCGGTAAAGAAGTTATGGTCAAGACAACAGAGCTTCAGAAGGAGGAGATGCCTAAGCAGTTGTACAACATTGCACCGGGTTTACAGAAAGTTGGTGGGGATGGCAAGCCAGTGGCATGTCATGCAATGAACTATATGTATCCAGTGTATTACTGCCATGCCTTTGCACACACAATGACATACATGGTTCCACTGGTTGGTGCTGATGGGAACACAGCAAAAGCCATGACTTTTTGTCACAAGGACACTTCAACATGGAGCCCTACACACTATGCCTTTCAAGCACTCAATGTGAAGCCTGGCACTTCTATCTGTCATTTTTTTCCAGTTGAAAATATCATCTGGCTTGCCAAGTGACAGACCTGATAACAAGGCAAACTACTCTTCAAACTTGGCTTCTCTGTTTTTTTTTCTTCTTGTCTTAGCTTGTCTGCTTGTTATGGATTGGCTATTGTAAGATAGTGTGGGTTGTCTGTTGTCTTCACAAGACCTCACCTAAATAAAGCCTAATTGGATGTCGAAGATGTATTATATGCTCTAAAAATCTATGTATTTTATAAAGCTTATGAGAGTTGATGTGATATGTCTTAAAATATATCTACTCTTCTTTTTTAGTATTTCCTTTTGAGAGTTGATGTGCACCTCTCTCTCTCTCTCTCTCTCTCTCTCTCTCTCTCTCTCTTTATATATATATATATATATATGATAATTGCCTTGAGCATATTTATTAACCAATTCAAAGACTTCCATGATTTGTGTTGATCGGGATCAAGCAATAATAATAAATACAGTAAAAAAAAAGATCAAACAATACACACAGATATACATGGTTTGGCAAAGCCTACGTCCACAGGAGAGAAGAAGTTCCACTTTGTCAAAAACGAATTAGGGTTACAACTTAAACTCCTACCCGATATATAGGGCAAATCCCCAATATAACCTTACCGTACACGGTACTGACCCGCACAATGAGTCAGGTCCCTCCCTCTTGCATCTAGAGACTAGTGAATATGAGTCACCAACAATCTCTAACAATTTGCAAGAGATGTAGTGGTCATCCATAACTTCTCTAATTTGGACCTATATTATTTCGCATCGGCATTTACACTTAGTGCTTACTCATGAAATCACCATTATTTGGAACCTTTAGAAGAAAATAAGAAAGAGAAAAACAATGATATATATTTATTTTCAAGTGTTAAATAAAAAATTCTACTACTACTTTTTGGTTGTCCTCTATTTTCCCTACTTTTCTAATCAAAATTATAGTATTATCCTAAAACTATCAAATGATCTATCACTAGCAAATCAAGTTAAAGGTAAAATTAAAAATATTGAAGGATAAAATAGTCAACTAATATATGAAGGACAATATTGTCGTTTGAAAAAGTTCTCCCTTCGGTTCAATCAGATTCACCATGTATATTTGTGCTAAAGTGATATTACATAAGGCATATTAAATTTGGATAAAATAAATGTGATTAATCAGGTAACAGAGAATTAAAGTTATTTAATTATATAAATTGTTAGTTGTATGTCATAACTTGGCTAAATCAAATCAAATATATATGGAGGCCGTAAAACGTTTTTTTAGAATCCTAAAATGTCTTTTAAGAATCCTAAACGTCATCTAACGTTTTTTTTAGAATCCTAAAAATTATAAAAATGCTACATTTTCCTTACCTTCTTTAGTTGATTAATCCTTCAGGTGTGAAGTTTCTGAACTGGTTATGTGTATGGGTTTAGCGACTGTATTTACAGATTCCTAATCTTTTGTAGGCATGAGATTTCTTGCTCGCTGTCATTTGCTTTACTTTTCTGATTTCTGGCTTTATTGTCTTTATATCATCTGGGCATCTTCTAGGGAAATTCTATTTTTTTCTTGACTCGGTCTAATATTCGGACAATCCAAATCAGATCGTCTGAAACATGTGCCTTTAGCATGGTCATGTGACCATATTTAAAGGCCTTTCTTTTAAAGGCGAGCTGCTCGACATTATATAAAGTGCTTTTCAATAAATTTATTGTAGGTTTTTAACATAATTTTTATGCATCTATGTTTATTTTAGATTTTCTGATTTTTTAATGGCTAAAAAAAAATCCAACTCGATTCATTTCATGCTATGGATCGGCCAATTCTGTTACAGATTGCCGATCCAATTCGGTAGCAGACTGGAACGATCCCCGATCTGATACTGAGTTCTAACACTATGATAGGATTTGATATTCAAATTCACTCTTGAAGTTCTACTCATCTCTATGCTTTTTTCTTTTTTTTTTGCTGGCTAGGCAGTTTGTCCCATCAATCAACAACTTCTAGTACTTTCCTGGGTGCCAACCATATATATCTTGGAGTGCAAAAAAGTAAGCAAATATTAATCTATCTAGTTCTAAAGTCGAGTATCACACCATGGCTGCTACAATGGGAGAACTTATTTGGATTCCTTACCTTCTATAAGATATTGGTAGTTCTCTACCCAAGGCCCAGAATCTCTCTTACAACAATCTTAGGAGGCATTTGGTTGTGCTTCTATTATCCAGATTCTGATTCTCTCATTCCGGATTGTCAGAATCTGAATTTTAATCAATAATTAGCAAAATAACAACTCCCGTTTGGATACACAAGATTCTAGAATCTTATTCTGAAATAGCTGTCAATGGGTTTTGTATTTGGTCATAAATGGGTTGGAAGTGATATCAAAAAGCCTAAAAAAGTCATCTCGAACTAGGGCTGTAAACGAGCCGAGCTTTTCCCAGCTCGGCTTGGGCTTGTAAACCTTGAGCAAGGCTCAAACTTGTTAAAAAAATTTGGGCTCAGGTTCGGCTTAGGCTCATTAAAATATTTTGGGCTTAGGCGCGGCTCGCAAAAAGCTCGGCTCGTAAAAAATCTTAGATTAGTATAAATACATTAATATTATAGTTAATGATTATTATGATAGATAATATAATATATTAACATGTATGTTTAATAATAATATAGAATATAAGATAGGAATATGGATGTATAATCTCGTAGGCAAATCGAGCTGAGCTTTAACCGAGCCGAGCCTACCCAAGCTTGGCTCAAGCTTGTTAAGATAATGAGCTTTTTCGGGCTAAAGCTCGGCTCGTGAGCCTAATTATAGAGCTCAAGCTCGGCTCATACGAGCCAAGCCTGAGCCCAAGCCGACCATCATTTGGTGGGATTGGGTGGACCGAAGAGTATAATGGCCCTTGCCATGCCAACCCAAGCATATTTTTTGAAAACGCTTTCCTCATTTTTATCTTTACATACCATAATCCAAATCAAGAATCCCAATTAGAATCTTACAATCAGCCTCAGATGGATTCTAATTATGAGGCTGATTTTAGAATCATTTTCTATAATTCCCCACAAAATCTAAAACTCAAAAACCCAACCGAGATTATATAATCCAATTATAGCCAAAGTTGAATTATATAATCCCAACCAAACACCCCTTCAGTGCTATAGATATGTTTGTGTGTCCAGTCTTTTAAGCACGCATGAAACACATTAAATTTTATTATCACTTTGTTTGAGGAAAGGAAGGACTGGTGCTGTTGTCTCATCATCAACCCAAGTGGCTGATATATTTACCAAACCGTTGTGGAAACCCCAATTCAAGACAACATATGACATCTGTTGTTAAAATCTTAAGATTCGATTAAATTTTTATCCTAGATTGATTCAAATCAGTGAAAAAATTGGTTTTGAATCTTACAATTTATGATTTAATCGTAAGATTCATATGATTCAAACAATTTAACTCGAAACATTACAAAAAAAATGTCCGCTTCTTTTTTTGCTGAAAAATCTTCCCTTTTGGTTTGATCCTTGTTTATATAGAACATAGCACTCTAAAATGATTAAATTTACATAAAGAAACATAGTTTACTAATTTTAAACAATAAAAAATCCCTTATCCTAAGAGAAATCCCAAAACCTAAATCCCGAACCCTACTTGTACTAAAACTATTATGAATCTTACGATTTACGATTCAAAAATATGATTTGATTCTAAGTGGCCCCTTACGATTTTCGATTCGATTCACGATTTGACAACCATGCATATGACAAGATGGGAGTTTGACCTCTCTCTTCCCAATTTGAAGGGCTGATACAGCATCTAGGTCCACTAGCAATAGTGAATCTTCTACTGAATATAGCTGTAGAATATTCGAGACTATGACTGAAACCTCTATGGAGCCAAGTTCTCTGAGGCAAGTTTCTCTCCAGCTGCATAGCTGGAATTCCTAAATCCATATGTCTTTCTAACTATCTCCATTGCACCTTCTGGTTTTGGTTGTTTCAGAAACTATATAATTCATTAATTCTTTGTATCTTCTTTTTAACTGAATATCATATAAATAGTATAATCTCTTCAACTTCTCCCTTCAGGTTTTTATGAAGGAGAACAGCCCTATTCAGGGATTATCATTGTCTAAGTTTATGAAGGCAATTTTAGCTATATCAGTTCACCATTTTTTCACATAATTTCCTATAAATTCCTACCAATCTGTTCAAACATCTTAGAAGCTAGAGTTTCCTACTTTTTTAAACATCTTAGAAGCTAAAGTGTGTATATACACATCACAAATTTTATTTTGTTGGATCATTTTTTTTATCAGTAAAATGTGTATAAACATTCACATATTACAATATTTTTTTTATCAGTAAAGTGTGTATAAACATTCACATATTACAAATTATTTTTTGATCAAATTTGTTTTTTGATTAATAAAGTGTATATAAACGTTTATACATGACAATTTGTCTTTTGATCACTAAAGTGTATATAAACATTCACAGCACAAATTTTATCTTTTCGATTAGTAAAGTGTGAATGAACATTCACACGTCACAATTATTTTTTTTTTGATCAGTAAAGTGTCTATAAACAATCACATGTCACAAATTTTCATTTTTTTTTATTAGAAAAGTGTGTATAAACATTCACATGTCACAATTTTTTTTTTTTGATTAGTAAAGTGTGTATACACATTCACACATCACACATTTTATTTCTTTGATCAATTTATTTATTTTTTTGGTCAGTAAAGTGTGTATAAACATTCACATATCACAATTTTTGGCCCAGTAAATTGTGTATAAACATTCGCACATCACAAATTTTATTTCTTTGATCAAATCTTTTTTGCTTAGTAAAGTGTGTATAAGCATTCATGCACCACAATTTTTTTTATCAGTAAATTGTGTATAAACATTCACACAACACACTTTTTTATGTATCATTGAAGTTTGTATATACATTCACACATCACAAATTTTATTTTTTGGTCAAATTTGTTTTTAGATTAATAAAGTGTATATAAACATATAAACATCACAAATTTTTTTTGATCAAATTTATTTTTTGTTTAGTAAAGTGTGTATCTTCACAAATTTTTTTTTTATCATAAATTGTGTATAGACATTTTACACATCACAAGTTACATTTTTTTGAACAAATTTGTTTTTTGATCAGTAAAGTGTGTATAAACATTTACACATTACAAATTTTTTTATCAATTGTTTGTGTAAACATTCACAAGTCCCAATTTGTTTTTTGATCAATGAAGTGTATAAATATTCAAACATCACAAATTTTATTTTTTGATCAAATTTTTATTTCTGATCAGTAAAATGTGTATAAACATTCACACATCATTATTTTTTGATCAGCTATGAGTGTATAAACATTCACACATCACAAATTTTATTTTTTTGAACAATGTTTTTTAATCAGTAAAGTATGTATAAACATTCACATCACAAGTATTTTTTTTATCAGTAAAGTGTGTATAAACATTCATACATCACAAATTTTATCTTTTTCATCAAATTTAATTCTTGATCAGTAAAGTTTGTATAAACATTCACACATCACAATTTTTTTTATCAACAAAGTGTGTATAAACATTCACAAATCACAAATTTTATTTTTGGGTAAATTACAGTTACCTCCCTTGAGGTATGCGCCAATTACAGTTACCTCCCTTGAGGTTTAAAGAGAGGTCACACTCACCTCCCTTCTGTTAAGTCTCCGTTTAAAAATTAAACAGAAATTACTGATTCAACCACATTAAAGACTAAAGTACCCCTCTTTTAACTCCATAAAATTTAAAAGGATATTTACTTTTTAACTCCGTAAATTTTAAAAGTATATTTATGCAGGCTTAAGAATCTAAGCTGGATATGAATGGCCGTTGCTGTCTCAAAATAGTTTGATGTTGCCTTCCCAGATCGCACTAGGTTCTGAGCTCACTCGTCTTCCTCAGTAATAGTTAGTGTTTCTTCAAATGTTGTTGGGTTGTTTTGAATGGAGAGAGTACCAAGCTTCGAATTCTATGTCGTCGTCGTAGTTTGCTTTTTGCTAAAGTGGATAATCTTCGACCTTATGAGCATTTGAATAGGAGTTTCAATTGGGAAGAAGATGATGAGCAGTAAAACGAACAATCCATGAAGCTCAATAGGCCCACTTGATCATTCAATCACTAGGGGTAAAATCTCTCATCGGTTGGTTTCACCATAAGGAAAGAAGAAAAAGATGGAATTAATAAACCGGTAGATCTGTCTTTGGATAAGAATCTGAAACCATAGATCAACAACAGTTCTTATGTCTTTGGATCAGAATCTTAAACCTTAGATCAATAACAGCTCCACTGAAATGATCCATGGAGAACGATTAACCTTTACGTCCAACTACAAAGATCAATTTCATACGTGCAATTCTCTCTCTTTTTTTTCCCTGTTCTTTTCATGATCATCTATCAATGGAAGTAAATTCAAAGAAAAAACAAACCTGACAAACTATTAGTCGAAGTAATCATTTTTTCCATTCTCTTTTAGCTTACAAAGCTTTTAATCAAGAACCCTAAGGGTTACAAGAAAAAACCAACACCCAAAACAAGGAAAGATTGAGTTCTTCTGGCACGATTTCTTCGGATTGAGAGATACCCGATTTGGTCAGATGAAGAAATAAGAACTTTAGTTTCTATTTTTGATTATGATATAATGGCAGTCATATGGTACAATTTCGTATGATTTAGATGGACAGATCTCTCAAAGAAAAGAATAGAGTTTTTACTGCAAACATCAAAAACCCTAGTTCGTTAGTCTTCGTTTCCATGGAAACCTCGAGTATTTTAGTAAATTTACCTTTTACAATTAAATCACTAAATTTGATTTGGGTATTTTAGTCAAAAATTAAATTCCGTTAATTCTCTTAACGGAAGTCTTCTATGAAAAGGTAAACTGTTGTTCTCGATAGGAGAAGGGAGGTCACTGCAATTTGTGCATACCTCAAGGGAGGTAACTGTAATTTGCCCTAAATTAATTGACCAACAGACATTATTCTTCTATTTTTTTATTTACTAATTTTACATAATTTTGTATATTTTTCTAGCATCCCTCATTTAGGACTTATTACTATTATTATTATTATTATTACAAATATTTTTGTGGCTGAAACTTGGGTATGTGAATTAAGCTCATGTTGAAGGACACATATACAAGTCAGATTTGCCAAATCAATTCAACCATGCAAAAATATGCATAATCTAGCTGATTTAGGAAATGTTTCAAACTTAGAAACTTCAAGTGTACCAACTTATTTGAAGAACCGCACTTGTCCATGTATACAGTGAATTTTACCTAAAATACCAAAATTTAACCCTAAAAATATTTGCTATATGGCAAAAATGGCTTTCCTAGACTGAATGTCTATCTTGTGTATAACTTTAAATATATTACAAAATTCAATAATATAAAAAAGCCTATTACACATGTATTAATGAGGTTTATTTGCGCTTATATATGAAAACTATTTTTTGCCAAAGGCAAATATGACCTTATCAGTTTTTGACATTATATTTTGAAGGGGCTGAAATCACCTTTTTATCAGTCCCATTGAAGAGATCAAGTTCCTCAAGCATCAGTTTGATCAAATGATTTTAGCCATTTAATTTCACCATGCTTTCTTGAAAAGCCTATGTCAAAGTTGTAAAATAAAATATGCAAATCAAATGGTTGAATAACCCACAACCTTATATGAAGAGAGTCTTGACTGAACTTTTTAGTAAACAATGGTAGTAATGAAAGTAAAATTGCAATTAAACTAAAGATGCAAAAGGTGAAAATGGCAGCATTGAAATTTTATGCTTTCCTCTGCTTCTCAGTTCTACAGTCTTATCACCATATGGTGATTAAAATCAATTGCAATTTCAAAATAAAGCTGCACAAAACAAAACTTTTGGGGACTAAATCGTTTTTTGAGAGAGCTTATGCTACAGTTATACTCAATTGGATTCTCAATTGTCATACCGTTGTCGATTCTCCCGCAATATCAAACTATTACCTTGAGCAAAACTACGATTTTCCATCCAGTCGTCCATGAGAGGATCTGCTTGAGACTTGATTCCTGTCATGCCTGGAAAAAAAATCAGACTCCAAAAACTAAAGAGAAGAAAATGGCAATACTTTGTGGGGGTGGGCGGGGGGATGATAAATCTAAGAGGAGCATGAAAAAAAAAAGAATAATAATAAAGCTACAGTCCATCATCTTCCTGAAGCAATAGTGTCTGAAACAGCCTGCAGAAATCTTGCCTTTGCAGCTGAGTCAGTTGAAAATCGACCTAGTATGGCAATTGTTGCTGTACTGCTTCCCACCTTCTCAATACCTCAGGAGATCATACGTATGTGGTTAGCTTCAACCACTACCATCACATCTACGCCAAACTTTGATGAAACTGTTTCAGCAATCTGCCTGGTGAGTCTTTCCTGTACTTGGAGATGGCAACCATAGAAATATACTATTGATTGTAAAATGGATCTCTCTATCGGATCAGCTCCTTTGTCATGGAAGTATCCAATATGCACAACGCCATGAAATGGCGGAGATGATGCTCACACTGGGACCAAAATGGCAAGTTCAGCTCAGACCTGATCTCGTCTTGATCGCAACTAGCATCCAGATTCCCATTGTCCCTAAGTAGCTTTGGTATACAAGAACCAGTTCCACCAAAACTGAAGCCATTCAGCTTCGTCTCCAAATTGGATTTCTTGAAATTCATCAGCCATTGCACGAAACGATTGGGGGTGTCCACAAGCTCTTCCCTTGTCTGATCTTCACCCAGGGAGTGGAGAATTGAGGCTACTGCTGTGATCATTGCCAGATGGGTAGATCCCATTTTGGATGAAACTCTACCATTTGAAAGGTATCTTGTGCTTACATGCCCATTGCAAGATAGTTTGAGAGACCTAGATGGACACCAGCAATGGCTAACAGAGGACTGGGTGGGGTCTTTCTCTACTTTTACACCTCGCAATTTCAGCAGAGCCAGAAATCACGCCAAGCATCTTCATTTTCATTTTAAAAAACCCCTGAACTAGAACAGACTGATACCTTTACCCACCCTTGCATAGCAACTTTTGTATGATGGTGGCTCAAATCAAGGCAGCTCTCTACTTCAGGGAAAACTATATGCCAGCACTGGAGTACAACAGCGACACTTGCTGGCTTGATTCTGTTGTGCAAAGCAGAACACACTTCATCTGCCAGGCGCTGTGGGTCTTGGAGCTTCTTGGCAAATACATCAGCTACCCTGGAGAGCTTGCTAAGGCCCACAACCCGTTGCCCTGATGGGACATAACCAACATGGCACTGAGCCTGAAACGGGAGCAAGCAAGACTCGCAATGTGAGAAGAGATCAAGATCCCGAACAACTACAAGCCCACCGGTCCCTCCTGCATGACCGATGCCACTATCCAAACCAGCTTCAGGAAATAAAGCGCCTTGAATGATATCGTTCACCTTCTGTCTATAACCTGAAAGGAAAAAAGAAGGTTTTGATAAGTAACATGCCAAACCTCACCACCTATCCAAGTCACTTAGTTAGCCATGGTTCTTGACAACCATACAAAGTGGATACATTCACTTTGGATATTTGGATACGCAATTCATAAATTCTATATAGATATAAACACATATACATGCATTCATATAATATGAGCAAACAAACTTGAAACACGCATAGCATACCAAAGATGCGAAGTGGAATCTAAAACAATAAACTACTATGTTGGTTCGGGGACCCAATTGAAAAATGTTGAAGTTAATAAAATCGAGTTCAAGAAAAGGAAGAATACTTTTCTGAGTTTTCGATGTAAGCAGTTTAACTTTGCATGTAAATAGTGCTCCTTGCTGAAAGCTTTTAAATGAATTTAACCATAAAGAATGTGAAGTATCTAATTTTCCTCAGAATACTAAAGTGGCTCTTCCATTTAGAGATTGATAATGAAATTTCAGGAAGATTTTATAGTGTGATCCAAAAATAGTCTGACAAACTACTAGATACAGGCAGAAATAGATGTAATGGAAACTTAGAAAATTTCCATAATTGTCCTTACTGAAAAGAGACTCTTAATTGGGAGAAAAGATTAATGAACATCAGTTTTCTGAATAAAACACAGAGAAAAAGAAGGCCCCATAGACGGAGCTGAGATGGAAGGACCATTGTTAGCAAAACGTGAAACGTCAAAAAAAACGGAACGGGAAAAATACGGGTTTAATACGATATTAATTTTAAAAAATGTAGTAAAAAAAACGGTCAAATAAACAGAAATGTAAAAAATACTTTTAATAAATAATTCGTATTTAATACGTATCTTGTTCAAAAAAAGGGGTTCAAAAAAAAGTCAATATATATAAGTATTAATAATTAAACAATAATTTTTTTTTTGTTGGAACTTGTTATAAAACCCTTTAACACAAAAATAAAGTTGTCGGGTAGCACGCATTTGTCATTGGATATTCCAACGGACAACTTTTTTTTTTTTGTCAACTTTAAACACTGACTTTTTTAAACGCGTTTTTTTCAAAACACGCGTTTTAAACGTTATCTAAAAAAAATACGTTTTTTTGCTTACAAAACGTTTTAAACGACATTTTAAACGATTAGGCAATTAAACGCGTTTTTTTCAAAAAAACGACATTTTGCTAACAATGGGAAGGACACACGGGGTTCACCTGGTTCACTATGTTACCTTTTAACCACATAGCGAATGGAAAGAGGTCAGACGCATGTCAGATAAGATATTTTTACAAAAATTATATTTTTCAATTTGTAAATTTAACAAGGAGGTTTAGTGGACTTAAACTTACGATTCAAAGAGAGTGTGAGGTGGTAGAAGATGTGATTTCCTTGGTCTGCTACCTTAGCAAACATATGGAAATTCCGTGTCTACTAACACTTATTTTACTGCATTGTCAGTGCAGAAAACTTACCATTAAAGTAAACTAATGAAGCTTGTAGCTTATAAGTAACACAAACCAATGGTTACTTAGAAAGTAATAAATGCACATCAAGTGGGACATGGGGATAAAACATAGATTTGCTTACCAAAAGGAAAAATAATAATAAATTATTTCGCATCAATCTATTTTTATATCTCTATGTTGTATTTCTCCTCTAAATAAACATGTATTTATGCATGTGAGTGCCTGGATATATAAATAAGCATTATAATTTAGTATGCTGAAACAAAATAAAATTATTTGAAAATGTGTTTCATTGCCAAATTAAATTTATCCTCTTTTTTTTATTCCAATTTTTCTGCTCTCCAAGAGTTTTCTCTCCTCATCTCTTCTTGATCTCTTTTCTGTTCTTTCTCACTCTCCAAACCTTTACAACTTTTTATTGGAGCGAGGAGACGTCTATTACCCAATGTATTTATTGCTTTTTTTCTTTTTTGTTTTCAGTTTTTCTGATCCAAGGAGCAAAACTCAACAGCTGATATGCTGTTTTCTATGGTTTGTTGAGGTGTATGGCTGTTGCTAGCAGCCGTATGGCCTCTTGGAGGCTGCAAACATGAGGGTTGATCGGCCCTTGATTAGAAGATGCTATAAATAATATTTTCAAAAAACAAAAATGATTTATTATTACATTTACATCGGCTTTAAATAGCAAACCAAGTCTTTTACCATTCGTTCCACGTTAATCTCATTTTCTTATTTGTGTTAATTAGAAGTATAATATTAATGTATCTATATGTTTTCAACTAGCTGCAGTCATGTGACTCGAGCTTTACATATTATGCATATTTGTTCATCTAGACCATCTTGATGAATGGGCTCCATCTTATA
>JAUPMG010000011.1:2450867-2464352 GCA_031762675.1 Pachysandra terminalis
GTGACGATGTCACTGTCCTTGAAACCAAATTCGCCCCCTTTTGGATCGTATCCGCAGTGTACTGGGTCTAGCGGTTGACCTCCAGGATTCAACGATTTTTCCCTCCGGTAGATTACACGGTCATATCGGGCTAAGGACAAAGAACCTTATGTAGCACTTGACTAGAACTTGAAGAACTAAACAAAAATTCTGCAGTTGCAGAAATCTCAGAAAAACTTGAATAACACAAAAAAGGAAGAAAGAGAAAAAAGCTCTTGGATTTGGTTGTGTCTCAACAATCCTCCTTATATAGGCCACCAAAGAGAGGACTAGTCGTTTGGGCCTTAATGGTCCAACGGCTATACACTTCAATGCCCAACCGTTTTGGACTTTAAATCCAAAACGCACCAAAATTGCCCTCAATAAAATCAAATATCAAAACTGCCAAAAACTGTTTTTAATTAAAGAAACAGACGTTTTGAAAACAACACGGTTTTAACTCTTTGAATTTTTAAATCAATTCCAACACAAAATTACCCCCCTCTAAAGTTGAGTGCAACTACATCAATTTTCATCCAATGTTGAATGTTTTATAGAAGGCATACATTACCATGTTCCTTTATCGTCATCCTCAACCAATCCCTCGTGTTTCTGTAATATAACCTTGCATTACCACCTCACTGAATCATCATATACATGAAGCTAATGGTTAGCCACAAAATTTCCCAAATTACCTTAGATTTTCATATATTTATCCATTTTCTTTGATTAATAGTCAAATTGAAAATAACCATCCTTTATCAGATTATCGGCTCATTATTTTCTTACCAATTCAGATCAATTTCAAATTGGATCTGAATCATTTCTGAAATTTTTAGGCTGCGTTTGGCTGGGCTTGTGCTTTTAGATAAGCACTCATTGGATAAGTAGCTCAATGAGATCATTTATCCCCAGCAATAATAAACTGCTTACTTGTAGAAAATAGTGTTTGGTAAATACATTTATTTAAGTGCTTATGAAAGTTTAGGGGTAAAATTGGTATTATGAAAATATTATTAAAGTTTTGAAATAACATTTATTTAAGTGCTTATGAAAGTTTAGAGGTAATATAGGTATTATAAAAATATTACTAAAGGTTAGAAATAGCTTACCGCATAAGTGATAATAGAAGCTGTTGAGAACAGCTTCTCTTTATGGGTAGCCTTCCTCTACTGTTTATGGATAAGCACTTACCCATTAGGTATTACCAAACACACTTAATTTTAAAAAGTGTTTTAATACACTATAAGCTGAAATAAGCACTTATATAAGCCAAGTCAAACATATCCTTAACAAACTTGGGCCTCATTGGGTGAAATTCAGTCCAAGAATCAATTCCTCGCTTGGGGAATTAATTAGCTCTTTTGATTGTGTTTGGTTAACATGTAGGAGAATAAGTTGAAGCATGAAGCGGACATTTATAATGCGAATATGAAATGGGAATTTTTAATACTTTATATAGCTATTGTTTTGTCTAAACAAATGATTCCTTTATAGCTATATTATTGTTCTACACCCTCTGCAATTGATCGACTTTTAGGTTGTGTTTGCCCGGCTTGTGCTTTTGGATAAGCACTCATTGGATAAGTTGCTCAATGGGAGCACTTATCCACAACAACAATAAACTATTTGTTTGAAGAAAATAGTGTTTGATAAATACATTTATTTAAGTACTTATAAAAGTTTAAGGGTAAAATAGATATTATAAAAATATTATTAAAGCTTAGAAATAACAGTTATTTAAGTGCTTATGACAGTTTAGGGATAAACTAGGTATTTTAAAAATATTACTAAAGCTATAAAATAGCTTAACGTATAAGAGCATGAGAGAAGTTGCTCTCAACTGCTATTGTTTATGGGTAAGCCCTTCCCATAAGCGCTACCAAATACATTTAGGCTGCCTTTGGCTTGGCTTCTATCAGTACTCGTTGCAGCTTATAGTTTATATAACCACTTTTTAAAATTAAATGTGTTTGGCAGCGCTTATGGGTAAGTACTTACTCATAAGCACTAGAGGAACACTACCCATAAGGAGAAGTTGATTATGGGTAGCGCTGATGTGTTTGGTAGCTCTTATGGATTAAGCTATTTCACAACTTCCGTAATATTTTTAAAATACATATTTTACCCCTAAACTTACATAAGTACTTAAATAAATGTTATTTATAAACTTTAATAATATTTTTATAATACTTATTTTACCCCTAAACTTTTTTAAGCACTTAATTAAATGTAATAAAAACGAATATTTAATTAAGTAATTTGATAGCCTGCCAATATTTAATTAATAATTATCCAAATTTTATTTAATTAATATTAGATAATTTTGGATCATACCTTGTCGGATTATCGAATCAAAAACTCCTTAATAAACCTACTTTTCATATCGGATTTGGATCAAACTCGTATCATCCAAATTTCATTTAATTAATATTAGATAATTTTGGATCATACCTTGTCGGATTATCGAATCAAAAACTCCTTAACAAACCCACTTTTCATATCGGATTTGGATCAAACTCGTATCATGTTCGCATCCATTGACAACACTAGCTCAACCACAACCTGTTGCCCGGCACTTAAAACATTGATGATTAAAGGAAATTTTAAAATTGGGTTTGTACAATTAGGGCTGTAAATGAGCCGAGCTTTGCCCAGTTCAGCTCAGGCTCATAAATTACTAGCAAGGCTCAGGCTCAGCTCAAGCTCGTTAAAATATTTAGGCTCCGAGCCGAGCCGAGCTTTGCCTAGCTCAGCACAAGCTCGTAAAAGTTTGGCTCGGAACCTTGTGGGGTTAGGAGTAAAGCATCTCGAGGTTGGCGCATCTCGTTGGGCGTGGAGAAGCATTGGGAACCCCAATTTCTTTCTTCGGAGCAGTTTCTTTTCCCGTCCCCCCGCCCCGGCATAGCGCTTCGCTTCCGGTTCTTCGGAAGAATCAACTTACTTCTCCCTTCTTCATTGATCTGGAGAAAAGGAACCGTCTACCAGTTGGGAAGCTAGACATCAAGTAAGTGGCTTGATGAGGATAATTAAGCTGGCATGCCGGAGTTGGCTGCTGGCACAACAGGGTGGTGCCTTACCGCACCGACCTGGATATCTGGATAGACCCAATTCCAAACAAGATATTTTTTACAGAGCCGGAGCCAAACCAGATTAAGCACTGGGTCTATGAACCCAAAACCAAACCTTGTTAAACAGGGTTCATTCTATTGGATCTGTCGGGTATCAGGCACCCATTGACACTCCTAGTACTACCAAGTTTGTTGAAAAGTAACATTTTATTTTGAGATGGTGAAACATAGAAGCAACAAGGGAGAATATTCTGCTTCATAACTTGAGTTACAACACTGTACTTACTTTCTCTTGTTGTAACTTACGATGCTAATCTAATGCAGGTTCATTAATTAATTATCAATAATCCATGTAAGTTCTCTCATTCAACAATGGGAAATTTTGTTTCATTTTATTCAAAGCTTTTAATATGTGATCAGTGTTTTCAATCACGTCGACAATTTTCGAACTGTCGACACGAAATCTATGGGAAATCGTTAGATATCCCTTTTCCCTATGACATGAAGGAAAAATTATATATTTTAAAAAAAAACCTTATAAAATTATGAAAACATAAATAAATAGTTTTTTTTTTCCCCGATATCGCGACATGTCGCAGGTCTCACCAGTTTGCGACATGTCTTGAGACATCGACATTGCAAACCTTGTATATGATAATGTTATGAATGGATCTAATTAAGGTAGTTTGGCTGACATCATACTTAAAACAAAAAGGATATGATATCAATTAGATAAAATACTTAACTTTCTAAGTTCCCTGCACATGTATCCGGAGTTCCATTATCTGTTTAAGCTTGTAATTAGGTAAAAATATTTAGATACTCGAATACTAATTCGATCCAGCTTACTAAAATAAGAAGCATATTCTAATTAATTTAGAATGTCCTCAGGCAAGGAAATGGGTACCTGTTCGTATGTTATTCTTGTTGAAATCAAATCAACTAGTAAGTATGCATTCTCCAAGTTTTACAAACATTTCAACCCGTAAAACATCTTGGTGAAAAGTCACCTCTTGTTAAGCACAACTCAAATAGGTTTTTATTCGTCTTAGTATGGCCAGTAAAGCACTAACAATCAGCTTGGCAAGTTACGTACCTTGTTTTTCAATATCAATAGAAAAGATATATAAAATATAATTTTGATCAAAACATTCATTTACTATAGCAAGTCATAAGATATAAACACATCATGGTTTTCCCTACCTCCATCTGCTATAAATATAAAATGACATTGCATACATTCATATCACTTTCTTCCTAACCAATTACAGGTTTCAAGCTAACTTGTTGAGAGCAGCACTGATCCTCTCATCTGTTGTAATCATTTTGTGATTATCATAGAAGTCCAATATCTCCATGGAGATGTTTTTCACCTGAAAAGCTCACATCAATCCAAATTTTAAGAATATGAACATATAACCCTTTTTACAAAGTACAATCTTCAATGATACCCTTAATGAACCAACTGGATATACATGCCATGGATGACTAAAATTATAATGCCCATGATTCCAATGGTCCAACAAAGGTAATGCTAATTCTGACCTACCCGAACTTGCCTGGTATTTGGGTGAGTTGGTTGGTTTTTTCAACCCGCTAATAAAAGGGTTGGGCTCGGGTTCAACCCGCTCAACCCTTTCAACCCAATTATACCAGTACAATAGATATATATATACCAGCTTATACATAATACAATTTGTGTATAGTATATTTATTACTGTTTAAAATTAAATGTAAAATGATATGATATTTGTTGTTTTTATTAACTTACGTAACATGAAAAGAGGAGTTAAAATGGGTTAGATGGGTAGGTTAGGGTTTAGGTTCTTTTAAATGGGTTGGGTTGGGGTTAGCTATACCCAACCCATTTAATAAATGGCCGGGTCAAGATCCATTAATATAGACCCTCAACCCCACTCTAACCTAGCCCGAACCAACCATTGCCACCTATACGATAATAGTCTGAACAGAAGATAGAGCCAATCCAACTGTTTTCTAGCTCTTCTAAAGCCAATAAATCAGATGATTACAACAATCTCATAAGGTCAGATTTTCATAAATATCACTTAAGTGAGCCCATTGAATGATGGGTCCAGGCTCCTTGGACTTGCATCTGTACTGCAACATTTTGAGTTCCAAAGAACGATCTATTTATGACATCAGGAAGAAAAGAGTATTAGATTCAGCTTCAGAGACTTACCATGTTCATATCAACACGAAGCTCTTCAAACCATGCAATGGTGTCTTTCTCTTTGAGTACACTTGCAATGTATATGCAAGCTAACGCAATCATGTAGGGAGGATATGAGAGAATGAGATCCACTTTGTATGTATCATTAACAAGTCCCCTGTGTATACCAAAACAACTGGTCAGATTAAAGAACCTTTACTTTGTTTTGTTCCCCCTCCCTCTTATTTTCTTGCTAAGGTGGAATCAAAACTGACACTTGTAGTCACAGGTAATTTTTCTTTGGAACAGAAACTGCATCTTAAAAGAAGGAAAAATCAAATGCAATTCTATTTGTGCACAGTACATGGCGTAATTTTTGGATGATGCACCCATCTGAAAGATACAGATACAAAATGCCAGAAAAGGTGGTTTAAAGAGGCCTGAGAAACAACTTTAAAGTAACAAAGAAGTAGTGAAAAGAAAATTGGTGCTTAAAAAATGTAACTACTAAAAATTTTTGATGATGCATAAATATCTAGAAAATGGAATAAACCATCATTGTTAGAACTTAGAAGCTAACAGGCAGCTTTATTTTAAAAACATAATGAATAATAAATATCAAAGGAAATCTAAAAATTAGTTACTAAATAAAGAATTCATGACAACTAGTCTCTAATCCTCCTATATCCACCATTTTCCTTGTGTATCCACTGTACCCACGATTTTATAATGTATCCATGCGTATCCAATACATACCCCGATATGCATCCTTTTTTGGGCCAACCGATACACTACCTTGATATGATATTTTAAACCATGATTGCCTAATTTCGTTGGGTGTTTACCAATAACAAACCAACCTGATGGTACTATTGAGCGGTTGAAGGCACAACTAGCGTCAAAGGGTATATCTAAACCTATGGTGTATATTATTTTGAGACCTTCTCTCATGTGGCGTGATTGAACTCTATACGTGTGCTCATCTCAGTTGAGTAACTAAGCATTGGCCCTTGGATCAGCTAGTTATCAAGAATGCTTTTTTGTATGGAGCAACTACTTGGGATTGTTGCTCAGGGGGAAATTGCCAAGGTGTGTAAATTGAGGAAAGCAATCTATGGCATGAAACAGAGTCCACGCGTTTGGTTTGAGAAGTTTAGCCAGGTAGTAATGAAGTTTGGATATCATTGAAGTCATGCATTTCACTAAGTCCTCATTCATCAGAGTGCATCCGGGATAGTGTTGTTGATTGCGTATGTTGATGATATTATTATATTGGGTAGTGATATGAATGGAATTGAAGCAACTAAACAGTATTTGAAGCGACAGCTTCATACCAAGAATTTGGAACAATTGAGGTACTTCTTGGGTATAGAAGTAGCTCGTGGACAGCAAGGTGTAGTTCTATCTCAGATGAAGTATGTTACTAATCTTCTTGATGAGACAGGAGCACTAGGAGCTAAACCTACTGATACAACAATGGAAAATAATTTGCATCTGAACACTGAGGATGACAAGGAGGTTGAAGATAAAAAGCAGTACAGGCGACTAGTTGGGAAACTTATATATTTAACGGTTTTTAGACCTGACATCTCCTTTGTTGTGGAGTGATGAGTCAATTCATGGAGAGCTCCAAAAAATTCATTTTGATGTAGTATAGCGAATCTTGCGCTATTTAAAAGTTGCCCCTGGAAAAGGTTTGGCGTATCATCCAAGATGAAATCTTGACATTACTTACTGTTTAGATGCAGACTGGGCTGGATCTAGGTCTGATAGGTGTTCTATTACTGGATTTTCTACATTCATTGGTCGTAAATTAGTCACATGGAAATGTTAAAGAAAAAACAAAGTCTGGTTGCTCGGTCAAATCCTGAAGCAGAGTATAAGGCAATAGCTCATACAGCTTGTGAATTTATGTAGCTGAAAACTCTGATGAGTGAGCTTGGTTTTACAGATAAGAAGACTACGACCATGTTTTGTGAGCTAAATTCATTGCCAATAATCCTGTTTTCCATGAAAGGACCAAGTATATAGAGGTCGATTGTTATTTTGTTAGAGATGCAGTTATGACTAAAAAGATCAGCACTATGTCAAGTCTGAATTCGGTGATATCTTTACCAAGGCTCTTGCTCGAAGTCCTTTTTCTGTTACGTGTTCCAAGCTGAGGATGAGGAAAATATATGCTCCAGCTCGAGGGGGAGTGTTGAAATGTGCTGATTATTGTACTGTATGTACTTATTATCGTACAGGGGTATTTTAATCATTACCCTTGGTCTTAATAAATAAAAGGTGCGATGTACTTTTTGTGTAGATCGCTTTTCTCCAGATCTCTCAGTTCTTCTTCTCCTTTTCTTCTCCTTTTTTCTGTATTTTTAACAAACTTCATTTCACATGAATATACTACATGCGACAGAAGTATGAAGAGTGACTTTGAAACCTTTCTATCCATGATTGGAACTCAATTTGATGCCCACATTTTCTAATTACTTACTGTCAAGAAGATAGGCCTTCTTACAAATGAAAGGTATCTGATCACAAAGTACTCATCTTAGTAACCCCCGAAAAAATGTCATTGTTGATAGGAGGAATCGTAACATAGTGGGAACAATCCAGATTCTAATTCATAATTCTCGCATTTCTCCCACCTTTTCAGTGAAGCCTTCTCTACTGACGCATATCTCATTAATAGACAATCCATTACACCCCTTGCATAAAACAACTCCTTCCCTCCCTTGTTTCATTGTTGGCCTGACTATTCCATTTGCATCCTTTTGTGTGCATGCATTTTTTTCATTACCTCCACGCACTGTTTTAAAACACGGCAAGACAACTCGAAACTCGACGAAGTTGACACGGATGGATTAGTTTTCGATCTGACTCATTAAGAAACTCGCTTCAGACTAACTCGGCCGAGTTCGCAATCAACTCAACGATTTTTGGAGATCTTCCAACTTGATTCAAAACGATCGAGTTGACAAAAATTGAACATTCTCTTTCTAAAGATAAAAGAAAAGATTTTTTAAAAAAAAAAAAATCAAAATGCAATATAGAAATCCCTCTTTAATAGTTGGAATGTTTGAACTTAACCTATATAATTATACCCAACCAATAACCAATTGAAGAAGGCAAGGATAGAAGGGCATTTTGAGTTTCGATCTATAGAAATACAGAAACTCTATTTGTGGAATGTAAAATATCCATCGTCGTGCATCTGGTTTCCATGGCCCTCATTGTTGTGTCAACTAATTCCCTCATTGATTTGAGTTGGGTTGAGGGATTGAGTTAACTCTATATGGCTAATTTCTGAGTCAAGATTTCAAACTATGCCTCCACATGTAAGAACTAAAACTATGGTTCAAGCTCTTATGTATGCCTTTGTTGGTTATATGGATCACAGAAAAGCTTTCTATGTTATGATCTATGTATATTTTGAATTTGTGTATCCCAACATGTTTTTCTAGAAAATATTTTCTTATACTCGTCTATTGTATGGTTTCCTATCTATCCTGTAGTTTTCTTTCCTGATTTCTTCTTCAACAACTCTTCCTGATGCCATAGATATTGTTTTTGATATAGGCAAACCCCTTTAGGTCATCAATAACAAAAAATAAAACAAGGGACCATCTTATTCGCCAGATGTTCATCACTCACAAAAAGGTCAGTCTTCTACTCCTGTTATTCCCTCCAATACTTATTTTCATCATCCGAATCATATCTCCAGTTCTGATAGTTTTTGGTGGGTTGCTTATCATTCCTTCTATCTATACTATTAATATTCCTTTCTCTTGCAAACAAACTTTAACAATTCTTTATTAGAATATGCCATGGATGTAGAGAATAGTATCTTGTTGGAAAATGATACATGGGAGCTTATTCATTCTTCTACCAATGCTAATGTCATTGGTAGCAAATCAGATTTCACTATCAACTTAAAGCTGATGTCACAGTGAAAAATACAAGGAATATCTGCTTACACATGCTATGATCAGGAATATAGTATCAATTATAAAGAAACATCAACACCAATTGCCAAAATGACTAGTGTGAATTATGAGAATGATGGAATCAAACTATGATAATTGACAAAAAACAGTATGACATGGTTTCATGCTAGCAAAATATCGCCAATTTGTACTCTGGTGACAAGAAATTTGGGGGGAAATTACTGGTTCACCCTTTTTACTTTTTTAATTCAAAAAAATAATTAAAAATTACATACTATTATAAAAAAATTATATATTATGCATAAATAATGCAAACATTTAGAAACAAATGTGATAAAAAGTGAATTGTAATCATCACCATCAGCATCTTATGTCTTATTCCAACTAGTTGGGGTCAGCAAAAGTAAGGGAAATTCGCTGAATTCCCCCCTACAGGGTGCGCGCATCCGTACTTGCCTACATATGTGTTAATGTATATGTATGCATATTTTTTTTGTCATATTTTAGACCTTTTAGGTGTACTTTACTCCCATTTAAACCCTTAAATAGTTTGGAATTAAAATTCCTTTTTCCCCAAACATTTCCCCAATATTTCTCCAAATTGGCCAAATATTCCACCATTTTGATGAAATTTCGCCAGGCCCTCCGGGCGAAATCAATATTGAAAACCCTGCTATACGCTACTGATTGGCTTTCTCATATAGCACACTATGACTATGCCTGATATTGGTGACACAGTCCCAGTTGATAATCAATTTGTTGCTGTTTCCTGTCACACGGCTCGCTAAGGTACACATTCTTATCAAATACCTTAAGAGATTTACTAAAGAGGCTTGTTCTTTTCCTTTCCTTTACGTCCACCTTCTAGTTATGTGCCTATGCAGACTCACATTGGGCTGACTGCCCTTACTTAATGCTCTATTACCGGTTGGTGCATTTTTCTTAGTGATCCAAAATGGAAGTGCAAGAAACAAGATACTATTCCCAAATCATTTGCAGACGAAAAATATTTTTTTTTTTGATAACTGGGGTGTCCGGGCCAGCTTACGCGCACCACAACTAATCCCTAGACCCTGAAGTTAACGACCGGGTAAGCCTCCAATGTCCCCAAGTGAAATGGCCTCCCCAAAAATATTGTGACAAGTTCTCACCTTGCAAGGACATTATATGGTCAAGAGACTTCTACTTTGATATTCAGATGACTTCTCCAACTCCTTTGTCCGCACTCTGCAGATAATATGAGATTTGTGAACACCACTGAGGTTGATTATCACTTTATTTGCAATATATATCTTGCTGGGAAGATCAATCTTCTTCAAGTTGCCTCCTAATACTAGATTGCTGATATCAACACAAACGCAATGATTCAGGCCCGTCATGGTTATCTTATTGACAAACTAATATTGTTCATACAACCTTAGTTTAAGGGGGCTGTAGAGAATGAGAAGTCAGCATGTGTGGGTGCCCGATGCATTTATGTTTGTTCTTTTTGCATGCTGTGTTTCTATGTATTTTTTTAGTCTCACTTCAGAAGGGCATTTCTGTCAAGTGTACATATTAATTCAGCATTATATATTCATGCTCTGGGTTTCACTTAGTTATTGACTCCACTTTTATCAGTCATCTTCCCTCTTCTACATATCTGGTGACCTAGATCAAGAGAGGATATTGTTTTACAATACGATCACATCAATTAGTTGATTCCGAACTTGGAAGCACTTGACCACAAGTTAAGCATATGGTACAGCTGTAGGGAGGATATCTATGACAGTTCTTCCCTTTAGAAACATGCATGCATAAATAAGTGATAGTCAGAATTGAAAAGAAAGATTTAGATAAAAGTATCTGTTAAGATACACATGCTGGCATGTATTGGACAAAGCAATTTGAGAAGTGGAATATCTGGAATCTGAGTTTTTACCATGATAACTGAGTCATATCCGTCATGTTAGCATCCTGAAGTAACCTGACAATGGAAAGAAGGAAAAAATGTGTTTAGGCCAGATATTTCTATCAGGAAGATAAAAGGACTAGCATCATACAAAGGATCAACTTGAGATTGCTAAAACATAAAAGCATCGACATCAACAAAACTACTTTTGTTTCTTTTTCTGTTGTTTTTTATTTTCTCTGGTTGACCACTACCTTTGTGGTCTTCCTGCGTTGTACATTCTTACTTCTTAATATAATCTTCATTAACCATAAATAAATAAATAAATAAAGCATTAAAAAATTCCTTATCCCAATATTTGAAGTTGGTAAGTTGAGATTACTAAAGACAGATATTATTAACATCGGTGAAATCAAGTAAACCCAATCTAATGATATAAGGTATGCAGATTTAGGAAGAAATAAGTTACCACAGCATAGGATTTAAAATCGGAAAATTGACTTGATTCAGATTCCAACTATCCATGTACACATGATAATTCAGGAGCTAAATCAGAATTGTCTTCTCCTTATCTTGTTTCCTTTTATTGATCTTCTTTTCTTTTTGTTTTCCTTTATTAAACTTAAAACTCTTCCAGATCAGGTGGGCATTTTGCTTAGTATTATGCTGTTATGCCAGATCGATTGGATCTGATTTACCCCTTACGACTTCATCTTGCACGATTCAATTTTGACTCTTGCTTTATACATGCATTGATAGAAATGGAACTCTATAATTAAAATGACGACGGGCTAAAATATCAATCTGACCAATATGCACAAATTTATAGTTTTTTGCATTCCATTTCTGAATATCGGACACTAAAAGAGAAAGGTAGAAACACAGGATAGACGCCTAAACTTTTTACATGTATATTTAGTTTTACTTGCTTAATACTACATAGGAACCTAGCTTAATATGGAGGATAATTATATAGATCAGACTTTTGGATTGCAAGAAAGGAGACTTAACCTTCTTCAGTTGGTTGGGCTTCCTATTCCAACATATGCGAATGTAATTCAGAAAGTGAGTTATTGATCAGAAGTGAAAGCAAAGGAGTATCTATAAGAATGCACCATTTTTACAGAAGGGCAAATAATTTTTAGATTAAGATTACCATTATCATTTATCAGGAGATCGTTAGTAAGATTCTTAACATAACTCATACTAGAGTTTCAACCAGAGAAAAAAGTTTCTACTATAGTTAAACTATGTTCAACACCAAATTCTTCGGGATAATCAGACCATTGCAACCCATCTTGTTGGTTCACCATCTTCATCATCAAATTGAATAGAAATGGATTGACTGGGATATTCCGGAATTTTCAATAGGGCAGGAGATCATTGATGAGGATATTGAGGCCCTTTTAGATATTCTACTCCATTAATAATTTGGACTGGCTTGTGAAGGGGTTGTTTCCATGCATATGTCCTCAAAGGCGGTGGGTACCATTTTTCAACATCAAAAGCAGGCTTCGGATTATCAAATTGGTTGATTGATTTTGTAAAAGCTTTATTCCGAACCCATTTACAACGTTTTTGTTTTGCTGCATTTTTGGAATGCTCATCTGTCTCTGTTTTACTTCCCAGGGGTTAGTTGAGCATGCAACTGGACTAATGGTTACAAAGGAACCAGTTAGATAAAGGTTTTACATTTGGGATGATCCTATCAAAAATTTTGTTGTCACTCCTATTGCCCTTTATGATCGCAATCAAGGTGTAATGACCTCAACCTAGATTATCACTACGCATAGTTGATTAGATAATAAATAGATGACTATTATGATATAACTTATACTTGTAAGTACATAAGTGTGTATATAAATGTCCACCTATACGAGTACCTATATAATTTTTGAAAGTAAAAATGTAGCTAACTAATAATTGGGTTTGTTCAGTGAAAGGATACACATGAGATGATTACGAGTAAATGATGTAGAAAGGTAATATCGAATCACTGTACAGATAGATCCTTGAGGTTCCCTTTCATAAGTACCCTGAACATATTTATTAGTAAACATTCCTCAATTAATAATTAAAGGATTAGTTGGATCGGGTAAACCATATAAGGTATTAATTACATACATGATTCAAAATATCGAGCCGTATCGCGCGATACGTATCGCGTATCGACTAGGTCGATACGATACTGTCCCGTACGAAACGAGAGTCAAAAAAGGAGGCGTATCGCGTGATACGCTCAACTTATCGAGCGTATCGCGCAATACGCATGAGTATCGCTCGATACTCTCTAAAAAAAAATCAGCGACCTTTCTTCTTCTCCACACCTCTCCCAAATCAGAGAGTATCGATCGATACTCTCTAATAGGACTTGACAAGTCAAAATTAGAAAAT
>JAUPMG010000011.1:2464452-2489349 GCA_031762675.1 Pachysandra terminalis
CGTATCCATGCGTATCCGTGTCGATACTCGATACGTATCCGTTTTCGGGCCGACCGATACGCCACCTCGATACGATACTTTGAACCATGATTACATAAGACACTTGGATTGGTTATTTAAAATACTGGTATGAGTAATGATAGCTAAGAATGATAGATGCTAATTATAATAAGGCAATATTAGATATAATTATAATATTTTGAATCTTGAGTAATAACTAATTAATATTAATTGTGTTTACTTTTGGCTAATTAGCTTCTAGTATTGTTTTATTTGTTAATTATAGGCCACACCTTTTTTAACTAACTAGTTTAGTGATCTTAATCCTAATTAGGGTTTGTTAGTGTTAGGCTATCTTCTAATCTAATTAATTAATGATTGGATGACTTGTATATGCTAAGTGAGGTTAGGTAGATTACACAAATTATATTTTAATTATAGCATATTTAAGATTTAACATATCACTTTGAATGATTAAACATGTTTTAGGGTTAATTGGACATATGGTATGACTTGATTAATTTATAATGGAAGTCAATTGAGTGACATGTATGGAAATCTTGAGGCGGGATACATCGAAGCAATGAGATATAAATTTAATTACACAAATGGCAAACTTGTAAATAAGTTATAAAGTAAAGTTAATAATTAAACTCAATATTTACAGGAATGCCATTAAAGCATAGTCCAAAGGTAACCTAGGACTACACATGACACATGGCAAGACCTAGGCTAGAATTAGGACAAATGTCCCTAACGATAAGCTTAAACCTAAGCATAAAGGCTAATCCTTGTTTATTAATTAACACTAATTCAGATTAATTAAAGTAAGATTTAATAAAAATGATTAGTATTAACTAATAAGTTAATATAGTGTTAGTAATATAATGATACTACTAGTTAAGTATATTAGTAGATTAATTAGTTAGTATGAGATTAGTAAGTTACTTATGCTATTAATTAGATAAGTATATAAACTAGTAAATAGATTAATAGTCTAGTTAGAAGGTATAATTCTGCAGAAAAGAAGGAGAAGAAGAAAAAAAGTAAGGTGCAAAACTAAGGGAAATTCAAAGGGGAAATAGAGGGGAGAGACTCTATTTGAAGAGTTAATATTATTGAATCTTCAGTGCTTTCACTTGTTTAGTTGTAGTGTTTATGTTGTTCAAGTTTTCAGCAGGGGAGTTTTTAGGCACTAATTTTTCTTTTCTTATAAATTGATTAGTTATCAATGTTATAAAAAACAGTGGAGTATGGGTAATGTGATGGTGACGATCACGGAAGCAGACTGGCATTTGCGAAACGAGAGCAGTGAGGGAGAATCCTCTTGTAGACGAAGTGGAGATTTAGCTAAGAGGATCGATGAGTTGCTCGACGGTGGATTTAGAAGAGAAGATATCGAAGAAATATTGAAGCAAAGCAACAGAATAATCCGTCCGCAGTAGAAGATGGTGGTTGATCATATGCTAGTGTTACCGTGTCGAGAAACGGAAGGAATCATCCGGAAAACCCCGTCACGGCCATGGCGGCAATCCGAGGATCCATTCATATTGAGAGGAAGGAAATCACCTTCGAAGGATTTTCGAACAACAGAAAAAAATGGATGCGAATAACGAAAAGATGCGGACCATTATCTAGCTGGATTCTCTTACAAGGCGAAGAAATCGACTATTTCTTGAAGAAGGTGAAGGGAGTTCGTCAAAGGGCAACATTGAATAGATTTTTAGGCTCCTCTAGGGTTGCTGGTAGGGTTTTATTGTTGGAATGTAAAAAAAAACCCCTAGAGGTGAATGCCACAAAATCACTTCTATTAGGAATGAAATGACACACTGTATGATTTTCTTACCTGAAGAGAATCACCATGGTTGGAATTACATTATCTCAATGTATCGTGAGATCTTTAGAACGCACACACCTTCAAATCCAAACACGAAATTGTTGACGGAACCGGTGTTGAGGAGGAATGCAAATAGTATTCTTAACTCCAAAGACATGGTGGTTAAAAACGAGGTTACAGGTGGGATTTCAAGATTGGGAGCTACGCCAGTTGTAGCGATTTGCTCGGTCTCTACGAAATGGGCGTTCGGGATTCAATGTTTGGCTTCATCCACATGCAGGGACTGGTCTGGAGTTGTGGATATTCTAAAGAGGGATTTTAGCAATATTGAAATGGGATTTCAAGATTGGGAGTTACTCCAGTTGCAGCGATTTGCTCGGTCTCTACGAAATGGGCGTTCGCGATTCATGTTTGGCTTCATCCACATGCAGGGACTGATCTAGAGTTGTGGATATTCTAAAGAGGGATTTTAGCAATATTGAAATGCGAGAATTTATAGGTATTAACGGAAAAAAAGCAATTATGTTTACAAAATCTGAAGATGCCAGGAAATTGCTGAATCAGGGCTCTATTACTATTGATAAAGGAATACAAATAGTCTTCTCTAGATGGCCTTTAGGAGAAGGTACGGAGGTCGGGCCAGTAGCGAATGAAGGTATTTGGATGGTGGTAGAATGGATACCGGCACAACCTTTTGCCATTGAAACAGTAAGAAAAATTGGGGAAATGTGTGGTGGGCTAGTGGATAGTGGCTGAAGTTCAAGTTCAGGAGAAGATCTTCCAAAAAATTCCGAGAAATTTGATGTTGTGGGATGGATCCAGCAGCTTTAAAATTTTCAATTATTTTCCCACAAAATATCCGACCAGTTCAAGTTTTTTTCTGGCAACCCTCGTCCGCCGCGAGTGGAGGAGCGGGTTGTAGTGGGTGACATGACAGCTGGTGGGCCCGCCTGTTTGACTGGGGGTGATGACCGAGATTCAAATTCAAAAAAAAATGAATCTCAAGAGGCGGGAAGTTTTAATGAAGGGGTCAGGCCGAGTCTTTGGGCCAACTTGTTGGACTTTTAGGCCCAGGTGGATCCATGGGGGAAGAAATTGGAGGTCTTGAGAGGGTTAGAGGGCCCACTGAGGGGGATGACTTTGGGCCTTCGTGGTCCAGATCTGACTCGTTAGGCCCTAGGGGGTCGTCTTCTTCCCTGGCAAGAGGACGACAACGCTCTAGAGACGGTAGAAGAAGCCGAGCGTCGAAGTCTGATAAAAGTGGCGGTGACAGCGTCGGAAAGCGGATGGGAACAGAAGAAATTTGTTTGCTAGTGAAAGAAGAAGTGAAAAAGCTGCTTGAAAACCTAGTTTTAATTCAAGGTGGTTTGGGGTGTGTTCAAGAGAAGTCTTCATCATCTTCCTTCTTTGAAGCAGCTTCAACAAAGGTAACTTCAGGTCTAACAGATACTCCCGAAGGTGGGTCTTTTCCTAAGACCATTGCACATTCTATTTCTACTGCATCTCAGTCTTTGGACGGAAAGGATGGCTGTACTTTTGATCAAATAAAGGGTGGTAGGGCAAACAATTTGCTCAGACGTGAAGAAATTGATACAGGTTGTTCAGGAATCAAACTGTGTTATGATTCATTTACGGGGTTGCGAGCAACGGACAAAATTACAGAGAACGGGGGTTCAGAAGACACGGAGGCAAACTCACTCACAAATCACATTTCAACAGATCATAAGCACACAGGCACCACCAGGGGGATTAGCACACAAGATATCCATCAAAAAGACAAAATTGGTGTTGACTCGATTAAGAGCACGTCAATAAATCCTTTTTCATGTTCTCAACTCTGAAGCTATCGCACTCCTGATCCAGTGTCCCTTCGGTCAGTTTCAATCCCCACAACCTTGGATCATATGCCTGAACCAGAATGCCCAGGTATCCAGATTGTTTCAGTTAGTCATTTGATTGATTTCTCACCTGCCCTTCACAAAAATGTATTCCTGCAAAATGGATCCCACAGTGGTCATCTCCAATCTTCTTTAGAGCCATTTTCTGTTTTATTGGGTGAGGTGAATGTGGAGAAGTGTGCCCAAAAAAATGATCCACCCTCGGTGGTGGAGGAAAAAAATGAGTATGGTGTTCTTAGGTCTTTTAGAAGTGAGTGAGAGGGAGTTCTAGAGCTAGCAGAGGAATTTTAGATTGAAGTTAAGAGACTCACGTGGGGAATCAATCTCCATGGCTGAAGCTGTTAAGGAGTTTAGAGAGAAAAGAAAGGAGAGAGGCCGAGAGTGAAATAGCAGTGACTGGGAATCCGCTATGTAGTGTTCAGTACGAAAGAAAGAAGGGTAGAAACCTAGGGGCTGGGGAGATGGAAAAAGTTAATTGATGAAGATATTAAGTTGGAATGTGAGGGGTTTAAAGAAAAGTGAAAAAAAAAGAGAAACAAAAAAGTTATGGAGGAGATCAAAAGCGGATATAGTGGTGATCTAGGAGACAAAGAAGGACTGTATTTCTAAGAGATTAATTCGTCAATTGGGAGGAAGGAAAAATAAGGAGTGGGAGTTTTTACCTTCGGTAGGAAGTTTGGGAGGAATTTGCATTATTTGGGATATTGATGTGGTCAGTCGTAAGGAAACGTGGAGTGGAAAAGTTTCAGTGTCGATTAAATTTGTAAAGGTTGAGGGTTTCGAGTGGATTTTGATAGGGATTTATGGTCCAAACAAACCTAAGGAAAGAGATGGTTTTTGGGAGGAATTGATGAGAGTTAGAGGCTTGTGGAAGGAACCATGGTGTATAATTGGTGATTTTAATGTGATTAGATACACCCATGAGAAATCTGGCACAAATAAAGTTACGAAAAGTATGAGAGGTTTTATGGATTTTATAAGTAAATGTGAGCTGGTAGACTACCCTCTTTTAGGAGGGAGATTCACTTTACTTGGTCCAATCTTCAGCAGAGTCCAGTATGTTGCAGACTGGATAGAGTCCTTGTCTCTACTGAGTGGGAGGAAAATTTTCCAAAGACTACACAAAGAGAGCTCCCTAGACCGATATCTGATCATTCACATATACTCGTTTCCACGGATTAGGCAGTGACTGGGGGTCCTAGACCTTTCAGGTTTGAAAACATGTGGCTCCTCCACCCAAAATATAAACAAGTGAAAAGGTGGTGGGAGTTGAAGGATGGAGTGCCAGGATGGGAAGGGTTTAAGTTCCTAAAGTACTTGAAAGGTTTGAAAGAGAAGATAAAAAAAAAATTAATAAAGAGGTGTTTGGCTGGTTATCGGAGAAGAAGAATGGCATTATGGAAGGGATTCAGAAAATTGACATAATGGAGGAAACTAGGATCCTGGTTCAAAGTGAAAGAGAGAATAGAAGGAGATTGAAAGAGGAGATGGAAGAATTGTTGAAACAAGAGGAAGACTTTTGGAAGGTGAAATGGCTAAAAGAAGGGGATGGTAATACAAAATTCTTTCATAAGATGGCAAATTTCAGGAGTAAGAAGAAGGACATGGTTCTTTGGAGATTAATGGAGTTTTATTAGATGATTAGGACATTGAAGAGGATTTATCTAACTTCTACTCAAATCTGAACAAGCCTACAAATTTGATCTATTGATGCTTGATGGACCCAAATTGGATGTGGAAGAAGCTGAGAATATAGTAAAAGATTTTGAGGAAAAAGAGATCAGAAAGGCGATTTGGGAGATGGATAGAAATAAGGCCCCAGGTCCTGATGGTTTTTCAATGGCTTTTTTTTCAGGATTGTTGGGATATCATTAAAATGAACCTTTTGAAGATTTTTAAAGAATTTCAATCAAGTGGGATAATCAACAAAGCCATGAACACAACATTTCTAGAGCTGATTCCCCAGATTAAAGGGGCCTCAAAAATGAAGGATTTCAAACCTATCAGTTTGGTAACCAGTGTATATAAGATCATAACCAAAGTTTTGGCAAACAAAATGAAAGGGATCATTGGTTCAGTGGTGTCAAAGAATTAGTGTGCTTTTATCCAAGGCAGACAAATAACGGATAGCATTTTGATTGCTAATGAATGCATCGAGGAAAAAACTAGAAAAAGAGAGTCAGGCTTTGCTTTTAAAGTAGATCTTGAAAAAGCCTATGACAGGGTTGAATGGGCATGTACGAACTCGGTCCTTAGATGGAAATGGTTCCCAAAAAAATAGTACCATTGGATCAAAGGATGTTCGAAGAATGTCAATTTCTCATTTTGTCTGAATGGGGAGATCTCGGGTTAATTTCATCGTCTAGGGGTCTACGTCAAGGTGATCCTTTATCGCCTTTTCTATTCACACTTGTTAGCAATGTTTTGAGCGGTCTTCTAAAAAGAGCGGAGGAAATGAGAAAGATTAAAGGTTTTGAGATTGGAAGAGATAAGGTGCTTTTGTCCCATCTGCAATTCGCGAATAACACAATCTTTTTTCTAGAGGTGTCCAGGGACACTATTTTTTGAATAAAGTGCATCCTTAGATGTTTTAAGATGATTTCAGGGCTTAGTATTAACCTGGAGAAAAATGACCTGTTTGGAATCAACGTGGAAGAGGGATTCCAAAATGAGTGTGCTCATGTGTTGGAATGTGGTGTGGGGGAATGGCCCATGAAATATTTGGGTATGTCTGTGAATGGAAATCATTGGGGGGTCGATTGTGGGAACCAATCATTGAAAAGATGGATCAAAAGTTGAGTGTCTGGAAAAGAAAATACCTCTCTTTGGGTGGCAGGATTACCCTTATCCAGGCATCGCTTAGTAACCTACCAACATACTACATGTCTATCTTTAAAATGCCTAAAAAAGTGAGCGATAAGATTGAAAAAATACAAAGAGACTTTCTATGGGATGGTGGAGGAGGTGTGGGAGGGGTAGAGAAAAAGAGAGATCATTTAGTGAAGTGGTCAGAAGTCTGCAATAGGGCTCTGGAGATTCAATGTTGAACGAGATGCATTGTGGAGATCCGTTATTGTCAGCAAGTATGGAACCCATGAAAATGGGTGGGATATCAATCAAGGAGCTGCTATTCAATCGGCTAGTCCTTGGAAAGCTATTTCTGGTATATTTCATATTTTCCAAAAATGTGAGATTTCCAGTTGGGTCAGGGTCGTCGATTCGTTTCTGGTTGGATCATTGGTGGGGGAACTCCATTTTAGGGTCTAAATTCACAAAGATTTCTTGCCTCTCCACTTGTAAAGAGTCCCTAGTTTTTGATGTCCTTTGCTGGTCTGTTTCCAGTTTTTCATGGAATCTTCCTCTTTTTCGGGTTCCTAGGCTAAGTGATATTGATGAGTTGGCTTCTTTGGTTGAACTATTAAAAAATGTAGTCATCGATGTGAATACCCAGAACCCGAAAATATGGTGCCCGGATCCAAGCGGTCGATTATCTATTAAGTCTCTTTGCTCTGTTCTTCTCCCAAATCAGGTTCAAAATCCTCCCATTTTTTCTACCTCCTCACTTTGGAATGTCAGGATTCCTCTCAAAGTTAAAGCGTTTACATGGTTGACTCTTTTATATCAGATCAACACTGCGGACATGTTGCAAAGAAGAACCTTTTTGTTCGTCTCACCAGGTGTGCCCAATGTGTCTTGGATCTGGAGAATCTGTGGATCATTTGTTTGTGGGTTGTTGTTGAGCAAACCAAATTTGTGAGTATTTCCTCGAATCAGTAAGGGTTGATTGGGTGAGGCCATGCTCTGTTCTTTTGCTGTTTTCTCAATGGAGATTTCCAACACTTGGCAAGAGGGGTAAGATCATATATGAATTGGTGTTTTATGCTACTCTTTGGGGGATTTGGAATGAGAGAAACAACAGAATTTTCGAAAGCAAGAAACTTAGTTTGGGGGCTCTGATAGAATCAATAGAAAGTTTAGTATCTCTCTGGGCAAGCATTTTACCAGAATTTAAAGACATGCCTAGATCAGATATCATGAGATGCTTGCTGGGAGACTGTGATACATATGTAGATTGTGGGCGGCTTTAGGAGATGGTGGATGCCAAATTTTGGCTCTAAGTTTTGTGTTGGGCTGTATTGTAGTTATTTCTGTTTTGTTTCCCCATCTTGTGTTACCATGTACTTTTTCTCCTTTCTCTCTTTTATAAACTCTGTCATTATTCATAAAAAAAAGGGGGAAGTTGTGTTTCTGCTAAATTTGGACCTATGGTAAGTAATAATACTAACTATGTAGTTATGGATTTGAAACTATAAAATTAGTAGGGTTTAGAATATATTTTATGCTTGGATTAGTTTGCAATTATATCTTCTAATTTAAAGTTCAGATTTGAAGTTGCTGTAAAAATACTGTGATTTTATTTTGAAGTTCAGATTTGAAGTTTGATGTAAAAATACTGTGATTCTATTTTGAAGCTGCTGTAAAAATACTGAAATCTGTTTTGAAGTTTAGATTTGAAGTTTGCTGTAAATACTAGATTTTTGGGTTTCTATCACCTTCGGTTAACCGAGGGAGCCCCTTGGTTGACTGAAGCTACCTTCAGCATTTCTACAAAACTATGTTTCCTTAAGTTTGAATGTCTCGGTATAATATTATACTCTCTATAAGTGTTAAAGCATAATATAAGCGTAGATACATGTTTTAAATATGAAATGCATCTTTATTTGGATTTTATGTGCATGTTTTGCATACATATAAATGTGTGCTATGTGAGGCAATATGCCCGGGGCTTTGTGCCGATATGTGGGTGTAGGCTAATGTGTGGCTACTACATCCATGCTATCTATCTGTGAAATGAATGATGAGTTTTTGGATGCCGGATGACGAGCGACGTTCTAGAGTCCTTGCAAGTGACCGTTTTATCCCATCTGATCAATGTGGATTTTGTTCAATCTCTATTGATGGTCATGAGCCCTGGCCCGGTCATGGCATCAGAGTGACTTCTGTATATTTAATTACTTATAGTAAGTTGAATTTACAGTAAGCCTTGAGCCAGTGACTGTGCCCTAGTGTCAGCTACTATGGAAAGGCACCAAGGTATCCGTGCCAGCCTGAACATCTATATGTATGTTCTAGTTATTTTATTTATATTTCAGTTAGAATGTCATGTCTGATTATTGGAATGTTTCATACTACACATTGTTTATTTTTATTTCTGTTATGTTTAAAGTTGTAATTTTTAACTATTATTTCAAATAGCAAGATTTCCCACACTGTTTTGTTTTATCTGGTTATCGCTTACTAGGATGAAAATCTCATTAAACTTTCCTGTATATATATATATATATATATATATATATATATATATATCTTGGTGCATGTGTATACAGTGTTTTGTAGGTAATTAATGACAATTTGATCGTGAGATTAGCGCAAAAGAAGTGTGGGTTGGGTAGTTAGATATTCCTAAAGGTTTAGATCCAGAGATGATGTGCTTGTATTAATTTTATTTAGATTTAAATTGTAGAACAACAATGTAACATGTAGGTTTTAATGTATAAAATTGCATAATTGTTATAATAAATTATGTTGTGCATCTGATGTCCATCTTCCTTGTGGAGATGATAGTCGTTCGTCAAATCCCATACATGATTTATTGGGTGTGGAATTCGGGGCGCGACACAAGGTTTCAAGTATCTACCAAAACCAATATGATTCGGCCAAATTGTGTCGGTGTTTAGGGTGGCTGATAAAACCCATCTGTATAGGTATCGGCCGATGCTCATCAAATTGCCTTTATTTTTATTGGTATCGGCCAATATGCGATATGTATCGGCTGAATTGGTACATATCGGTTTTGGATGGGGCCAAGTCCCATTCCAAAACCGTTACCTTGAACCTTAATTCCAATCCACCAACCATATCACTTATGATCAAATCCATTGATTTCATTAGCCACCTTGATATTCCTGTCCTTCCAAAATTTCATCCTCAAACTAAATACGAAGAATGCAAACCCTTTTCCCATTGAGGAATAAGTAAATGGGGAGCCTTTTTAACCAATGAAGAAAGTTGAAAGTTTCATGCTTTTCACGTATGATTCCCTCGTCAAAAGATCATTCTATTCCCGTGTTTAAGAATATCACAGAACTAGGAGTTCAAAATCCTCCAAATGTGGAAATGTTTATGAAAGATGTTTGTCATCCACTGACTCCATCTAAGGCATTTCTAGAACTAGTAAAGGAAGCGATGATTTGTCTATCCCATTAAGCATAATCCTGAAAGGGCTAACTTTCTCGGACTGTGAAAGATGACACCAAATATTCAAATAAAAAGTACGAAATAATAGGATGTTATGCTTTTCTTAGCATTTTATAAAATTATAGTCAATAATATATTACTCCAAAACTACCCATTTATTCCCTATGCTTCTAAACAATAAGCATACTCGATTTTATCAAAGATCCCACCTTAGAGTATGTCAAGAAAAGGAAAAGAGGGGAAAAAAAGGAACTGTTTAATTAGAGAAGAAACTCTATATACTAGAGATTTTGGGTCATCTAAAATTCATTGCATGGCGATCTCATATATTGACAACTAAAATAGATTGAGTTCATGTTTTCTCCATAATCAAGTATTGTCTCATTTTTTCCTTTTTTTTTAAATAATTGAAAGATTTCAACTGGGTTGTGAAACCCTAATGTGGTTTGGACCCCTCTTATATCACAACTTGGTTAGGTTCAAATCATATACTTTCCTTTTCAGTGTAGTCTCTCTTATGCTTAGGTTCCATAGTGATTAAACTCGGTATCAGATCGAGGATCATCCTAGTCCGATACCGAGTTGGATCGTCGATCCAACTCGGGATCAGCCGATCCAAACATGGCCCGACTTTCTTTTTAAACAAATAATAATAAAAAATTTTAGGGGTTTCGGACAATCCATATTGGATTGTCCGATCTGACTCGTCCGAAACTGAGTGAGATCGTCTGGATCGGACGATCTGACTCGGTTTCGGACGGAGTCAGAGAACTTTAGCAATTTTCGGGATCGGCTTGGGATCGTGACTCATCCCGAGCCTATCCCAAGTTGTATCGGCCGATCTGACTCGGGATCGTCCAATACTTAACACTATGTTAGGTTCAAATCACAATAAAAATTCAACCGTAGAGAGAAAATTTCAAGACTATGATAATCAAATCTCATTAAACCACAACCTGGAAAAGGGAGTGCTATTGCCAAACTTGTTTTGGTCGTTCCCATGAATAAGTGAAAATTGTATGGACTGCATTAGAAGCCATGGAAACAGCCAAAGCAGCTCCAGCAATAGCAATTCCTTTCATAAAGTTCAGACAGGAAAATCAATGTTCAGCATAAAGCAGGGAAAAAAAAAAGAAAAAGAAAAATCTTACTGCGACAATGCACGGTAAGGGTGGTAGACGACCAGATAATAATCAAGAGCTTCTAATATCTTCATTTCCATTTCAAGAATTTCTTTGATTTCATACCTGTACTTTTCATCTGTATCTAAAATTCAAAGCAAAAAAATTGATCATGCTAAATAGAAGGCCAACAATTTCCTGTTATAATATAATAGTTTAACATCAGGTTTAATCGATGGTTACAAAGTTTTTTGATGTAGAATACAAGAACTCTAGCCTGCACTGTGCTTTCTTCAGCTTTTGTGGCCAAGTATAAGCAGGTTGGAGCGACTAAACGTGGATCATATTCTGCCATACTCTTTCTGAAACCAAAAGAACAAGTTAATATTCCCAAGAACCATCATCCTGGCTTAAAAGCATGCTGAATATGAAATTGTCTCATAGTGAAACTGTGCTCAAAAGGCTACACATTTCAAGTCATATAAACAAAAAAAGACAAGTGATAAAATGAAATGAGCAATGACCGGTAGGTGAAGAAGAAACAGCAAGTTATTGGAAAAGATGTCTTTTCAGATTCTTAGAAGGTTAATGCGGAAGGATTACACCTACGCGTAAACCATAATTCCATCCTACAAAATATACTGATAGAAATAACATCACTAAAATCCATATGGTTTGTGCAGAACTTTCAGTTGAATTTCTATATTCTGAAATGTCTGCAAAGGAATAAAGCACTTTTAATGGAGTACAAATATTTTATTAGTAATGACACATAGTATATTAACTGTATAGAGGATTTTCAATAATTGTATTATTCCAAGGATATAATGGATAAAATGTGTAATTCGTTATCACCCAAGGTAATCCAAAGCTACATCCCCAAGACAGGAATGCTGCCCATGGGACCCACTTAAACTAATTCTGTATGGAAGACCATTGTGCTAATAATTCCCCACTAATGACATACTTCAGGTATCAATGAGCACTGACCCACTTTAACATAAAAAGCTGGGTTCCTGATCTTTCTAGGCTCACCATTTGTCCAATGTTCTTATTATTTTAAGCTATCGAGCATTGCCAAACCTACATGACAACAAATGGAATTGCACCCTGATAGGTGGTTGTTTTATGGTATGGTTCTCTAAGTCTAAGGCTCTAGGTAAACAAGGTATAATGATATGAAGTTAACTTCTGCTAGCATTTTGTTGCTGGCTGGTTGGTTTGAAGAAAGAGTGAAACGAGATTGGTAAGCTGGTGTTAAAGACCTAGCTATCAATAGTCTGTCTTGAAGTATTTTCAACATGCTAGAATTTATTATTTTGCACATGTTTGGAATCTTAAGAGTATCACTTATGAGTTTATCTATGTTAGTGGTTTTCTAGTCATTGTCCTTTTCACATTATTAAGGGTAGTTTATATATGTAAATGCCATATAATATAAACAAAAGAATCAGGACTAAAGAAGACAGACTACCTACTCTTTTTCCTCTCTTTCTTTATTTTCCTTTTTCTCCATCTTTCATTCATTTGCAGAAGAAACCTACAAACTCTACTTGGTATCAAGCAAATTGACCATCTAAGGGGTTGTTTTGTGGAACATAGCCTTCTTGTTGTTTGTTTTAGGCACTCAACATGTGTTTGGTGAGTTGTTTAGCTTGCCTGCTCTTGTGTGACGTCAATCAGTAGTCACATGGAAAGTATACTAGTCCTCCCAGTTCTAAGATTTCTGGAGGAATTGGTGATGGGGTTTCCTCTTTGGATAATCCAAGCTTCAGATTATTGCAACAAAATTGAATGACTACAATTATTTAGAGTGGTCCCAACAGCTAGGATGTTTATCAGTGTAAAAGGCAAGTTGGATTAAACTATAGGGAAAATCCAAGAACCAGATTCTTATGACTCAATCTATGAAAGATGGAAGCCGAGAATCTGACTATAATGTCTTGGCTACTCCATTAGCTGCAACACCAGGTTAGCAGGTGGTTTATTTTCCTGAAGAGAGTTAAAAAAGATACAGGATGCTATAGCTCAGAATCTCAGACCTATTCTCTGGTTAAGTACACTTGGATTTATTAGCTTAACCAAGATATCTCTCACCATCATCTGTGGGACAAGACCCTGGCTCGTTATTTTGCTTCCCTTTTGAGCATGTAGATGGGGCAGGATTGTTATGATAGTTTTGAGCCAGTATGCAAGGAAACATACAATTGCTTGGTTACAAAAAAAAAAAAAAGAGAGAGATCTCGCATATTTGACGTACTAGCAGATCTTAATAGTTAACACAGAGTTTGAACTTGTTCAGGTTAGATTCGAAGCAGACTTGGGAACTGCCAAATTTTATCAAGTTTATGCTCATGTTCAAAGTGAGGACAGTAGGAGATCTGATATGTAGCAGTACTGTGTTGTTCCTTGTGACCAATCAGGTCTTGTGTCCACTTATAGCCTCAAAGGAGTAAAAAAGGGTGTCAAGAAACCAAAAAAGATAAGGAAACTTGAGGTGCTGTCAATTAAAATAGCTAGGTAAATGCAGGAAACATGTTAGGATTTGGTTACAGATCCACTCCAATTTCGTAAACCAGGCTCATCATTAGCACATAACATGTCATCTATAGAGACTGAGAACTATTCCTTCACCAGTCCAATGATTTTGCCTTAGCTTAATATGTAGGATGCTTCTTTATCTATTACAACACCCTCTACAAGGCTGATTTTTATTCTTGAGGTGGGAATAGAGAGCCTCTTCTTCACTATATAATGTCTCAGCAGGAGAGTACATTTTTCTTTAACACACTTGGGTAAACATGAGTCAGCTTTTTCAGCATCCTACAGTTTTTGATTCCCTATTATTGACTATTGATTTCTCATATCATATAATGGACACATCCTCATTATTCTCTACATATTTTGTTTCTTCTAGAAGAGAAAAAGCTTTCACAGCTATGGTTCACTTTCTTCCATTTCTGGAGAGGAATGTTAATGTTCTTCCACATCCCTTTCTTCAGAGTTGCAAGTTCCTAATTTGACTATTCACTTCCTATCTATTGTAGCAAAACTAAATCCTTGAATTGTAAAGCCATCTTCTTATTTTCTCATTGTGTGTGTGTGTGTGTGTGCGTGCGTTGTGTGTGCATGTGTGTTTTATTTTTGAGTTTTAAGCCGAGGAAGATGATTAGGAGCAATTGTGAGGTGAAGGACTTAATCATTTCTCAAAAAAAGCTCCAATACTTTTGAAGCTCACCAATCCAAAGCTTTAGCAGTGCTAAAACTAGCAGAGATCAGCTACTGCTTTTGCATTCTTGTTTAGGACACGTTTCTTTCTAATATTTTTTTCGCCATTATTTCAACAATTGCTTCATTCTAATAGTTTGAATGCTCATTTTGGGACTTGTGAGTTTGCACGACATGGTAGATCTTTTAGTCCAATCAGTTCTACTAAGAGTGATATGTCTTTTTTCTTGCTAACTCTGATGTTTGGTGGTCCTTCTCTCACCACGTCACTATTTTGTTTCATTTTTTTCTTTTTCTTTTTTATTTTTGATACATAAATCACAAGTATTAAATACAAAATTAGTCTAAAAGAAAACACTATAAAGGGGAAAAAAGAGCCAAAGCAAAATTGGCAAAAACCAAAGCGTAGACCGGAAACTACATTAGTAAACACAGTCCATGAAACTTTGGTATACCAAAGAAAAAGACTGTCAAAACACCTCCCTCTGTGGATTTATCCACCATGCTATTGACTCATCTTGGCACCCAAGAGAATAAAATATTCGTTGAGGATGCCAAGATGCTAGCCAAATAAAGTGTGATAGCCTTTAAGCACCCTTCTCCCCCTGCTTCATCCATGAAGTGACAAAACTAGAATCACCCTCAACAACAAAACTATGATATCAGACATGTGGTCCTCCTGAAGTCTCATAAGAAGACCAGCTTAAGACCTAGTCCAACCGCCTCTCATAATGGAACAGAAAAGAGCTGGAATGATCTACCCGTGTAGTCTCTAAACATCCACTCCACACAAAAGAGCCAAGGATCTGCATCAAGCAGCAGCGGCTTCGACCTCCCAGTCCCTTATATAGAAGTAGAGTGGCTCACTAAAAACCAATTCCTCAAAATGCCAAAAGCTGAGATCACCCTGAACTTGTCCATGCCACAAGCTTAGTGACCTGTCATGATCATTACTTTCAGTAATGTGTGTGAAGTTATAAAACTCTTTCCTCAAAAATCTGATTGTTCCCCTCTCCCCAGATGGCCCAAAGAACAGCATGTGCTAAACATCTCAAGAGAAATCTCCCGCTGAAACCCAAACCCTTGATCTTCCATTGAAAGAACATCGGCATACCTCTAGGATTCACTCGCAAAATGTTGGAAGAATGGAAAAAACTGATGCCAATCTGCCCATGCAACATCGCAATGCAGGAAAAAAATGAGTAACAAATTCTCGACTTTGAGTCACATAATGCAAACTTTGGGAGATAAGGCTTTGTGCTTCCTTTTTCTTTTGAGGCTATCACGAGTATTGATCATTCCAAGAGATGTCTCTCATGCAAAGGCTTTGATTTTAGGAGGAATAGGACTCTAGACTTGACAGAGGGAAACTAAGGAATCAGATAGCCAATAACATAATAAAGAATATAGAAAAACAACCTTACAAAAAAGAATCCTAAGGAATAAGGAAAAAGTCTTAGTTTGCGGTTGCGGTTGCCGTTGTGGGATCGATGAAAAATCTTAAAGAGACTCAAGAGATCAACCCATTTGTGGATGATTATACTTGAAATATGTGGGTCTATCTAAAATCATTATGAATTTCCATATCAGTACTTAATTTTGTAAATCTATAAAATCCTTTGTTATGAGAACTTATGGGGGGGGGGGGGGTGAAGTATATGTATTTTCGGCTTCAATCTTACCATAGTGAGCATGGGATTGTGAACCAAAATACATGTGCACTTCTTGAGGCATCTTGTGCTTTTGTTTTCGGAATGAATGATGTATTTTGGTTCGAAACTGTTCTTTTGCCTCTTTCCTACTTAATAAATGCCGTTCTAACTCCATAAATTCAAGTTCCCCTTCAAAACTCCTTGCCTTGGTCAACTATCTTGCTTCAATCTTTGAATGCGTATGTAATACTCAATTTTAGCATTCTTTGTGCACTATACTTGATCCGAAGGCCTTTAAATTTGTCTTTCTTGGCTACCCAGATTCTCAAGGGTACAAATGTTATGACCCTTACAACTAGAAGCGTTCTTATCCATCCATGTTACTCTTATGAAGTCAGTTCATTCTTTACTAATCATGGGACTTCTCTTCAAGGAAGAGTAGTAGTAAAAAGAGGTCTAATGTTCCTCTTGTTGTTATGATTCACTCACATGTCTTATTATAGTTTTGGTTGGTTATAAGAAAGGATTAGGATGACTCACATCCCAAACTTAAGAGATCTCAAAGGAGTCCCTAATAAGTCTGAAATATAACTCTCACCCCATTCCACATGGGAGTGGCAATCAATACATTGCCAAATAGTGAAAATATAACTGAGATATAATGCAATACCAAATAATTCAAAACTTTAAGTCATTACATCTCAAACATAACAAACAAAAACATAGCAGCGGAAAGAAAATAAATCCTTAGTCTCATGCTCAATCAAATCCCTAAATAAAATATAGCCTAATAATGGCTAATAATAAGCTTTGGCATGCAAGGCAGCAAAAACGAGTAAAATCCCTAATATAGCTTCTAATTAACTTCTTCGATAAAATTAGCAAATTCATCAAAACAAGGTTCCACGGCTTGGTTCCATAGTCCAAGTCATCCTCCTCTAATGTGCTTGAAAATATGATTGCTTGAAAGCGTAAGCTACACTTAGCCAGTAAGTAAACAAGTCTAACAAGGTTTATAATTGAAATAGGGACAATGTCACTCTTCAATGGTAATCCATATAACAGAAAATAATGAGTAATGAGACGTATGATGAAATAAAGAGTAATATGAATAGATTTTGTGAGTGAACAATAATATGAGTGAAAAAACATGAATAAATATGCTGAATATGTATGGGGTCTAATTTTAAAGTATGCATGTTATGCTTCTATAAGAAATCACCAAGTGTGATCTAGCAAACAAGTCTAGTATGCAATGCAATTAATAAACTATTTGAATGTTGGTATATAAGTTCCCATAAGACCGATCATTCCTTGAGCAAGATGTCTTCTTGAACCATCCCCCCCATACATGGCCCTTCTCAAGAATAAGAGATTCCATGTGCGCATCATAGTTTTAAGGGGCTTCGACCTAGAGGGCACAATTCCCCCACTTATTTGTGATCAAGGGCCATAAATCCAAGATTTCACCAATGTGAACTATCCTCAAGGAATCATATAGTACATAGGACCAATAAGTATATTGGGATAGCTAGTCCCTCAACTCCAAAAATATATATGTGCAAGTCTCCTCACCTATTATGATTTCCAGATCACAATAATCTCTATAAAAACCTTAAAAATCTAGGAGTATGGATTTACATGCAAAGGGTTGACCTATAGACCAAATCCATGGTCATATGGTATATGAGGTGCAAGTGATATGGTGCACATTAACTAAGCATACAATCCATGTGTACAAAGTGCAATATAACTAATTAACATGTTAGGTAGTAACTAAACATGGAATAATAAGCATAATAAAATAACACATGTCAACTAATCATAGGCAAAGAGTCCATAAGTATGTGAATAAAATAAATATGCATAATTGAGCAAAGGTAATGTTAGAATCAGTTTAATGAGATCAAAATACATTTGTACATGAAATTCTAAGTCAAACGGAGCATATTTGTCAATTTCGGCGAGCCGAGGGGTCGCCGAGCTGGTTCGGTATACCTTCAGCGGCCTTTAGGTGAGCCGAGGTAGTCGTCGAGGGTTCAGGGTGGTTTTTGGGTTTGGGTCAAACAGACAAGCTCGGCGTGCTTTCGGCGCCCTGAGTGGGATCTCGATGTACTATCCAGGGGCCTAAAAATACTTTCTGTGACACTCGGTGTGCCGAGTGGGGCTTCGGTGAACTTTCCAGGAACTTACTTTTCATACTAAGGGGATCGGCATGCTCTCAGTGAGCCAAGGGATTTCTGGGTGTGTTCGGCGCACTGAGGAGGCCGCCAAACTTCGCGATTTGGCCTGTTTTTGACTCCTCTTCAACTCTAATAAAAAAAAACTTGTTAAGTAACCCTCCTTAACTTCGAATTCCACACAAAACCCAATAAACATACATTAGTAAACATCATTAAATCAATACTTATCAATTCTACCATTAAGCTTTGAAAACCAAGATGAAACTTTGAAAAACTACTTCATACAATTGAAAGTAACTTTGAACACCTATTAAAACTATAAACTTATTTATCCTTGAATACTTACCTTGATGTTGAAGGTTGGTGTAGAGAATTACACCTCTTGATCTTCTTCTTCTTCTTCTTCTCCAAGTGATGAATCAACCTTCCAAGGCCTTAGGCTTATATAGGCACTTAGAAGCTCTAGAATTAGTATCTAAGATCTTTTCATCTTAACCATTCATTGGGAATTCTTAAATCTCAGCCATTAGATGGATTTCCCAGCCCATGTGGCTTATTTGTAAGTTGGTTATGTTTCTATTTTAAATTCTAGAATCCTAGTTAATTACTAACTTTGTTTTGTAGAGAATACTTCTAATTGTGAGCATTTAGATCTAAGCCATTTATTGGAGATTGGAATCTCCTACAGAATCTTAACCACACATTTAAATTTAGAAGTTATGATTGTGTATGTTGTAGCTTAGTTTCCTATTTGTACAACCCACCAATTACAATCAGTCAAAAGTCAAATAATATGGCGGATACTAAAAATTTTAAATTAACCCCTAACTTTATGGTATTTACACATAAGCCCTATTATTTTGTTTGGGTTATTACAAATGGCCAATCAACCAATTCTAGAAAATCCTTCCCCGCACTCAATTAATCAGTCTTCATCTCTTGACATTGATGATTTGAGCCTTCCCATTGCTGCTCGTAAGGATACAAGTATATTTACCCAACACCCAATATCATACTTTGTTTCTTAGAAGCTAATGTCCGATCCAATCGCTTCTTTGTTACTTCTGTTTCTTTAATTTTTGAGCCTTTTATCATTTCAAAGCTTATCTTTCAACCTCAATGGAGAAATGTTATAGGTAAAGAAATAAAAGCACTTGAAAAATGCTACTTAGGAGTTGGTAAACTTCCTAGTAGGAAGCAACCAGCAAGATGCGAATGGGTGTATACAATGAAGAATAAAGTTGATGGGTCAGTTGAAAGGCACAAGGCATAATGCAAGTTTGGTAGTTAAAGGCTACACCAGACTTATTGGATAGATTATCAAGAGGCTTGACCAAATAAGCAATATCAATGTTCTATTTGTTGTAACCAAACCTTTCTTGACATCTTCCCTAGATTTCAATTCCCAAACTGTGAAGGTAATGTCTGCAGACTAAAGAAGGCTTCTTAAGGTTTGAAGAAATCTCCAAGGAATGGTTTGACCCAATCAATATTTCAGTAAAGGGGATTGGCTATATGCAAAGTCGATCAAATCACACATTATTTGTTAAACGTACTCAGAGTGGAATGGTAGCAAGTTTGTCATGCACGGCCGCATGTGAGATTGTGCAATAGCAAACATGATTTCGAACGGCACAATTGCATGCGGCCAGCACATATGCTATTACTTTTATCATTGTAAATATACGACCCTATTAGGTTGCACAATTAAAACGGTCAGAAAACAATTTTTTGAACTTCTTTAGACATTTTGAGGGTGTTTTCCATCCATAAATAGCATCATCATCCCATTTTCAACCACAAACACATCCTCCTCATCTCTTCTCTTATAATCTCTCTTTTGCTTTATCTGCCTTCATTTCTCGCATTCACTTATTTGTTTTGGTTTTAAACTTTTAGCAGTACTATTAAGTGTATCAAGTAATCATATCTGGCAGTGGCACCATGCCTGGGTTTCTACAAACTACTTTCTAGCTCACGGTCAAAGACGTTGGCTTCACCCATATTCCTCCTTCAGTGACTTCCAAATTTTATTTATTTATCATCTCCTGATCACACAATAACTCCAGCTTCACAGTCACGGGCCTCATGGACTCCTGCTTCTCCTCATGTATTTGATCTGGTTTACACACCTGGGATAAAATTACAATACACTGAAATAGACCTTCACCAGAACCAGTAAAATGGTTGCGACTTCTCCCAAATATACTCCAGCTTCACTGCCAATGCCTTCATCAAAATACCCCCTCAGCTCGTCAATAAAAGATACTCCTTTCAAGTATACTCCATATTCACTGCAATAATACTGTTTCACCATCTGAATACACAATAATGACTTCTCCTAACAATCCACCACATTCCCCAACTTATTATCTTGGCTCCGAGGATCCTGCGAACTGATCAGTAATGTAGTATTTTATCTATTATTCACTTATTTCTTAGTGTAGGTGCAGTATTTAGTAACATACTGATTATTAAAATGTTGAATTTTTGTAAATCATACTACACACTTTTGTGGATAGAGGTCTAATAATGTATGCCTATGCCCTTTGCAACTTATATAACTAATTTATTTTTTTAACTTGCACAGTTCTTTTACAACTCCAGATATATTTGAATTTTAAAATTTTTCAATTTTATTTTTTTATATCTTTCTAATTTTTAACTATTTTTAGATTTTTTAAATTTTTAGTGAACTATGAAACTCTAGCAGTCACATATGTGACCAAACCCCACCCCCTAATCAAGTAGGCAACTTTGTGCAACTTGAATACATCGGATAGTACCCCTTGTCATAAATGTTGATGACAACCTAATTATAGGTGATGCATGCCACAAAAGTCCAACAACTTCAGGAATATCTTGGGATAGAGTTTGAAATCAACAATGTAGGAGTTCTAAAGTATTTCTAGGATCGAAGCAGCTCAATTCAAGAAGAGAATCTTCATTTTTCAAAGGAAATATATTCCAGATCTTCTAAAAGAAACAATAAATTTCAGAGCCAAGCTTGCCAATAATCTTATTGAGCATGACCATCTATTGAATGATAAAGATGGTCATCCTTTATTAATGCTAGTTTGGTTTAGCACTTTTTAATCGATTGATCTATATACCTCACCATCATGATATTGATTATGTTATGAGCGCTATCAATCATTTTATGCACTCACCCAGGAGTACTCATCTTGAGGCAGCTCACATGGCCTTGCAATATCTGAAGTCCTTTATTAGCAGAATAATTCTATATTCTAGACATAGGCTTTTGAAGATTAAGACTTTTAATGATGCTAACTCGACAGGTTCGATAACCGATTGTCGATCTACATCAATTTACTGAACTATGGTCGAAAGTGATCTTGTAACTTGGAGAAGTAAAAAAACAACCTAACAGTCAGTAGATTGACTGCAAAGGCAAAGTATCGGTGTAATAATCCATGGTGTGTGTGAGATCCTATGGGACTATTACTTCTAAAGTTGGGTTTCCATACTCAAGGATAATGAGTTTATATTGCGATAATAAAGCTGCTACCAGTATTCTTTATAACCTACTACATCATGATCACACAATGCATATAAAGCTGGACCATGATTTATCAAGGAAAAGCTCGAGCAGGTTGATAAGTGGCATTATGTCCTTTTCATTATTATTGGATTCCAAGTAACTTTCTTTCTCTCATTAAGAGTAGTTTTGTACAAATAAAATGTATTCTCCTATCAATAAAGAATTGGGGCTAGAGAAGAAACAAACTCTCTCAATTCCTTTTTCCTCTCTTTACTTTTTTTCTTTCTTTCTATTTTCTTCCTTATCTTGCTCATAACACGTAACTTACCTTTTTTACTTGGTACCAGAGCATCTCTTTTTATTTTCTTCAATACTAAATAGTACCTCGTGAACAATATGTGAACAATACTTTGAGAACAATACCTTGTGATTTCTGGTGATTTTCATGTGAAGAATCAAGGGCTAATTTGTAGAGAAAATGTGAAAAAACATTCAGTAGATCTGAAAAATAGTTTCTAGTATGAACAACTGAAATTTCTTTGTATCTATTAATGTTTTTTGGAGTTGTAATTACATATGGGTCTATGATACTTAATGTGAAGGGAGACACCTATTATGAACTTTCCTTGACTGTGTTTCAAGTGATTTGATATTAGTTTGTTCGTGAAAATCTTGTCATTAATCTCTCTAAGAATTTCTATGCGTATAACAGATTCTTGGTGTTTGGCTCTGGTAATTGTAGGGTGTTTTGTGGAGAACAGCCCTCTTGTTGTTTTTTATATGGGTGCCTGCCAATTGTTTGGTAGTTTGTTTGGCTTGCCCGGTCTTAAGTAATGTCAATTAGCAGTCCCATGAATACTACTACTCTCAACCCTACGATATGTGGAGGTATCTCAAGCCTTCAACTCACTATAGTAAAGTTAAATAGGAGTGTTAAGAAACCAAACAAAGACGAGGAAAACTTGAGGCGTAATCATTGCCAGAAAATCGGCTAAAGGAAAGAAAGGCGTCGGGATTTGGATGGACATCCACCCGATATGGTAGATCAAGCTCATCTTTAGATCATACAGTGTCATCTATAGGGAGTACCTCTTCCCTTGATTTTGCATACTCAGGTACCCATGACTAGTTTTTCAACATCCCATAGTTTCTCTAATTCCCTATCATGAATTATTAACTTAGGTGACTCAGATCACATGATGGGTAAGTCCTCGTTATGTTCTACATATTTTGTCTGTTCTGGTAGAGAAAATGTTCGCATAGCTGATAGTTCAGTCTTTTCTTTGCTGGAAAGAGAGATGTTAGTGTTCTTCGCCATGTGTCTCTTTCTTAAGGGTTTCATGTTACTAATTTGACTATTAATTTGCTATCTATTAGCATTACTAAATCCTAGAATTGCAGATTCGCCTTCTTTCCTACTCATGGTTTTAAGGACTTGCTCTCGAGGAGAACAATTGGGAGTGGTTGTGAACTTCTAAAGCTCACCAATCCAATAAGCAATGTTAGTAGCTCTAGGGATTGACTTATGCTTTAGGATTCTCGTTAAGGACATTTTTTTCAGTATTCGAGACTATTATTTCCTCATTTCATTTCAGTAATTGGATGTTCATTATGAGATTTGTGAGGCTGCAAAACATCGTAGATCTTCCAGTCCAATCATTTCAAGTAAGAACTATATACCTTTTTTCTTGTTTATTCTAATGTTTAGAGGCATTCTCTTACAACTTCTTTATTTGGATATCACTATTGTTTCATTTTAGATGATTATACTCAATGTAAGTTGATCTATCTTATGGAGGTATAAAGATGAGGTGTTTACCATCTATATAAACTTTCATAATAGGATCAGTATAAAGTTTGGTAAATCTATCAAAAATATTTTGCTCTAAAAATGGGGGGAATATATTCTTCTGGGCTTCACTCCTACCTTAGTGAGCATAGGATTGTGCACCAAAATATCTGTGTTGACACTCACCTCAGAAAAATGGGGAAACTTAAAGAAAGAAGAGACATCTTTTTAAGGTTCTCACGCTCTACTATTTGGAATGAATGTTTCAAAGGCCTTCCAACCAAATCCATTCTTACATCATCTTTCTTGATTAAGCCTATGCTTTCATGAGTCCTCAACTTCAAGTCTCCCTTCCAAAATTCTTTCAATGATCAACCATTGTTTCCCATTTTGCCTTGAGTCACCGGATGTGTATGCTATGTTCTATATTTAGCACTATTCTTTTTTGATAATTAACAACAATTTCATTAATCATCGGATGAGTGAAAATTACAAAGATCACAAAATGTGATCAAGAACAGTCAAACAGAAAACCAAAACAGCAAGACAGTACATGATAAAGAAAAGATTCAAAAATTACATAAAGAAGATGAAAAGGGAGCAAGGGGGTCCCATAAATAAATCAACAAATCTCCTCAAGGAAATCATCAATGTCAATGCCCGCCACAAATGCTTCTCTACCCACCCCCCTTCTAGCCAAAGTGTCCGCAATCTTGTTAACCGAACGAAAAGTATGAAGGAAGGAAACTCCCATGCCCTGTCCAAAAATCTCGCTAGACGAATAAGATGATCAAATCTCCATGGGTGAAGGCAAGACTCTGTCATCCAAGAAATGACCAAGAATGAATCACCCTCCACTGTAAGTCTACTCATGTTGAGCTTCTCAGCCTCCTCCATACCAGCTAACAAAGCCTACAGCTCCGCCCCTAGTCAAGTCCCTTGTCCCAATCGGACCTGAATACACATGTGCTAACTTCCCTTCTGAATCCCTGACCATCCCCACCAATCCCTGAGCTCCTCGGGTTACCCAATGAAGACCCATCAAAATTGAGTTTTATAACTCCCATGGGTGGAGCAATCCATACCGTACACTGAATGGTACAAGCTGACGACGTATACAAAATAACACTCCAAGCCCTAATAATCGACTCTATGGAGAAATTCCTAGAGTCTTTCATGACTGACGCCCATGAAGTCACCAAACCCAAAATTGAATCAATAATCAATGTAACTCCTTTGCACGTCATCAAATATACGTCTGTTCCGCTCACCCCATATTGACCAAAATACAGCAAAGACTATCATATCCAGTAATATCTTCCCTCTCCTACCCAAACCTTGAAATCTCCCTTGCAAAAATAGCAAAACTACTTTCTCTTGCATTACTCAATCCACACCCAATCTCTATAAGAATATTAAGAAATACAAT
>JAUPMG010000011.1:2492334-2519162 GCA_031762675.1 Pachysandra terminalis
GTGTTTGTTGATATTATTGCTGTTGTCTGGTGTATGATGCACTAGATATGATTATCATATAGATTTAGGCATGTAGTATGATAAAAGAGACCATGTGATATCCTTATGATACAAACCAAGGTGAGATTTGGTGAGAGAACATATTGCTGTTATTTGTCATCGTTATGCATTATTCTGATTTCATTATTATATTATTCATATTTCAGATGATCCTTATTATATATTATATTTTGTAGTAGCATTAGGTGTTGAGTAAATTCCTTGTTTTAAAGGTCTACTTACATGAGCTTTGGCTTATGGATATTATGTTGTTGTTTTTCAGGTAATTGAAGGAAGTAGATCATTAAAGAGAGCTGGAATGGGAATCTAAAGATGGAATATTAAAGGATAATTTACTATAGATTAGTTAGTTAAATTTCTAGATTTTGTAAGTTAGGGCATTGTAGTTATTTATATTATTATATTTTATTAGAACAGTGAAATTAAATTCCGCTTATGTTCTTATATTGCTTTCCACTCCCATAGCAATATGGGGTGAGAGTCGCAATCCGACTCGGTTAAGGATCCACGTATCTAAACTGGTTTGGGTCGTGACAGAGAGTGACTTTGAGATGCTGAAGATATGCTCTAAGGAAACGCTGAGGAAGACCTAGCTGAAGGGGAAGGATACCAGCTCGTACTCATTCAAAGGCTGGACAAGATATTTCTTGAATGAAGAAGAAACTCCCAAAGCCACCAGCTTCTTCATCAAGCGACACTGGGGTGAAGGTCTGGACAGTGTCGTTCACGTAGCAAGCATTGTTGCATACTGGCTGACAAGGTTTCTTTTGAGGGATAACCTACAGAAAAGGTTCATAAGAGGATATCCCTTTGGTGGTGAAGATTGCAAGAGGAGTTCGAGTTCCTTTTGCTCCGCTATTCTTGGGATCACAGTATAGGCACCTGGATGTACTGTGTGAGGATATGGCGAGAAGCCGGGGAGAGAGATTAGTGGAGACCTACTGGACGCCTATTTCCTCCAGCACTTCCTGTGGGAGAGGTATCCCAGATACGCCCTCTAAGACTTCTCATCAGAGGAGGAGCATCTTTTGACAATGGACCTAAATTCTGCCCCGAGGGCCCTGATCTGGTCAGGATTCCATCCAAAATGGAATGTCCGGCTGCATCAGATGATGGACAACGCAGCTGAGTTCAAGTACCGCCCATATCCTCCAACAGAGGGATTAGACTATTGCAGCTCTATGGAGTCATGGTGGCGGATGACATAGAGAAGAGTACCGCTACTTGGCTTCTTCTATCACCGGAGGAGAGGGCATTCCTACTGATCATTCACCTGTGATATCTGATCAGCTTGGTGAGGGATTATGGGAGCAGTAATCCTACCTACAACCCTCAGCGCGTGCTCCAGCAATTTGGGCTGGATCAGATTGCTCCACCTCGCGACGTGGAGTTTATGCCAACCATGTCAGCAACTGCGGAGGTCGTGGGACAAAGGTTCCTACAGGGGTACGGCTACCTCGGATTAATGGATGACTTCAAAGCTACTCCTGCCGCACCAGAGAGATATGACAGGGTCTCCCCTAGTGGTTGGACTACTGGCATAAGTCCTTGGTTTGCTTGGACGAATTCTACAGAAGCGAACCTGTACCCTCGAAGCTTGATCTCGGCGGGGTTAAGGAGCAGAGATTGGGGAGAAATGAAAAGAATCACCCCATTCAAACTGGAGATGGCCACCCCATAATTCATGAGATTCCAGGTCATATCACGATCCAGGACATCACAAGAGGGAGCTACACCCAGAACCATAATCAGTGGTAGGGTCCTCCTTCCTGGAGAATCACCATCTTCTGGTTCTCCAACCAGTAGGGTACCTCCACCTGCTGGTCTCCCCTCCAGTAGAATGCCTCAACCCCCACAAGGGGTTGCAGGAGTTGGAAGCTCTAGACACCCTCCCCCACTCTTCAAGGGCTCCTCTTTTGGTAAGTATCTTCCACCACTTGTAAACTTTGATTGTTGAAATGTTTTCCCTCTACTGACTTGTGCATTCTTGCTATTGCAACTGTTGTAGAAGAAGAAAGCGTTGGGGGTAGACTACCTCTCTTGTTCCCTCCCACCTTGTCACGGAGAGATCTTGGCAAGGCTCTTATGGGAGTAGGATAAGAAAGGGAAATTCCAGGGGTGAGTAGGAGCCCTCCTGTTCCCCCATCCATAACCTCTGGTAGTACTCCTACTAGAAGGGAAGAGAAGGATGAAGCTGCTGAAGACACAGTTCTCTCACTTGACCCTCTGACCATTGTATATACAATCTCAGTAAGTAGCCTTCTTACTTCGAGCTTTCCTTCGAATATTTGAAGCTATTCTTCCGAAGGAATCAGATTTCGCAGCCATATCTCCCCTCCCTACAGTGCTTTCTCAAGCACCTATAGAGGTCTCAGAAGCTGAAACCCGAACTCTAAGTCCTATAATTGTCCTGAAGCGGAAGAGAGGGAACTTTGCAATCCTAGCCATTCAGAAGAGGAGAGAGTTGTCCCTGATCCTGTTGAAGATCCTGAAGACATGGCGAGGAAATATTAGATGAACTTGATCAAGGAGACTTATAGGAAAATCCTGCCTAAGACAGCACTGCCAGATCCTAAATTCAGATTTTCTGGTTATAGAGAACTATGATGGCTTTTGGAAATCATGAGCCGTAAGACCCTGCATAGAATTACTGCTGAGGATCTAGCAGTCTGGCGGAAGACAGTAGAAATCCTGAAAGGCATGAAGCTCGAACTTGAGTCGCTGGTCAATTGGTTGGAGCATTTGAAGATCAACGTGCAGAAGTGTAATAAAGTCAGGATGCTAGAAGCCCTTGTTGCAATACAATCAGAAGAAGTGGCCAAAAGTCAAAGTGCCTTCGAAAAGTCCAAGGATGACGTGAAGGAAGTGGATAAGAACATTGGTAATTTAGACTCTTTGATGAAACAGGTTGTTGAAGTACACATGCAGATCCTTAAAGATATTGACATAACAACACGTGATGTAGCTCAAGGGCAAGCTAAACTCATGGAAGCACAAGCTGCTCTGATGAGAGTTTTCATCCCCGTTTCTAGAGCTTCAAGACTTGGACTTTCAGAAGGAGCATTTGAAGACGTCACTGAATCACAGCTGAATGGAGGACCTTGATTTCTCTATCACTTTTCATGTACTGACAAAGAATTTTTTGTAAACAACTTTCTTCATTAATAAAAGTATTTCCTTAGCCATTTTCCATTTACAGTTTCTTGGATTGCATTTTCTTCTAAAGGCATAATCTTGTAATACCTTGAAGCTTAAGCAGAGATGACTTCAAAAGGACCTTCCCACCTAGGAACAAACTTAGGCTTTACAGCACTACTTCGTGCATACCATGTTGCTCGTAGGACAAGTTCACCAACTTGAAAATTCCTTGGTCTGACTAGCTTGTTGTAGGCTTGAGCGATAATTTGATGATAATGCAAGTTGCTTTCCAAAGCCTTTTGCCTTTTCTCATCCAAATTATTTAACTCCTGAGCACGTATAAGAATGAATTCTCTAAAATTCCAGTCTACTCTGCTTGCATGCAAGATCCTTGCTGAGGCAACTTGCAGTTCAACTGGAAGAAGAGCTTCAGCTCCAAACACTACTGAAAATGGAGTTGCATTTCTAGCCCTATGCTTGCTTGCCCTGTATGCCCATAAGGCCTGAGGCAAGGAGTCATTCCATCTTGTAGGCTGATTATGCATCATCTTGTTTAGAATTCTGATTAAAGTCTTGTTGGTGGCTTTGGCTTGAGCATTCCCTTGAGGATAGTACGGAGTAGACTTATTATGAAAAATTTGATAATGAACAGTCATCTCCCTAACTAGCATGTTAATGAAGGAAGTCCCATTGTCCGTAATGATCCTTCGAGGGGGGACCAAAATGAAGGACAAGATTATCCCTGATGAACTGAGCTACAGAAGCTCCATTAGCTCTTCTTAGTGGAACAGCTTCAACCCATTTTGTGAAGTACTCTGTAGCCACCAAGATCGAAGAGTGTCCACACCTACTCCTAGGGTTAATGGGTCCAATCAAATCCAAGCCCTAAGCATGAAATGACCATGGAGAAATGATTGACTGCATTTCCTGAGAAGGTTTACGAGGAATGCTATCTTGAACCTGGCATTTCACACATTTCTTCACAAAATCTGCTACATCCGCCTCCATTGTAGGCCAATGGTAGCCTATATCTTGGAGTTGCTTGTATAACTTCTTTCCTTGATACGGTCCAGATGTACCACCATGGACTTCTCGAAGGACAATGAAGATCTCTTGAGTTCCAAGGCAACGTAAGGGGCTATCATTGAAGCTTCTTCGAAACAGTTCTCCTTGCTCCATGTAAAATCTAGGGATCCTACGTTTAAGTTGAAGAGCCTCAAACCTATCTTGAGGTAGACTCCATCTCAAAGAAATCTGATATAAGGTTCCCTCCAATCTGTAAACTCATGAATGGGAAATGCTTCTGCGATATCAGGTGGCTCTTGACACTTGGCACAAGAGAGTTGTAACTTTGCAGTCTCGAGTGCCATGGAAGTCCAGTATACTCCTGATCTTTGAAGCCATCTGTACAAGGCAATGGAATCCGGCAGTCCACAGGTATCTTCATGCATGGCCTGCATCTTTTCCGTAGCTTCCTTCGGTCCAAGGCATCTGAAAAGAGCTCCACTAACCCCTTATAATAAAGAACTTTACCTTACTTGGTGAAGTTCATTAGAATCTTCAAAAGGATAGTAGGAGTATGATAAAGGATCTTATTTAGTCATAAATAATCTGATACCTCCAGTCCGCTTCTAGAATGAGTTCCTCATCCTCCTAAGGGAGCTGGGTGGAAGGAGTGGGCCTTCAAATGACTTCCAAAGTGGTTGTATCAAGCTCCATTCGAATTCTGCTTCCCAAGTTGGCTAAAGAATCATCATGCTTGTTCTTGCTCCTCATTATATAAGTCAAGGAATAACTTACGAACCTTCGAAAGAGGGCCTGTATGGCTATCCTGTAAGGAATTAAGTCAGGTTCCTTAACAACGAATTCCTCATTGATTTGAGAGACAACTAAGAAGGAATCTCCAAAAACTTGAATGTTTTGAACATTCATCTGACGTGCCAAAGTGAAACCAATCAGCAAAGCGTCATACTCCGCTCTGTTGTTGGTGCAAGGAAAATCCAGTTTGAAAGAGAAGGAAAACTGCTGAGCATTTGGAGAAACCAGTTCAATCCCTGCTCCATCACCTTGAGAATTGGATGACCCGTCAAATTTCATCTGTCATTCTTCTTCAGAAACCACAGATACCTCATTCATGGCCTCATCCGCTTCTTCATGGGTAGAGAAGGCCGCCAAGAGATCAGCAATAGCTTGTCCTTTGATAGCTCTCGGAGTCTCGCACACAATCTCAAACTGAGCTAGTTAAAGTAGCCATTTGATGTGTCTTCCATAGAGAATAGGCTAGGAAAGGAGATACTTGACAAGATCACTCCTAATGAAAAGGTGAATTGAATGTGAATGTAGATAATGCTTCAGCTTATTCACCATGTGCACTAAAGCTAGACAAAACTTGTCTATCCTAGAGGATCTGGTTTCAGCCCACTGTAGAAGTCTACTGACATAACAGATAGGTCTTTCAAGGCCTTGCTCATCCTCATAAGCAAGTAGACCGCCTGTAGCTGGATCAGTAAAGGTGAGGTATAACCTGAGAGGTTTCCCTCGAATAGGGGCCATCATAGTGTGGGGATGAGCAAGCACTCGCTTGAGTGCCTCGAAGGCTTGCTCATGTTCCTCCTTCCAGTTGAAAGGAACATTATTCTTCAAGAGAGGCATAAGAGGATCTAGATAAGCAGAAGGTCCGGGTATGAACCTCCGGATGTTGGACACTCGTCCAAGGAATGATTTCAGCTCCTTCTGAGTCCTAGGAGGAGTCAAATCAATAACAACCCTAGCCTTCGTAGGGTCTAAGTCGATTACATGCCTACGGACTATAAACCCAAGGAATTTTTCAGATGAAATCCCGAAGGCACACATCGCAGGATTCATCTTGAGTTTATACATCCGGCATCTTTGGAATACCCTTTCCAAGATGGCAAGATGCTCTCCCCACTTTACTGACTTTATAACCAGATCATCTACATAATCCTCAACTTCCCCATACATCATATCATGGAATATAGCTGTCATAGCCGTTTAGTAAGTTGCTCCGGCATTCTGAAGACCAAATGGCATGACTGTATAATAGAAGTTACCTAAAGGGGTTCTGAAAGCAGTTTTTTCAACATCCCTTAGGTCCATAAGGATCTGGTTAGAACCTGAAAATCTGTCCATGAATGAAAACATTTCATTCCCTGCAGTAGCATCAATCAATATATCCATCTTAGGCAAAGGGAAATCGTCTTTTGGACAAGCTTTATTCAAATCTCGAAAATCTACACAACATCTAATTTGCCCGTTTTTCTTTTTTACAGGGACAACATTAGACAGCCACGCAGGATGCTGGATAGGCTTGATGAAGCCAGCTTGCAGAAGCTTCTCAATCTCAGTCTTGATCTACAATTCAATGTCCGACCTGAAGGTTCTTGGTGCTTGCTTGATAGGACGCACTTCAGGGGAGAGATGAAGCCTATAAGTCACCAACTCGGGATCAAGACCGGGCATATCTTCATAGCTCTAAGAAAAAATGTCCTTGTACTAGGAGAGTAAGGCTATGAAGGCTTCCTTCTGCCCTGGCCTAAGAAAGGAAGAAATTTATACAAACTTGTTGACACTTGGATCCTCTCCTAGGTCAATCATAGACAGATCTTCCTGAACAACTTAAACACCATCCTGTAAGTGTTCTGGGTCCTGTTCAAGTTTGGATTCGGGAACTCCTGTCATTTCTTCACAAGGGGAACACTGCACGACTCCAGTGGATGGAATCCCTTGTGGTTGTCACAATCTATATACAAACCTTTCGTTTGGAAGGTCCAATCTCAATAGCGAATCTTCAAAGGTCGAGGGCCTTCCGAAGAGGATGGTACTGATGAAGACGGTACTATAGAAGATAGTACTGAACGATCAGCTGAGTCAAGACTAGCCCATAAGGGCAGCAGAGTTCCTTGAGGCTTGGCGACACGACATTCCCCCTCAGGGGCGAATTCGTCATAATGATTTGCTTCGGTAAAATGAGTCTCTGATTTGTCAAAGGGAATGGGCTCTGCCATTACTCTAACATTTTTCCCATTCAAGATTCCCTTCAAGCACTGATGATAAGAAGAGGGCACTACCTTCGCCCGATGTATCCATGGCTTTCCCAACAACATGAGGAACGATGCTCTATCATCAATAACATAGAAAGTGGTAAGAAACTTAAAAGATCCTACCCGAATGTTAAGGGTAATGTAGCTCATCGTCTGCTGCCATTTGATACCAAAACCCAGAATCCGGATTTGGCTGAGAACAATCGACTTGCTTGAAACACCTACTGCCTCGAGAATCTTAAGAGGAATGAGGTTGACTGCAGAACCACCGTCAACCAACGCCCTTCGAATCTCCACACCCTGTTAGGTGGCATTCATATACATGGGTTATTGTGATCCTCTGAAGACGCTATCATGTCCTCCTCCGTGAAGGTAATGGCAGACTTGCTGAGTCGCCGAGGATAATATATAGAAGCCTCCTGATGGTTGAAGCATTGGAAGTGGTACTTCTCCATGATTCCCAACAATGCTTGGGTGGCTTCAGTCCTCATCTCCGAAGTGAATTGCATGTCCTCAAAGAACATCTGAAAATTAGTGGTATTACGTAGAGCTTCACTTGATTGGGGGTTTGACCTATGCTTGTTTCTGAAGACAGACAGTATGCGCACAACTTCCTTTCCTTTCCCTTTATGCCGAGGAAGAGGATCAGTGTGTACCTTAGCATCCGGGACATCGATGTCTCCAGCCACCAACCAAGCATGGAAAATCTTCCTCAAGGCTCAGCAGTCAAAAGTGGAATGGCAAGTATTGCGGTGGAACTTGCAATATCGCGGGGACGGCTTATCAACCTCTGAGAGTTCCTTCTCAATAGGGGATAGCAAGACACGATTATCCTTGATCCACTCCTACAGCAAGGCATCCAGTTGGGCAGGAGAGCAGGTTGCCTCAGGAGGTGGTGTGCGTCTCTCTCAGTTGTTATTGTTATTGTTGCTGGTACTGGTAGGCCTGCCCATCCTCCTAGGAACGGGCTCCTCTTCCTTCTCAGTAGTGACAACTAGAGCACGCTTCATTTCCATTTTCTTCTTAGGAACAGGAATAGAAGCATTGGTCCTTTTGGTGTACTCGTACAGCTTGGTGAAGCTCTTGATCTCATGGTTCTCTATGTGGATGCGGTATGGAAGGAGCATACCGTTGATGCAGATCCTAACAAACTTCTCATCATAAACTGCCTCCGTACAGGTGATCACAAGGTCTCTGAAGCGCTTGACATATTGAACCAAATCTTCCTCCGGCTTCTGTCTCTCCCAACTATAATCTATAATGGTGAGCTTCTCTTCAATGATGAAGAACTTGTGATGGAACAAAGACACCATATCCTCCCAAGTATGTACAGAACTAGGTTCCAGCCTACTGTACAAAGTGTTAGCTCGTTCAGAGAGTGACTTTGAGAACTCTCGCAGACGGAGCTCCTTGTTGCCAGCATAAGCCCGCAATGCTTCTATAAAGCGGCTAACATGTTCCCGGACGCTCTCATTCATCCCTGAAAACTGGAGAAAAACTGTGGTTTCATAGTCTTTAGGGTAGGGCAAACTAAGAAGTGCCTCTAGGTACGGGGGACAAAAATCACTACTAATCCAGTCCGTATCCTTGGACTAAGATTTCTGTAGGAGAGCTTCAACATTCACAATGGTGACGAAATCAGGTTTGGATGAAAATGGAGGTATAGGGTGCATGCATAGGAGGGTTTACCACAAGAGAAGTTTTGATAGCAGGGTTTACTAGAGAACTGGGACTAGGTTTGTTAGATAAAGTATCCAACTGAACCTGCAAAGCTTGAATGGTTGCTTTAAGAGATTTGACTACCTCTTCAGGTCATAAGGAGGAATAGGGTCTTGTGGAGGATTCTGCTCTGGGATCTCCTCCACAAAAGGAACAGTATGGGAACCGGAAGGATCTATGAATAAAAACTGGATAAAGACAACAAACAAACAAAAGTTGAAAGGAATGACTATAGACTTCCCAATGAAGTCGCCAAATGGTGATGACGGATTTGTAAAAGACAAAAAATATTAGAATAGAAGAACAACTAATACATATGAACCAATACAGCTGTCTCCCAGAGAAATAGGTAGGGAAAACCTGTCTCAAGACAACCTAAACCGTCGCGCAGCCGTTCTGTCAAGAGCACTCCTTCTCAACTTTGACCTGTAAAGAAGACAGAGAAGAGACAAAAATGAATGGAATATTATAATAACTGATAAGTCAGTTAGAATGCATATCTTAGAGTAGAAAAACCTCAGAGTTTGAAATACTTGAAGTATATAACATGTATACAAAATACACGTTTTGACTGACTATCTTCTTTCTCTTTCAATGCCTTTACTCACTATTGTTTTCTACCTCTTAAATTCAGAGAAGTTTCAGATTCTCCAAGCTTCAAATCCCCTTTTAATGGAGGATGTGCTCCGTTATTTATAAGGAATTTTGACGTGTTGAAATAAGAAAAATGTCACTCATTGAAGTGTCCAGAGAGGAGCCCTCATGCACTAAACATATCCTGAGTGACACATGTTCTTCAACATGCCTAAGTTACTTCCACATAAAGAGAGATGAGTCACTTCAAACATTTAAAACCTGCTCTGCGATAGGTTGCTTTGGAACTTGAGCAACACAGATTGGATGACGTGTGTCACATTCATACAAATCCCTAAAGCAACGTCACTATTCTTGCCGCCATTCCAGATAAGACAAAACCCCCCTCTAGATAAATTAGAAAGCAGATATAATAAGTAGGTGAGGTTTTATCACATGCATTCCATTTCCCAAAAATCCTTCTCAATCAACTGCAAATGAGTCACTTCAATGTCATAAATACATTTCTGAATTCGTATATCTCGAAGGAACTCCCTTTGGCGGCCATCTTCCTTTGAAATAAATCAAGAATAACTGTATACTTACAAGGTGATCAATGTATTCTCTAATTTCCCATATAGAGAACTCGAAGTTGAGTTTCTCGTCAGGGAACTCGTTTTCATGATCAATAGTCCCTGTAAAGAAGAGTTTATCTTGAAATCCTTAAAGGTTCATAGCTACAGTAACCAATTTGAATGCCTTCTACTTGAATGAAATCAGAAGTAAATTTGTTTCTTTGTGAATTCTTTTAAAGTGAAGTGAGAGGACGTTCTCTAAGTCCGTAGAAAACCTATCTTCAGGAAATACTTTTGGAGATGGCGTGCCTTCGACTTCTAAAACTTTTTCCAATGAGGATTTACTTCTAGAAGTGAAATATATCCAATGTATAACTAGAAGTCAATTCTTAAGAATGAATAAGAGCGACTTCGAGTCCTATTTTGTAATTCGGATGCATATGAGGGTGCATTCGAGGGATAGACCAAATCTGTGTCCTTCGGAAGGAACAAAAATCCTTAGTCTTTTTAAGGGTGACAAACCCTTTTGACAAATTGACCATCTCAAGGTGGTTAGCCTTGAATTCGCCTTAGGATGAAGAAATATTCCTCCTTCGAATTCACCATCTGGGGGTGGTTGGCCTTCGAATTCACCATCTGGATGTGGTTAGCCTTCAAAGTCTTCCTTCGGAATTGTCCTTCGAATTCGTCCCTCGGACTTGTCCTTCGAAGTTTTTTTAATGGGAAGGAATATACCTATTTCGTGATCCTTTTAAGACAAAGCATAATAAATGGTCCTTCGAAGTCTATGGATATGATCCAAGAATGACTTCTGAGTTACAAGGTATAGAAGTTCCTTCGAATGTCAGTCCTTTGAAGATATTTCTTTGAGTGGAATACCTTTAAAATGTAAAGGTAATGTAATAAAATCATTCTAGAGAATAAGTAGATGTGACTTCGAGGTTTTATTTGTAACTTCATGTGTTTGAGAAGTCTATTAGGGGTAATATGCCCCCAAATATGTTCTTTGAGTGAAATAAGGTCCTTCGAAGGATGAGAGAAATCCTCATTCCTTGGAGTGTTTAGAAGGCAGTGTGCCGTAGGAACACAAGTCCTCATCATTTTGAATATTTCAAGGACGTTAGTTTGTGTTTGTTGAGTTTGGGACACGTGGTCTTTGCTCATAAGTTGAAATTCAAAAAGGTTGCTTCTTCAAGAAGGTTTCCTTTTTGGTGATAAGGATGGTCAGATATCTCTTAACCGGTTAATTATCACATTTTTACCAAACGGTCCAATCAACGTTCAGTGTGTTGTTGACAGCTGGCAGGTAAAAGACGACTGTACAACCGTTACAGCTTTATTGATGATTCAATGTATGCGGCTATATCCAAAAACGTTTATATGCACTTTTAAGATAGCGCCACGTGTCTAATGGGAATAATTAGCCCACCTGATCACCAATATCAACTAAACACTAAAATTACAAATAATAATAAAATTAGAGTTTTAGATTTGCAATTCCTTGTGACAATAAGAGATTTCTAATTCAGAAAATTCAATTTGAGAGAATTCAAAATTTTGAAAATTATAATTTTTGCCTATCACTTGAATAATAGCGGAACCTGGACCACCTGGTTGTGCACATGGCATCCGTGCATTCCACGTCCGGAGGCTTTGCATTAAGCTACCGTTGAGGGACGCAACTAAATCAGACCCCGGAGACTTTATCCGGAACCGCAGGTTCCGTGCACAAACTTGTCGGACTCACGTACCCCTTAAGGAAGGAAGAAAGGCCGAAACAAACATTATCCTGTACACATGTGCCAACTTTAACCAACGGAGAAGAACATTCCCACGTCACCTTTGATGCTCGCTGAGCTGTTCAGCGCATATTTCACTCCACGCGTCGAACTTAGATTCCATCTACAGTAATCAAATCTTCACGAGTCCCGTCAAGAATCCCGTTCCTGAAACGTCGCCCTCCGTGTAGGGCCCAAATTGTGTATGATACGAAACGTGCCATACTTACAAAAACCTCTACGTGGCTCAACCGTGGGATCCACGCGATAGCGCCAGATTAACCCACGTGGCTGAATGGCAGGAGCGTACAGTCGTACAGAGCAGAATGTCAGAGGGAAACAGCTGTGACCTGTGAGCCAGCTTTGATGATATCCACGTGTCGTTTTCTGAAATCCTAGGTCTGTCTATTCCATGCACCCACCACTTGTCAGTTCAAAGACATGCAGGCTTGCGATTGTTGGTAATGAAATTAACGACTCTAATTAAAGCTAAACAACGCTTTACAGCAAATTTGTCGTACGTGTCAACCAACCATCTGTATCCCCCTTCTAACTTTTGCCATGTGGAAGGTTTCCCGCGTCTGAGACCGTTATTCGAGTCCTTTTTATCTTTCTCTGATTTTGTTTCCTTTCCTTCGAAAAATCTTAATCAAAGAGTGAAATTCGGAAACCCTAGAGAGAGATTTCTAAAGCCTTTGAAAAATTAGAAAGGTTTGGTCCATATAGATCTGAAGAAGTTCGAATTGGTGGGACCTTTAGAGATTATGAAGCGGTAGCTTGAAGGTTTCGGGTTTCGATCGAGTTCTTTAATGGCGAAAGATTGTGAAATGGTCGAGGTTTCAGGCGTGGAACATGATGAGGTTGAGCTTAGTTTAGGATTATCGATCGGTGGAGGTTTCAGGAAATATGAGAAGTCGAAGCCGAAGCCGAAGCCGAAGCCGAAGCGGATTGATCAGCAGAAATTGGTGGATTATTGCGAGATCGATGCAGATCTTGAAGAAAGTGATTATAGTATCTGTAGATATAGCGTTTCCCCGGCAGGAGAAGCAAATGAAACGAAAGAAAATGAAGTTGAGTTCATGTATCCGATGCGGAAGAGGGAGATTCACACATTGCGACGGCAAGAGGCGAGGAAGAAGAGAGAAGAGAAGCAACACAAGAAGGGAGCTTGTAAAGGGAAGAACAGAGGTTATTTGAGTGGTTGCATTCCGATTCGAATCGATTCTATGGATGATAAGTGGTTTATGGCACAGGTTCAAGCTAGGGTTAGAGGTCGAGAGGCCAAGGAGATCGAGGCAAACCAATCTGAGCGGATTTATAAGAAAGACAGAGTGGAAAATGGTGGATCTGGTAGTAGTAGTAGTAGTACCTGTGATGTTGAAGATGAGCAACAAAATGAAAATTTGTCGCTGAAACAGAACCAAACCCTAAATCAAAACCCTAGTTTAAATCCTTCCGCTGTTGCTTCCCCTCCGGTTCCGTTCGTGCCGATGCAATACACTTTTGCCCCTGCAAAATGCATTCCTTTTGCTAATGGGTTTACTTACCCTTATGTTATGCCGTGTTGGGCTCCATCTTCTGCTGCTGTTGGTGATGATAAGAATGTGTTTCATCCTGTGGCTTGTAGGGCTTTTCGGCCATTTCAAGCCACTCATCGGTCTGAGCAGAACGGGAGCAAGCAAGCTCAGTCGTTGCTTGCCTCAGCGAGTGGGTCGCGAGGGAGTAGGAGTAGCTCCTCTATACTTTCTGATCGCCTGAGTGGATCCCAGCAAGGTACTTTTATTTTCTTCTGCTGTGCTATTCCTTTCCATTTTGTTTGCCACAAATTCCCATATCTCGTCTTTGCTTTTTTTTTTTTTGTAATTCAATGTAGAGTAAATGTAGTCATTGTTGCAAGATAATCCTATGTATTTGTTTTCCAGAAGAATTGTCATGATTAATAGTTAAACTGAAATGGTATCAACCTTTGTATATTTAATTAGGTTTTGTGATCAAGAATGAAAATAAACTTTGATTTCATGGGATGTTGTATATTAGGTTTTGTAAATGGAAAAAGAATTTGAATTCATTGGATGGAAACATTCACATTAGCAGGAGCAAAATATATAGCCAAATGTTTTGTAAAAGTGAATTTAAAACAATATAGGGGCATTAAATAAAACTGCATCAGTTTCGATATAAGGTTACTTGGCAGAGCCATAAACTACTATTGTGATTCTGCTGGATCCATAATCGGTTCACATGAATAAAAGAACAAGAAATCTGACTAATCCATAGAAATTTTAGAGGAACAGCGAATTTAAAGGAGGAAAAAAAAATGAGAAGTGTAAATGTTATAGTCAAATCATCATATTGCAGTGTGTTTTTGTAGAAGTGGTTTTAGAAACAATGAAAGGCATTAAATAAAAGTAAATTAGTCTCAAGTAAGTAGGCTTGTGATTCCACTGGTTGCAAATGGGATCACACAAATAAAAGAGCATGGAATTGTTGGACCACAGAAAATTTTAAGGGAAAAGTGTTACATTTATTAATGAGTAATTTTTTCAGTTGCACATATGGTTGTGCAACCAGGTGTTTGTTGCTTATGCAACAGGATATTCGACTGTAACTCGCACAAATAAATAAATATAGACTTGTCTGATCACATATGCCAGTGCAGACGGTGTCGCCTACAATATTCACCAAAAAACACAGATGTGCTCCCACAATCACTTATGCAACCACATTTGACAACAATTTTAAGGGTTATAGTGAAATCATTAGTAATTGCAGATGTATAGACTGCAATGGAAACAAGATTTGAATGGGAAAACACAGAATCTTAGGTAACATGGTTTATGAAATAAAAATCTTGGAGTAGCAATAAATTGAAATTCCATGAGGTTATTCTGAGATACCGTGTGTTTGGTGATGCTCGCTTTTGAATTTTTCCTATACTGCCAGCCGCAAAACGAACCTGTTACAATTGGGTAAGTTTGGCAGAGGGATAGATACTTCTTTACAATTAGCATTTCTTTTTTCTTTATCTAGATGTTAAAAGTTTCAGCTTCTCAAAATATTTAGAAAATTGGTTTGTTTCTTCATTTGTATTTGTTATAGATAACACTACAGTCGGAGCATTGAAAACAGGACAGAAATATGGTAATAGCTAATCTTTACTTTGTAGGAAGTTACTTGCATCTTTAGAAGCATCACATCTGATATCTATTTATGTTGGATTAAAAAGGGTGCTTTCATGTTCCGTGGTTCTGCTGAACAATCACATCAATGGATTCACCGTATTTAATGTATGTTCTTGCAATTGCAAGTATGCTTCTTCCTTTATACTGGAAATGAGATTAATTGTGTGGATCACTTCTTCAGGTGGGAGCAGTAGCGACACAAGAAGCCATTCAAGTCACTCACCATCAGAGCAGCATCAGGTGCATGCTTCAGTAGCAAATGACACACAAGGACAATCTGAGCACAGCGTGTCCTCCCAACTTGTAGAATCCACCAAATCTGTTGAAGAGGCAACAAAAACTGTAGACAAGGTGGCTTTATCAAGCATCACACAATCCTCTCCAAGGAAGCCCGAAGAGGAACCCTTATCAGTAACCAAACCAAATCCCATCAACAAACCCATCTCAACTGCTGAAAACCCACCCCCTCGACCACTGAAGGAATCAAGGCGAGATAGAAGCAAGCCTCCAAAGCCGCAGATCCAGTATTCACAAACCCCTGTCCTTCCGCGGATGCCCTGTGTGTCAACAACAGGGAATGGCCCGAATGGGAAGACCATTACTGGGTTCTTGTACAGATATACAAAATCAGAGGTTAGCATCATTTGTGTCTGCCATGGAACCTCCTTTTCACCAGCGGAGTTTGTGAAGCATGCAGGGGGCACAGATATTTCAAATCCTTTAAAAAACATAATCGTCGTTCCAACTGCTTTTGGATGATTAGTGATGCATAATGTCTTCTGGTTCTCCTTTCTTTACTCTTTGATCCTTCTTACAAGCGGTGGCTGTCGAGGCTTGCTCGGAAGAAAGCTCATTGCGATGATAGCACAAGGTCTAATGAAAGTGAGAATGTATACTCAGATTATGGAGCTTTTCCTTGCACATAAAGGGAAAGGACCCTTCTTCCATTTTGTTTCATCCTCTATGTTAAGGTTTAGCCCGGCTGTGTTAATCGTGAGTCTTAGGGGGCGTTTGTGAGGCATTCTGGAATTCGGATTCTGATAGAATTCAATTCTAAAATCTCATAAGATGCGTTTTTGTCGGATTTTAGAGGCGATTCTAAAATCTAATGTTAGAATCCATCCAAAATCAGAATCCTTCTCCCAGGTGATTCTGGTTTAGGATTCTCGGTGATCAGTTCCTAGAATCGCTAATATAAATATGTATTATATTGTGTTATATTATATTACATTATATAATATTATATAATAACAACATTAATAATATATTATATGATATAATATAATATTTTGTAATATTAAATTATCATATTAAAAAATAGCAACATTATATTATATAATAGTACTAAATTATTATATATCACATAATCAAATAAAATAATATAATATTTTATAATATTAAATTATAGCATTATTATATTGTATAATAAAAGTACATCGTTATATAAAACGATAATATTATATTAATATAATATAATAAAATAATATTATATTATAAATATTAAATTGTAATATTATATAATAATAATTATATTAATAACAATAATATTATATTATATTATATAACTATTTAATATTATTATATAATATAATAATAAACATATTTATAGTATCATTTGAATGTATATAATTTAATATGATAATATAGTAATGTGTACACTTCTTTAATGGTATAAGCATCATTAAGAATTAAAGGATTTGGTTTATTAATTGGTTTGGTTTAGGGTTGAAAAGTTTTACTGAGATGGATATATTTGGATATATATTCTCTTTTGATTTGAGGATCGGTGATTTGATCTATAGTATCAAGTATGAAGCTTTCTTCAGTGGTTAAGACATTAACAAATTGACTTTGGAATAAACAACTTATACAATTACAATGTTTCGAATTATCACATTCTAAGGATTCATTATGGTTATTCTCAGAAGCATTAGATATTTCATCATCTTCAGGGTTAGGATAATCATTTTCAGATTCATAATCAGAATTTATTATTAAAGATTTTAATTGTTCTTTTAATTTAGGTTCGATGTCTAATTCATTATTTTTTGTTTGACTCTTTGTTGGGGGAATAATGTTTTTTAGGATAATATTTTGTTGTTTTACCAGAAGATTTTTTAGAAGGAGATTTAATGGGGGGAATAGTACTATAACCATATTGTTCACAAAATTCACCTAATTCTCGTTTACCTAATAAACGTTCCTTTTTCATTTGATTTTTGAGTTTAAGATCATTACAAAGCTGGCTACCAGTGAGATTAATTTGAACTATTAAATCACCGTAAGTATAGTCAAAAAAATCAATTATTCCATTAGCATTACGGGCTCTAAGTTTGGCACGGACTTTTTAAGCAAAAAGAGTAGGTAAACCTAAAATAAATTTCTCTTTCCAAAATTCATGGTTGGGATCTTCTCGTTGAAATACCTTGGTAAAAAACATATCTTTATACCACCTAAATGAAGAAAGAGTTGGACATCTAAGGTTCATTAATTGTTCTTTTATTTTATCATGAGATAAAGGATTAAAACCAATGAAATGTCTAATAATATTTGTAATTAAAGTGTAAATAGAATCTTGTATTGAATGACCTTCATGATTTAATAGGGGTTGATTATTTTCATCAATCTTAACAGCAGTTAATATTATTTGTCTATCAATAGGGGTAAGGTAATTATCCCACCAACCTTTTAATTGGCCAGAGAAGCCACATGTTATCATACTTGCAGCTTGGGAGTCTGAATTATTTTTAAGACATACTTGAGCATACATTAACATATGATGGACAATATTTATAATTTGATATTCTGCTAAACTATCTATGTTCCAGTTATATATGTGATCTGGACTATAACTACCATGATAATATAAATCAGATAAGTCTTCATATTGTGTATCTGCTAAGGATGGTCTATTGTAATAGGCTTTCGTGGGTTTCCAGAGGTGTTGCCTACGTTTAACATGATCATAATTAGACTTTTTATGAATAGTATGAATTTGATCAGGAGTATCATGGTCTGATTCATTGTCATGTTCTGTTTGGGTATCAAAAAAATTAGTATCATCTTTTGTTAATGCCATTACCTGTTTTCCTTTAGAGACTTGAAGGTCAGTTAATTTTTTAGACAATTGATCTATAAATTCACTACTGACGGTATTAGTGAAATTAAAATTTTGAAGTTCTATTGGTTTGATTATTGGTTTATTAGAAGAAGAAAATATAGTAATATTGGGTGTCTGTAGGGGATGAGGTTTATGAATATTTGTATTAGTTGATTGTAATAGATTTTCTATCCTATCTGTTTGTCTACCTAGAGATTGAAGATGAAGATTTGTATAATTATTTTGTTCAATTAAGGCTGATAATTGTTCTAATTTTGTAGGGAATTCTTTTTCATGATCTGCAACTGCAGTTTTAAAAGGGGTTGCTTTATTATTGTTATTAAAAAGTACAGTTTTATTTGGAGGGCGAATAGATTCAATAGTATTCTTAGTAGTTTGCCATGATGTAGTTATTTTTTTCAGTAACATTTATTTGTGGAGTTTCATTATTTATAGTGGAAAACCATTTAAAGAAAGGAATATTTATTTGTAAATTATTCATATAGTCATACCATTGCTGTTGAAAATTATCTATTTCTTCTTTAGTATAATTGTTAAGAAATAATTTTCTTTTAAACTCATTATTGGGATTAAAAAATTATTTTCTTAAAAGAGCTTTATTAATTTGAAATTCATCATTGGTGATAACCATAATATTATGAGTATTAAAATCTATTTCTAAATCATGAAAAGATTCATTAAAAGAAGGATGTTTTATATGATAGACAGGTTGTTCAATATTTGGAGTAGTCTGTGAAAATTTTTGTAAATTTGGACTATAAGTAGATGGGGGTATGGAAGAACAAGAATGTCTAGAAGAGGTTCCTAAAGTAAATTTTCTATTAGAAGAGAATTGTATTTCTACATTTCCATCAGGATGTTCTATTATATTTTCTAGGGAACTTGTAGGAGGTACATGTACAGTTTCATGTTGTAGGGTCCAAGTATTTAGTGAGGTGATTTCATTCCACTTAATTATTTTTGGTGTTATAACACTATTTTTAACATTTGTCTGTATTAAGGTTGTATTTCCCTTAGTATCTACTTTAATAGCATTTGGACAAATCGTATTCATTGTTTTATAATATATACGATAACATAAAGATAGATTTTTGGATCCTAAGTCCATATTAAAACCCTGAGTTTTAATATTTAAAGTAACAGTTTTTAAAATACCTGGGTTATAAAGTGAGACAGAAAAATCAGGAAAGCAGTTAAAATAAATAGGACCTTCAGATAGAGAAGATTCTACCAATCCTAATAAAGAATCGGAGAATATTTTGTGTCTTTGGTCACTTACGCAGATTAGAACAGAAGTATTTAAACCTAATCTAGTTAAGGGTTTAATGGCAATCTACATTAATCCTATATGTAAATATTCATATTTTTGTTTATGGATATTAATAGTATTTTGAGAAAATAATTGAAAATTATCATGTTGGTTCATAAGGCTAACTGTTTTTTCTACATTTTTGATTGAATAATCAGATGTGAAATTAAAAGTTCCTAACTTGTATATTTCTTTGACAGGAATCTTGGGGAGTTTCCAGTTCTGAATCTGTCTTTCAATATTTTCATAATTAACTTCTTCAGAATTAACAGTGGTTCTATTTAAGGATGAAGATGAGGTTGATCTAGAAAGGGTTTTAGAAATAGTTTTCAGAAAGGTCGACATTGAAAATGTTTTAAAATAGCTGAGCAAATGTCAACAGATATCCTACAATAAATGTCCACAACACACCTTCCTGGCTACAAGGACTATTGCGATCTGTGACTAGTTGACAACTAATTTTAAAGATTTTCTAAAATGATTTTGAAACTGAGATAAAACTTTTCTATAAATCAAATGATAACAGTGAGAATATAAGGGGGTTAACGATTATCGTAGCAATCCTTGCAGAGAGACCGATTAGCAAATTTGATCCGACCCAAGTGAGACAAGGGTTCGTACCCACCTTATATCTTAGAGTTATCAACTTAAGCCAACTTGGCTCTGATACCACAATTACAAGATCGAAAAGTAAATAAACTTTTATTTATATCTGGAGAAATACTTACAGTGCTTTGCTTACAGACGAACTAGAGAAGAAAACTTAAATACAGACTGACTGACTGGTTAGAAGGTAAGGCTAGGATTCTCAGAAGGAAATCCACAAAATTCACACTTAAACTCTGCCTTCAACCAAGACCATGGACTCACTTATATAGACAAACAAAAGCATATGAAGACACTAGAGCCAGACAGGTGTAAGGCTCAGATCAAAAGATGAAAAGTAAAGGAAAAGAAAGATTCGTTCAAAGAAATAATTGAAAAACGACACAGACAAAGGAATCAATAAAAGTAGTCAAAAGAAAACAATAAAAGCAAAGATGCTTATCACAAGGAGAAAGAAGACAAAAGTAAATAGCTGGACATCGTTTCTCTCAACAGAAGAGAGTAGTGATTGAAGCCAGCTGGACACAACCAACACAAGATGACAAAACCGAAAAAGTAAAAGAGAATCCATTATAGTAGACTGTGCGCTGGATGGATTGCTGTCGGTTGGCTGCAATAATGGAGTAGATGTCATGGAAAACGCCAGCATAAATGATAGAGCGTATTCATCATTGATTGCGTCATGACAGGAGATGGGCCAGATGGGCAGAGCATAGTATTGAGCCATATTGAATATTGGATGACTATTATTATGGGCTAGATATTGAACAGTAATGGACCAAATATTCTGGATATTATGGGCTTGAGATGTCATGCCCGAAAATTGGATTATAAAATGGGTTTGGTGGATCAGATGATGGAGATGGATCCAATGGGCTGGTTGATGTGGATTCATCATCTGCAGCATCGAAAAGGGCCAATAATTGGGCTTTGAGATCTTTGGGTGAAATATTTGGATTATTGAGGATTATTTGTTGTTTCAATTTGTGAAATGTAGATAAAGGATTATTAGGTGATTTAGGTTTTGGAGTATTAATGGGCTGGGAAGGAGGATAAAGTTCAATCATTCTTTCGGGAAGTATATGGGTTGTGTCGCACGTAGCCCACCATTTTGTGGCTATCTGACTACAAAGGTAAGGAGGAATATTATCATCATCAAAGGCATACTGCCATGCCATGATCCAAGGGATACTAAATTCTCTCATAAAATGAAAAAATGGTATTGGTGGGGAATCTAAATGATTGGGATTATTGGAGAAAAAGATTTCAAAGGATTCAAATATTGGAGGAGGAAGAAAGTCAACAGAACGTTTTGGAGCAAAAGTCTTCCACCATGCAATGAACCATGGAGGAATAGGGTCAGTGAATCCAGGGGAGAAGAAAATAAACCAATAATGTTTGAAGTGTTTATTTTGAAACCAAAAGATATTAAACCAAGCATTTACGTAATCTCAAAAGGAGTACGTGTGATATTCGAACCATATTGGTGCTGATGAAGGTGTCGGACAGTATTAATGTCACCCCATGTGCGACGATTGAGAATACATCGTATTTGCAGCTTTGAGAAGGCAATAGTATGAGGGTCTGAGGGATTAGAATTATGGGTGATGTATGCAGAATAGGTTTCTATAAGAATGTCTTCATAAAATCTGTGATTTCTTATATCACTAAAGGGCATATGAGAGTCACTTGGAAAGTAGTGTGTAGCAACAATAGTAGGGGAGAGATGGAGTTCACGTGGTTCAATGGAAATGACTTGGATGAGGTCCTGGGGTAAGTAAGAGGGTTCTGTGGTTTTGGAAGAAGAGGGTCTAGAAGAAGATGGGGTATTAGGATTAGGAGGGATATTATATCTAGGATAATTCATAAAAGGTGAAGGCCTTGGAGAAGGTGATGAAAGGGCCTGTGAGTAAGAAGGGTAAGAAGGTTGGACATTTGAACTATGGGCCGAACGGGCCTGCTGTTGCTGTTGTGGGCTTGGCCTCATGATGTCCCTATAAGAATTCTCTAGTTAAAAAGTCAGGTAAAGAGTTAGTAGTACAATTAATAAATTCTATTTGAAAGTCAAAAATAGAAAGAATAGCTTGCCATCTGGCAAAAATCTGTTTGGAAGCTAAATTTTTAACATCTTTTTCCAAAACATCTTTGCAGCTTTACAATCTATTTTTAAAAGAAATTCTTGATTAAGTAAATCTCTTTGGAATTTAGGAATACATAAAACAATGGATAAAATTTCTTTCTTAATTGTAGAGTATTTTAATTGTGCTGGCTTCCAAACACCAGAAGTAAACCTAATTAATTGAGCTTGATTTGTAGATGGATTAATTTGTTTAAGTATGCCACCATAATCTAAGTCTGAAGCATCAGTTTCTACTAATTTAAAGGCAGTAGGGTTAGCTATATTGAGATATGGGAGTATTCCAGCATGTGCTTTTATTGTTTGAACAGCTTTGGTATGGACATCTGTCCATGGAGGAGGATTTTTCTTTAACCTATCATAAAGGGGTTTAGAATCAATAGCTATTTTTTTATAAAATGGGGTAGTATGATTAAGACTACCTAAAAACCTTTGTAATTGTTTTTTGTCTTTTAATTCATCGGGAAATTTCTTAGCAAATTCTAAGGCTCTTTCTATTGGATGAACTGTTGATTGATATATAAAATGGCCTAAAAATCGGACTTTAGTTTGGAACAATTTTTTTTAGCTTGAGAAATTACTAATCCACTAGATTTAATAATATTGAAAAATATTCTAAGATGTTTCCAATGAGATTCTAAAGATTTGGAATAGACAAGAATGTCATCGATATAAACTATGATAAATTGTTGGTAATTATTGAATACATCATTCATTATATGTTGAAATTCAGATGGGGCATTTTTTAATCTGAATGGCATAACATTCCATTCATAGTGGCCAAAAGGCACTGAGAATGCAATCTTATACCTATCAGACTCATGAATTTGAATTTGCCAAAATCCTGATTTGAGATCAAATTTTGAAAAGATATTAGCATTAGTTAGTCTATTAATAAGTCTTGCTTATTTGGTAATGGGTACCTGATCCATTGTAAAGCTTTATTTAAAGGTTTATAATTAATAACTAATCTAGGAACATCACGTTCTATTTCTGCAGCGTTATATACATAAAATGTGAAGCAATTCTATGGAGAATAACTTGGGCGTATTAATTTCTTTTGAAGGAGATCATATATTTCTTTTTTACAATGTAATATTTGGTCTTTATTCATTTGAATAGGACGGGCTTTAGAAGGAATTTGAGACTCATTAAAATCAAGAGTAGAAGGGAGTTTAACTACATGCTTTTTTCTTTCCCAAAAAGCAGTGGGACGATCAGAACAAATTTCATTATTTAATTTTATTTGGAATTCGTTAATTTGTTTTTGGAATAGGGGGAATTCTAATTTTTTTAATAATTTTTATAATTAATATCTTCCTTGAGATGTAAAAGAAATTTTTGTTTACGTGTAACAGAGTCTTTTAGATTATTGATTTCTTTCCAAAAAGGATTTTCAATAAATTCAAAGGTTAATTGTGGACCTAAAGCATTGGTATGAATACCTATGTCATCAACAGAGAAAGGTTTGATTGCTTGTAAAAATGGTGTGCCTAATATTACACATTGAGTAAGATTTTTGACTAATATAAAATGAGAAGAAATACATTGATTATTATTACAAATGTGTGAGTGGGAGAGTTTGTAAGATATATGTAAACCTTGTCCAGAGGCTATATTAATACGTTGAGAAGTTTTTTCAAAGTATTTTTTGGGAACTAATCCTTCTTTGATACAATTTAAATCAGCACCGGAATCTATTAACGCTATAGTATTAATAATAAACTAATTGTTAATTACTATTGTAATATGAGTATACCATTTTTGTACCATACATTTGTCTATAGTAGTAACAAAATTATCATCTAAATTTGCTTCATTAAAATTCTCTAATTGGTTAGTATTGCTAGTCTCAACTTTAGCTGTTTGGGGAAATTGTTCATACATACTATTAAAATCCCCAAAAGTAGGAGTTAGAGGAGATTGGGATAATTCTAATTGTTTAACCTTTTGCTGTAATTCTCTTAATTTAATTTTAACCTGGGCTAATTCGGTTTGAAGATCATTTAAAGAGGTTTCCTTAAAATTATTTGGGTTAGCTTTTAACCTATTATACACTTCTTTAATGGTATAAGCGTCATTAGGAACTAAAGGATTTGGTTTATTAATTGGTTTGGTTTGGGGTTGAGAAGTTTTACTGAGATGGATATATTTGGATATATATTCTCTTTTGATTTGAGGATCGGTTATTTGATCTATAGTATCAAGTATGAAGCTTTCTTCAGTGGTTAAGACATTAACAAATTGACTTTGAAATAAACAACTTATACAATTACAATGTTTCGAGTTATCACATTCTAAGGATTCATTATGGTTAGTATCAGAAGCATTAGATATTTCATCATCTTCAGGGTTAAGATAATTATTTTCAGATTCATAATCAGAATTTATTAATAAAGATTCTAATTGTTCTTTTAACTTAGGTTCGATGTCTAATTCATTTATTTTTTGTTTGACTCTACATTTATTTTGATAATTACCTACTTTTCCACATTTAAAAAATATAGGGGGTTTTGATTTATGGGGAGAAGAAGTTGAGGTTTTAAAAGTCTTAGATTTGTATTACAGAAGGTTTAGAAGCTCGAGAATAGTGTTTAGATTTGTTGGGAGAATAATTTTTTCTAGGATAATATTTTATTGTTTTACAAGAAGATTTTTTAGAGGGAGATATAATGGGGGGAATAGTACTATAACCATATTGTTCACAAAATTCATCTAATTCTCATTTACCTAATAAACGTTCCTTTTTCATTTGATTTTTGAGTTTAAGATCATTACAAAGCTGTCTACCAGTGAGATTAATTTGAACTATTAAATCACCGTAAGTATAGTCAGAAAAATCAATTATTCCATTAGCATTACGGGCTATATTATATTATATAATATAATAATAAACATATTTATAGTATCATTTTCATGGTATATAATTTAATATGATAACATAATAATGTATAAAATATTATATTGTTATATATAAATTATAATACTATATAAAATATAATGTATATTGTATGTTATAATAGGATCTATTATATAATTTATAATAACAAAAGGAATATAATATTAATATTTTATATTATGTTATATTTATAATATTATCATATTTTTTATTTTATTATATTATTTTATCTATGTTATAATACATAAAAATTGTCTCAATAATCTGGGTCAAAAAAATTATAGAATCCAATCCATCCAAACGGAATTGTGAATTTTGAAAATCAGCAATAAGAATCTAGATTTTGAGAATCCAGGATTAGAATCAAATTCAAAAATCCAAAATCCCCACCAAACACCCCTTAGATCTTTTGTTTCCTTCATTTTCAAAAGCAAAGTAAGTTTGTTAATTTTTAGCACACCAGCAACTAAAAGAGGCCCTCGCTTAGGCATGTAAATGGGTTGCGGCACCCCAGTTGAGTTGTGCCAGGCACGGCACGCCACGTGTCATGCCAGCCCGAGCACGGCTTACGGCCTATGCTAGGCCCGGGGTTCAGCCCAGCGTGTCGTGCTTGAGTACGGCCCGCTAAAAGAACAGCACGGCCAACGAGCCGTCCAGTATAGCCCACAGGCCGCCCAGCACGGCACGCAAGCATGCTTGGCCCATGCCGGCCCGACAAGTCCAATCCAGTAGTTAGGCCAAAATCGCAAAATATAGGCCCGTATGACATGCAAGCATGCACGACCCGACATGTGTGGCCCGTGCCAACCCGGCTAATCCAATCCGGTCAGCTAGGCCGGATTCCGGCAAAAAATAACTAACTGGGCAAAAAATAGCCGGTTTTGATTGGAATCTAGCCAAAATTAGTCCTTTTTATCCAATAATGATTAGTTTTAAAAAATATTTTTTGATCAAATTTACCTTTCCAACATCCAAAAAAGGCTAGTTTAAAGACAAATTTGGTCTTTTTGATACTTAAAGATCCCAAAAAAAAATAACTGACCGTTTGGGAATGAGTTTTTCCAAAATAAGAATGAGAAAATTGCCTTGACCCTGAATGACCTCCAATTGTCATTCTAGATTTGAGGCATGGGTTTTGCATTTTTGCGGTGACAAACCTGTAAATAAATGGATTAATGACAAACTTGTAAATATCATTATTCCTTTAGATTGATCATTCTTTCTCTTTGGTCTTCACAAAGAGAAACCAAAAGGATGGGGGTTTTCTTCTTTTCGTCCTATCTTATTGGCGCATTGCCGGCACATCTCATTGTTGACCAATTCTCTTCTCGTCGAGTTCCTCTGTATCAATTGTTGAACAAAGGCTGGATTCTTGAGAGCTCTTGCCAAGAAAGTCATCATCTGTTGCTGCTTCTCCTCTGGTCTTTGAACTCGTTCTTCAATGTTAATAAGCTTTTCCTTTGAGATCTGTTGTTGTTGTCTCAGTTTCACGATTTCCACCATTAAAACACTTACATCCCTCCTGAGTCTTTCTAGTTCTCCTTCCAATCCGAATTTCCCTGATTTCACACAAGTTGCTCCTAATTAATCCTTGTTGTTGCATCATCTGACTAGCATGTCTTCTTCTCTTGATGTTCTTCAATAGATGCTTTTGTGGGGGGGGGGGGGGG
>JAUPMG010000011.1:2531124-2559519 GCA_031762675.1 Pachysandra terminalis
GCATGCTGAATATAGTCGTGCCTTCTTTTGGGTTTTGCAGAAACGGAGTTTTCTCTAGTCCGGGAGGTTGATGCAGGAGCATATATGGAACTAGTGACCTTAAGTCTTTTCTGATTTAATTCTTATTCTAGACCTATCTTAGGATCCTAGTTCTTTTTATAAGTCATGTGCAGGTCACATGAGTCCTTTAAGTTGTGGTTATATCCGACGTTTTCATCACTTAGGGCAATTGTAGCAATTGAGGTATAAATACTACTTATTGAGTTGTAATAGGGAGCTTTTTATTTACTCTAAACAAAAAAATATTAGAGATCAACAGGTCTGAGGTTCTTTTGGGTCTTGCAGAAACCCTTGAGCCAACTATTTTCAGTTCATTCTTTAATCTACAGCCTTCTTTCTTTATCCATCTTTTTCTGTTAGTTGTTTTCTGCTGTAAATCCATTAAATCTGCACCAGCACTTTCCCTAGACATCTCAAAAAGTTCTTCCTAGACCAATTTCAGATCACACACCCCTCTTGATCTCTCCTGATTTGGCGGGGAAAGGTGGCCCTCCACCTTTCAGATTTGAAAATATGTGGCTCTTACAGCCAAAATTTAAGGATCGAGTGAAATTGTGGTGGGAGAATAGGCTAATTGAAAGGGGATGGAAATGATTTAAATTTATGAGATCATTAAAAGGAATGAAGGAGAACCTAAAGGTGTGGAACAAAGAGGTGTTTGGTTGGATCCCGGAGAGGAAGAAGGTGACGTTGGAAGAAATTCAGATTTTAGATAGATTGGAAGAGACCAGAGATCTTGATGGTGAGGAAAGGGAGGCCAAGAGTAGGTTGAAAAAGGAGTTAGAGGATATTTTGAAGAAGGAATCGGTGAGCTGGAGACAGAAATCTAAAATGCTGTGGTTAAAAGAAGGAGATGGGAATACAATTTTTTTTCCACAAAATGGCCAGTTTTTGGAAGAAAAAGAATGATATTGTGATGTTAGAAAGAGACGGAGTGATACTTGAGGATCATCAATACATTGAAAGAAAACAATTGGAGTATTTCTCTTAGTTTTATACTTCGGAGCAGGATTCAGATTTGAATTAGGCAATTTGGAAGGGCCTAGGATTGATGGAAGCACAGTGGGTGAGATGGATAAAAAAATCGAGGAAGAAGGGAAAAAGGAAAGTTGGGAGATGGATAGAAATAACGCTACCGATCCAGATGGATTCACTATGGCTTTCTACCAAAATTGTTGGGACAAAATCAAAGAGGATTTGATGAGAGTTTTTAAAGAGTTCCATTCAAGTGGGATTATCAACAAAGCTACAAATGCTACGTTTCTGGTGTTTATTTTTAAGATTAAAGGGGCGATGAGAGTAAAAGATTTTAGACCTATAAATCGTAACCAGTGTATATAAGATCATAGCAAAGGTTTTGGCTAATAGACTTAAAAGTGGTTATCGAACAAGTGGTGTCTAAGAATCAGAGTGCATTCACCAAGGCAGGCAAATATTGGATAGTATCTTAATTGTTAATGAGTGCATTGAGGAGAAAATCAGATTGGGGGAAGTGGGTTTGGTGTTAAAAGGGGATTTGGAGAAAGCTTATGATTGGGTGGAATGGGATTTCTTGGGGACAGCCCTTAAGTGGAAGGGTTTCTGTAAAAAATAATGTCGCTGGGTAAGAGGGTGTGTTAGAAATGTTCAATTCTCGTTTTGTCTAAATGGTGGGATATCAAGTTTAGTGCATTCTTCTAGGGGTTTGAGACAAGAGGAACCACTATCTGCCTTACTCTTCACCCTTGTGAGTGATGCCTTGAGTAGGTCTTTTGGGAGGGCGGTGGAGCTAGGTAAGGTTCAAGGGTTTAAAATAGGTAGTGAGAGGGCGTTAGTGTCCTATTTGCAGTTTGCTGATGATACCGTAATTTTCCTAGAGGCTTCTAGGGACAATGTTTTTTTATACTAAACGCATACTTAGATGCTTTGAGATGATATCGGGTCTTAAAGTAAATCTGGATAAGAGTATCTTGAATGACATTAATGTGGGGGAGAGCTTCCTTCAAGAATGTGCTAGATCTATATGGTGCGGTCTGGGAGAGTGGCCATTGAAATACTTGGAGCTGTTAGTGAATTGGAACCATAGGGGGTCACAACTTTGTAATCCAGTTATTGATAAGATGCAGAAGAGACTGGCTACATGGAGAGGAACTATCTTTCTCTAGGGGGTCGAATTACTTTGATTCAGGCTTCCTTAGGAAGCCTTCCATCATATTTTCTGTCTTTTCAAAATGCCAATGATGACCAGTAATAGGATAAAGAAACTACAGAGAGACTTTCTTTGGGAAGGGGGAGGGAAAAAAAAGGATCACTTAGTGAAATGGGCGGATGTGTGCGGAGATAGGGACGGGGGCTTTTGGATAACCTTCAAATTTGAAATCGTGCCCTATTGGGAAAGTGGTTATGGAGATTTAGTGTTAAAAGGGAGGCCTTGTGGCGGATCATTATTGCTAACAAGTACGGGACTCGTGCTAATGGATATGCTAACCACGAGGCAAAAATTGGAACGGCTAGTCCGTGGAGAGCTATTTCTGATTTATTCCATATTTTCTTTAAGTATGTTCGATTTTTCGTTGGTTCTAGAACATCTGTTCGTTTTTGGACAGATTTGTAGTGGGGGGAGTCCACACTTGCTTCTCGTTTTCCCAGAACATTCTGTATTTCTACCCACAAGGATTCCCTAGTGTCTGATGCTCTACGTTGATCCATCTCGGGCCTCTCTTGGAAGTTGGAACCTCCCCTTTCGTCGGGACCCCAGATCGGTTGAGTTTTATTTACTTAAAAAGACTGTTATTGCTGAAGCCTTTCATGGTTCTAGGGTTTGGTACCTTGATCCGAGTGGGGTGTTCTCTACAAAATCATTTCGTCAGTCCTTGATGTTAGTCAATGCTCTCCCCCCTCCCTTCTCTACCTCTTTGCTTTGGGGTGCTAGGGTCGCCTGCAAAGTCAAAGCTTTTGTTTGGACTGCTCTCCTTTATCTAATCGACACTGTAGATATCTTACAAAAGAGGAAGTCGTTCATGGCTGTCTTCACAGGTTTGTCATATGTGCTTGAACTTTGGGGAATCAGTGGATCACCTGTTCCTTGGATGTGTGTGTGCGGTACAGATATGGGAGTTCTTTATTAGGCTAATTGGAGTGGATTGGGTGGGTCCTAGTATGGTTAGAGATATGCTGGATCAGTGGTGTTTCCCGTCCCTTGGGAAGCGTGGGCAGATCATGTACAAAGTTGTCTTTTTTGCCGTTTTGTGGGGAATTTGGGGAGAGAGAAACAAAAGAATTTTTGAAGGTAATAGTCGAAGCAGAAGAGCTATTGTTGACTCCATTATGAGTATGGCTGCCTCTTGGGTGTGTATTATACCTGAGTTCAGAGATGTCTCGTGGGCAGACATTTCGAGGTGTTAGGACATGGTGACCTCTCTTTAGCATGGGGCGAGTTTGGATTTTGTAGGCTCGGTGTTGTCGGTGTTTTCTTTCCCTGTTAGCTTTGTTTCACTTTTTGGTTCTCTATCTTGGGGAACCTCTTAGCTTAGTTGCTTGTTTTTTTATCTAATTGTTAGCATCTTCTTGTAATCTCTATTTGTTTTATTCAATGAAAATTGTTCGTTATTGATAAAAAAAATGAAGTATGTAATCTAACCTACTTGGAAACAACTTTTGCAAAATAATCAATTTTGGAACTAAACAAGTCAAAGCATTAAAGAATGGAAACTGAACTCTTTTATTAGATTCAATGATCTTTTACAACTCTTTAAAAACTCTTGGCTCTTTAACCTATTAAATTCCAGACAAACCTAATTAACCATCTAGTAATTGTACAACTATGTAGTCTAAGCTATCTTCTTTAAGTAAAACTTCCAAATTGCTAACATGCCCTTGGATCTAATCATTATCTGTGAAGCCCAGTCTCAAACTCTGTTTTGATGGTCAAAATCCAATCTTGGAATCTCTTTTTTTGGATAGGCAAAGGATAACATATGAATTGATTAAATTTTAACTATCAAAACTATTTATATTTGCCAAAAGCTGTATGTGAAATTATTGCACAAAAAGAGAAAATGTTACTGAAGTATGAAAGATATACAAATACTATAAAAGCTTTCGGATAGCTGGTATAGATCCTGGAAAGAGCTTCCAGTGCATTTCACATTATGATATTTGGGTACAACATTATATCCTATAGAAGCTTTCTTGTTCGCCATTATGGATTTTTTGACATGTGGAACATTTTTTCGGCATTTACATGTTTTTACTTCACCAATATCATCTTTGAACCTTGTACTGGATTTGTAGAATTCGCAGTTTTTGATTGCATCAAGAGCATGAGAATGCTTTTGATAAGTGGGGTAAACTATTGTCCACCCCCTTGGTCATATTAGGAAGGGTTTGTTTGTTCCATGGTAACGGTTTAAAAATGAAGCTTTTGCCTAGTTATGGAGGAATATGTCTTCAACCTAAGGTACTTGGGACTACTTTTATTGGAGCTGTTGGTTAGGGCCTAATTTTCTTTTTGACTCTGTCCTTTCACACCCATTTCTTCTTGGGGGCAAAAGAGTAGTGTGGACCCCTTCCATATTGAAGGAATATGTGTTGGTAAGCTGTATACCTAACATCTCATTCATGCAAATAAGGCCGACCTATAATATGTGATTGCTTATCTTAATGGTTGTCGGTTATGAAGGAATTTAAAGGATCTGATATGTTTTTGTTTGTTCCATGTTAAGTGGTTGAAAAATGAAGTTTTTGCCTCGTTATGGAAGAATATGTCTTCAACCTAAGGTACTTGGGACTACTTTTCTTGGAGCTTTTGGTTTGGGCTTAATTTTTTTTTTTTGGCTCTTTGTCCTTTCACACCCATTTCTTCTTCAGGGCAAAAGAGTAGTGTGGACCCCTTCCATATTGAAGGAATATGTGATTGTTTATCTTAATGGTTGTCGGTTATGAAGGAATTTAAGGAATCTGATATGTTTTCGACTCTATTAGATAGTAAGGAATCTTTCTTGGTCAGTGTGCGAATTATGTCTTGAAAAAGGTTATGATCGGGTGGAATGGGAGTTTTTTGCATGTTGTGCTTGAATGGTGGAAAGGTTTTGGGGAGAAGTGCAGGGGTTGGATTTGAGGTTGTGCGAGGAATGTATTTTTCTCCTTTATACTAAATGGGTGTGTTGTCAGAGGCATTTTCCAACGATCTAGAGGTCTGAAGCATGGTGAACCTCTATCCCCGTTTCTATTTACTTTGGTGAGTATGTACTCATTACTTTCTTCCATAGGGCAGAGGAGCTTAGGTTATTGAGAGGTTTTGAGATGGGTTGAGAGAATTGCTGTGTCTCACCTTCAGTTCACTGACGACACGATTTTGTTCTTTAACGCTGTTAAGGATCGGATGTATTGGGCTAAATTAATTCTCAAGTGGTTTGAGATGGTGTCTTGATTAAAAGTGAATTTGGACAAAAGTACCATTTCAGATATTCATGTTGATAAAGAGAAGGCTTGGGATTTTGCTAGGATTTTAGGATTCAATATTACCGAGTGGCCTCTTAGGTACTTGGGACTACCTTTCGGAGGAACCCCTATGCGGCGAGCTTTTAGGATTCGGTGGTGAAGGTGGAGAGGAGACTACTTACATGGAAATATTTTCCGATGATCTAGAGGTCTGAGGCAAGGCGAACCTCTATTCCCGTTTCTATTTACTTTGGTGAGTATGTACTCATTAATTTCTTTCTTAGGGCAGAGGAGCTTAGGTTATTGAGAGGTTTTGAGATGGGTAGTTGGAGAATTGCTGTCTCTTCAGTTTGCTGATGACACGATTTTGTTCTTTAACTCTGTAGAGGATCGGATGTATTGGGCTAAATTTATTCTCGAGTGTTTTGAGATGGTTACTTGATTAAAAGTGAATTTGGACAAAAGCACCATTTTAGGAATTCATGCTGATAAAGAGAAGGTTTGGGATTTTGCTAAGATTTTAGGATGCAATATTATCGAGTGGTCTCTTACGTATTTGGTACTACCTTTCGGAGGGAATCCCTATGCGGCGAGCTTTTGGGATCCGGTGGTGAAGGTGGAGAGGAGACTTCTTACATGGAAATGGAGTTGTGTATCTTTGGGCTAAGATTAGTCTTATAAGAACAGCCTTAGCTAACCTTTTGATTTATTATCTGTCCCTCTTTAGATCCCCGGGTAAAGTGGTTAGAATGCTTGAAAAGTTTTAGAGGGATTCTTTTGTTGGACGGGGACTGTCTTAAAAATGACCATTTGGTTAGGTGGGAGTGTGTTTAGAGTCAAAAATCAAAAGGGGGAATTAACTTGGGCAATATTCAGACTCGAACACGGCTTTGATGGGCAAGTGACTTTAGGGATACAATATCGACAAGAAGAGCTTGTGGTGTAGATTAATCAAGAGCAAATGTGGTGGCCATAGAAATGGATGGGATTTAAACCCTCATGCAAGAGTGTTAGGGGGAGTCTTCGGAAAGATATTAAATATCTGTTTTTGATTTCTACACTTTTGTTTGATTCAGTGTAGGGTCAGGTATCAACATTCAGTTTTGGTCTGATTTGTGGTGGGGTGAATCCATTTTGTCCAGTCGCTTTCCACAGTTGTATAGGCTCTCGGAGGACAAGATTGCAATTGTTGCATGGTCATTAGAAGGATTGGTTTGGAATATGCTCTTTAGTTGTGATCCCAAACCAGCTGACATTCACGCGTTGGCAGGAATCCTTGAGGCTTTGAAAGAAGTCTGTATTGACCATGCAAAGCCTGACACTAGATTTTGGACACTTGAGACAAGAGGTATCTTCTCCACCAGTTCTTTCTTCCAGGCTATACAACCCCATAAAGATAGTGATCCACCACTCTTTCCTCATTGTTATCTTTGGAAATCTCCCATTCCACCCAAAATCAAACCGTTCACATGGATTGCCTGCTTAACAATACTTCAAAGGAGAAGGAAATTTGGACTTGTCACCTTAGATATGCATGTGTGTGCACCAGAGTGAGTCAGTCGACCATTTACTTCTTCATTGCAGGTTTGTTACGCAGATATGGCTGTACTTTACTGGCAGTCTAGGGATTGATTGGGTGATGCTAATGACCATTCAGGGATTATTTAAGTAGTGGAGGTTTTTGATGTTAGGTAGGATAGGTAGAAAGATTCTCAGAGCAGCTTTTTACGCCATCCTTTGGTACCTTGGGGTGGGAGGAATCGGAGGATTTTTCAAGATGAGAGCCTCCTTAACAGATCATCGTTCTGTGATTGTTTTGATGGCTGTGGGTTTGTACTTATCTGGATTTCAGGGGCATTTCGGTGGGGCATGTGATGAGGGATTGGCTGCTGTTTGCACACATGCACGTATCCATTGATAAGAGGGCGATGAGCTGGAGATCTCCTAGATTGAGATTGGCAAGCCCAATTTCGATAGGTGCTCACTGGGCAATTTTGGTCCTTCTGGTATAGAGGTGTATTCTGGTATCACGAGGATCGAATTTTGCATACTTTCTTTGGCCCTTTAGGTGATGGAAATGCAATTTGAGTAGAGGTTTGTGTTTTACTTACAAGACTTAGGGAGGCCAGGACTTCACATTTCACAGAGTTGGAGTTGGAGGGGGACTCAGCGACAGTGATTTTATGGATGGTGGATAGTTGCGAGTTTTCCTGGAGGCTATTGCATTTATTGCGGATGGCACACATGATGGCGCATGGTCTGACGATCTCTTTTAACAATGTGCTGATATTAGCTAATGCACTTGCTGATGTTTTAGCTTGGGGAGGGGTTAGGAGAGAGTCATTATTTACGGGGATTGGATTCTGTTTGGGGAGATGCTTGGTGCGGATATTTGAGCTTGGGAGGCCAGCTTGTAGGAGGGTCTGTTTGGGTTTTGGGTTTTTTGTTTCTTATGGTCTCTATTTTTGGTTCTCTCAGTCTACTACCTTGGTGGATGTTTGTACTTTCTTGTTTAATTCTCATATATATATATTGTTACATCAAAAAAATAAAAAAAAGATAAGGAGTCTTTCTTTATTTTGTAAATTTTTGGTGATTTTAGAGTTTGATCTCTATCTACTTGTGCTAGCCATTTGTATACTTCCATCAACAAGGGGCTTGCCCCTTTCTCTTTCTTAATATATCTAAATTATTACCTATGAACAATGAAAAAAATCCAATTGTTTCACGTCAATGACAATTAGCCATTTCCCTTGAGAGATATTCTTTATCCTCCTTGCATCGAGGATTTGACTCGCACTTCCTTAATGAAAATTTTCTTGTTCGAGCCTACCTTGATTGTGGAGCAATATGTACAGGTCAATGACAATTCTGGCACATGTGGATGCTCTGATAGCTCCTCTATTGGGTGTATTGCGTCTTCCAAGGATTCCCCTTTTCCCTCCCTCTTATCCTCCCCTTTTTGTTGTGGAGATGGAGAAGATTACTCATGTTAAATACTTTCCCTTAATAGAATACTGAGGACATGTGAAGACTAGATCTTATATCAATTTCCTCATCTACTTGGTTTTGGGATGGATTTCTTTCCAGCTGTAGTTCATACTATTTAGTACATACATGAAATCCAATCATTGTCTTCAGATATCATTGCAAATGTTGTACTTAGTGTGTAGGAAATGGTCTTTGCAAGTTCTCTTTTTCTCTTTCTGCAATAATACTTGTCTTATGATAATTCGAATCAGTGTTGTTGGACCTGGCATAGAAATACACAATTATATTATATACATGGAATTCATCGAAAGTGACAAGAAATTCTTTACTACTTAAGGAAAAAGAACCATATTTGTCACAAAAAGAAAAATATTATTAAAATAAGCCAAGTGCACTTGAAATAAGTTAATTAAGGTGAGGACTTAGTAATAAAGTTTGGTGGATAACAACATCTGCTCCCTTTTGAGTACCTTTGAAGAAGTTAAATCTTAATAAAAGTTGAGTATTTGTTTATGTTGTTAAAAGCCACTAGAAGTCATGGTCATGATATTTTTAAGACGGAACTTCCCTCCCACCCCCTCTTAGGGGAAGATTTTCTGCCTTTTTTAGTGTTTGAAAAGTATACTAGCTTATTACTGTCTTTTTTGATTTTTTTGTTTTTGTTTTATTTAATCTGTCTTCTAGAATATGCTTTTGCGTGTTCAGAAATGTTTTAGTTTTTTATGTGTCAAAAGCACATAAACTCAGTTTTATAAATTTCTTTTGTGATAAGTTGGAATTAACATGTGCATTTTTTAAATCCATTTCCCTTCTTTTCTTTTCTTTTTATTTTTCATGAGTGTTAATCCATCTTTTTACATACAATTTAGTATATCTAAGCAAGATTAGAGCCTTCAATGATTCCCAGTTATCTCTCAACAGTGAACTGCTATCTAAAGAATGGAAAGATCTTTATTGGGAGTTCGTTGACATCTGGATGCACGCAGAGAATGAGTCTGATTCTTATACAGCTAAGCAATGCTTTCAAAAAATTGTTGGACATGGGCGTTCCCTTTTAAGCGAACCTCTTGCATCTCTCTTTGAATTCTCTCTCACTCTTCGGTCAGCATCCCCCAGATTGGTGTTATATCGGCAATTAGCTGAGGATTCTCTATCTTCTTTTCCGCTAGCAGATGAAACTAACTCTAACTATCTTACTGAGGATATTTCGGAATCAAGTATAGGTGCAGGAAGAAAAAAGGACGACCTTTTGCATGTTGGCATGAACCCCCAAAATCCTGGTGGAAAGTGTTGCTGGGTGGATACTGGCAGTGCATTATTTTTTGAAGTTTCAGAGTTGCTATTATTGCTTGCCACTCCTGGATTGTAAGTCTTATGCTATGCTTTTTTCTTATCGCTGTTGTTAGTATTGTTGTAACTTATTGAATTTGATATTTCATTATCTTTTGTCTCATCTATACCGTATATCCATGTCTTTGTTGCCAGAGCTGGTGATTCATTTGAGCAGCCTGAACTTTTTGATTTTGATCATGTTCATTCTGATTCTAGTATTGGGGGTCCAGTTGCTATTTTGTATGGAGCTCTTGGAACAGACTGTTTCAGGGAGTTTCATGTTGCCCTTGCTGAAGCTGCAAAAATGGTTAGTTTGTTGTGAGCTTTTGTTTTTTTTCTCTAAATCTTTTTCATTCTGTGGTAAATTTGCTGCATGATTAGTTGGTTTCTGTATGAACTGTGACAACACGTGTGTACAATGTAAAGAATTTTCATTAGGTATATAAAATTTTGGCCAACTGTTTTGAGACTACCTGATCACTAAGGGTTACTTGGTAAAGTGAAAAGCATGCTAACAGTGGGTAGATCGAATATGCATTGGCCCAGCTTTAGAATTCCAATTTCTTCACGTGTCTGCCTGGAACTCATGTATATGTTGTGACTTCGGTTTATTATCTTCGCATTATGTGGTGATGGTGGTCTTCATGCAAATCATTTGCAGTGAAGTTGCCTTCTGCAAGGTTTTGAAAATCAATGTTGTAGGAAATGTCATACCTTTAGAATAGAGAAATTTCAAGGAATATGTTGAGGAAATTTCATACTTTAGCAATATATATTGTTAAAAAGTTACAAAAAAGCTGTTGTAACAATATATCTATATATATATATATATATATATATGTTAACGTAGATTAGGGTTAAGATATAACGAGTGGGCTTTAAGCCCATTAGCTATTCTAACACTCCCCCTCAAGATGGAGCATATATATTAGTCATGCCCAGCTTGTTACAGATATACCCAATCCTGTTCCCAGTTAACGATTTAGTGAACACATCTGCCAACTGCTCCGCTGTCCTCACATGTTGAAACGATATTTCTCCACCTTGTAGCTTTTCTCTTACCAAATGACAATCAACCTCAATATGCTTAGTCCTTTCATAAAACACAGGATTAACTGCAATGTGAATAGCTGCATCACACCACAACTTGGACGAATTCAATGGGGGGTATCCTAGTTCATTCAGAAGCTTTCGCAAATAAATAATCTCACTTGTAGCATGAGCCATAGCTCGATACTCAGATTCTACCCAAGTCCTAGGAGACGTATATATGTATGCAACCGAAGATGATCCGGTCTGAGCAATTGTAGCAGATGTGGAAGACTGATTAGCCAATAACCGAGAATATTCCTCGGCTGTGAGATGGATACTGCCATCATTAGAAGGAGCAGACACACCTGTGAGTGTAGGGGTGTCCTGGACAGATCCTGAAACAATATGTGCAGAACGGGCATTGGGAGGCTTGCCATGTAGTTTCCAACACTTGTCACGCGTGTGACCAACACCGCAACAATGAAAGCATGTCCACGACCACCACGCCCTTCGCGTCCTCCCCCTCTACCACCACGTCCTCCTGACGAGATGTGACCTGCCAAAGCGGCACGATCACTAGTGTCCATAGCGCTAGGGGCCGAACGGGCTGAGCAAAGCACACGAGAATTAGCCTCAGTCAGTGAAGATTTACGACTTGCTAGGATCTGGGATCTAGCGGGGTCAAATTCTGATCTCAGGCCACTCAGAAAAGCCATAACCGCTAACTGTTCCCACTGCTGTCTCATCTGATTAACATCCGAAGTCAATGGCATCAAGACATTAAGCTCTTCATATACCCTTTTAAACACAGCAAAATAATCATTAACCGTGATATCGCCTTGCTCCGATCGGAAGAAAGAAAGGGATATATCATAAAGACGATTCAGATTGTCTCTACCAAAATACAACCCCATAAGATATTCCCACAGTTCCTTAACCGTATCACAATGTGTTACTAAGGCAGATACCTTGGGTTCCATAGAGTTAAGTAACTGATTATATAATTGAGCATCATCACAACCAGATTTTCTTACCTATCGGATTTGTGTTCTGATCAGGAGAGTTCCCCTTAAGATGCTCCTCTTTGTCCATGCCACGAATAGTAAATAAAATAATTTTACGCCAATGCTGAAAGTTGTTCCCATCTAAGCATTGATCGGTAAGACGAATAGATGATGACATAATTTTAGAAATAATCGGTTTTGGTTCAGCCGGATTTTGTTCGGAGGTACTCATTATGATATCACAACCCAAAAAAAAAACAGCAAATAAAATTCTCACCAAACAGGAGAAAATAGGGGGAATTCGCACCCCTCCACACACCAGTCACGATCAACAGCCACCCTTTCGGTAGGCTCAAAAATCTTCCTCACTAAGAAATCCCATCACGCCTTCAAAATCAGACTTCCATGGAGAAAAACATCTAAATTCAACCAACCAAACACCGATCAGATCACATATTACTCTAAACGAGCCGATCCATCAAAGGAAAACACCCAACAAGGAGAGAGAGAGAGAGAGGTAGCAAACTTGCTACCTCACTATTTAGGGAGAACCGAGAGGTAGCGAGAGATGGCTACCTCACGATTCTAGCAGGTGAGAGAAACAGAAAAAAAGAAACGATGAGGAGAGAGAGAGTCGAGACAGAGAGAGGTCGCGCGCGAGAGGGAGAGAACAGCCGAGAGAGAGAGAGGTCGTGCGAGAGAGAGAGAGAGGTCGCGTGAGAAAGAGAGAGCCACCGAAAGATTAGTTGTCCCGCTCTGATACCATGTTAACGTAGCAAGGAACAGCTTACTCTCTCAATTAGAGAGAGCTCTTTATTTATAATCAAGGATTAGGGTTAACAACTAAAAGATTAGGGTTAAGATATAACGAGGGGATTTAAGCCCATTAGCTATTCTAACAATATTTATATATATTGGTATGTATGTGTGTGTGCTGACCATTGAAAATGGGAAATTTCACACAATTTTTGAAGATCTAAAACCATGTGTGGCTAGATTTTGGTGTTAAATCAAGAAGGGTCCTTGATCTTGGCCGTTGAAGAAACTTTGTGGTCGTTCAAAATGGGAAATTTCACCCAATTTTAGAAGATCTAAAACCATGTGTGGTGTGGCTAGATTTTGGTCTTAAATCAAGCAGGGTCCTTGATCTTGGCTGTTGAAAGTAGTGGATGCATCCATTGATTAGTGACTCACTTTTTACCCGAGTAGCAGCTCTGTTATGGATAAGTTTTGTAGTTGGTCCTACCTCCAAGTGGCTAACAGTTGGGAAATTGATTGTGGCTATTTTGTTTTTGGGCTATGCCGACTTAGGCCTGTGCTTGTCAAATACTGGGCTGGTGAGCATGTGGCATTGATTAATGTTTCGGTCAAAATGTTCCGGTTTTAGGGGTGACAAAATGAAAACCTATGCAGATATTTAATCTATCAAATAAAGGGGTTATGTTTTGGCTGAAACTCCGAATTTTATTAGCCAGTATCAAATAAGTCTGTTACTTTGCATTTTGCCAATACGTATATGTGAAACATAACACTGTCAACTTTCCTTTTCTCCAGATCATTTTGTAAGTCATTTTTGAGTTTTTGAGCTAATTTGAGCTCCTAACTTCCCCGAAATTTTTATACAACATCCTCTTCACATTTGGGGCCGGATCTACACATTTAATCTCCACAACTTCAACCATTTGTGGAGATTTAAGTTAATTTAAACGAAGCTCCAGTTTTGGGTGTTTTCAAACTGAGGTGAGTTTTCTTCATATTTCTTCAAATAAATGTTTTTATTTTCTTAATTCTTCCAATTGATCTACAAGTTAGGAGATTACTTGGACTTATTGTTATTATTTTTTTTTCCCAAATCATTGCTTAGATTTGTAGAGGATTTGATGATTTTCACAATTTAGGGGTGTTCAACCTCAATGTAATGTTTGTATGCATTGAGGTTGCATAATATGTATGATCACCCTTGTTTTAATTTTCATTTGCTCCATTTTTTTTTATCAAGACTATTATACTTTTTAAATTTTGTTTGCATTTTTCCAGTTTTTTTTTTGGGGCCTGTAGGTTTGGTTTTGTTTCATTTCTGTTTGTCTTGGCTGAAACTTCATCTTTTTTGTGGGTCCGAAACCTGATACAAGATCAAAGCATTAAACCTTGCCACGTGGAGATTGTTTCTTGGTCCCCTGCCAGCTGCCACCATAATATCCACCTTTTCTTTGTTCGTTATGTGTGCGTTTTATAGCTAAGCATTTGGCGGAGATTACAGTTGTGTGAGTCACTTTCTTGGTTTGACAGTTTAATTAGATCAAATTTTTCATAAAAATAAATCTTTTGCTTACAACTACAAGCAAGGATACAATACTTGGTCTATATATTTTCTATTGAATACTACATTGTCTACATTTATGATGTACCAATTCTGGGTACACACTACAAGCAAGGACACAATACTCGGTCTCTATATTTTCTTTTTGAATACTACATTGTCTACATTTATGATGCACCAATTCTGGGTACACACTAGACACATACCGCATTTTTGTTTTTGATAATTAATGCGATTCCATTAAATATCAAGTATTAAGTGATACAGTATAGTGCTGTTCGAGATGGACAGCCAACTAAAACACTACCAATCTCACAAAAGTAAAAGACAACAACCGAACAAAGCAACAAAACATCAAAACAACAAAATAGTAGCTGCAACCATCACCTTTCTCCTAACATATCCTCCGTAGGGATCTCGACGAAAAATGACTTGCCCAACCCCACTTTTCGCTAGGTTGCCCGCTACTGTATTCCTCAAATGTGGAATGTGTGAAAAAGATGTGACTATGCCCACTGCCAAGTATCTCGCCTGCCTCAAATAATGGTAAAATCTCCACGACTAATGTCGTCCCAATCTCCTTACCTCCCTCAGGCCTACTAGTAATGCCAATATCACTGTCCGTGTTGATTCCCCTCCCCAATCAGCCCTGAATACGCATGGATAATCTGACTACTAGCATCTCCAAACACTCCACCTGCACCGGATAATCCTGGATTACCCGTAGACGATCCATTGAAATTAAGCTTAATGACACCCCTAGGAGGATTTCTCCAAATACACTGTTTCCCTTGTCATGGAGATGACCCTGCAATAGTAGCCCAATCTCTAATAATCATATCAAATTGTAAATCCCTAAACTCTGGCCTAACTACAACCCATGATGCCATTATAACCATGATGGTATCTATTACTGAACGTGTACTTCTCTGTTGATGCTCAAAGATCCGCCTATTTCTTTCTCCCCAAATCGCCCACAAGATCGCAAAGAATATAGCTCCATGCATCACTTTTCCCCTCTTACACGTACCACATGTTTTTAATACAACATGCCGGACATTGCATCCAGGACAACTATTTTATCTTTTCTCCATCAAAAGTTCGCCCTCATTCGCATGTGCCAAGACATTATGGGAAACTACATGAACTATATTCTCTTCCTCTATATCTTCTATGACTTTCAAGTAGTTTTAATCAAGGTTCGCGATGTCGGTGTTGCCTGGCGTGTCGCCAGGTGACTCTGGGGAAATTTCGGAGACATAGGGGAAAAAAGGGGAAACTGTGGGGAAACCATGGTTTTTGATGATTTTTTTGCCCCAAACTTTAAACATGTTGAATTAAGGTCTAAATGCATTCAAATACATCAAAAAATGCAAAAAGAATTGCCTACACATTAAAAGTCATTACTTGAGGAGCTTACATGTTGTCAGGTCTGTAAGCTGTAAAAAAGATGCTATTTGTAATTAATTCAAACTAAAAGTGAATGTAAGTCAAACTAAAAGATGCATAAAACTAGAAATCAAGTGCCATATCAATGAGGGAAAAAGGGTAATATGGGGAAAATGTGGGTTTTTTTTTATGGGTTCCCCCTCTCCCCCAAAGTTTTAAACAACCCTTTTTAGCGTTTAATTACATCATAATATTATTTACAACCAATATTTATTTATTATTTATTTTCAATTTTTTAAAATTTTTCTAAAAAAATTGAAAAATATTCGAAATTTTTTCCCCCATGTCGCGCAACATCGGGGAAAAGCGAAATCTGGAGATTTACCCCTGGACTTCGTGTCGTTGACGGGGGAAATGGGGAAATGTCAGTGACATTTTGCAAAATGTCACCGACACTGCGAACCATGGATTTAATAGGTTATTTGCACATCTAGAAACAACAGATTTATCAAGATAGGAGATAGGTCGGCAGTGTAGTTGCATTAGGATTGTTAACAACAAAAATAGACGACCTCTATTTGTTCAAGTCTGGGGTGGCTTTCTTAGCCTCTATGATATGCCACATTTAACCTAACTCATTTTTGATCCAATTGAATCCGACGTATTGCCAGCTTTGTCCAAAATCAAATTGGTGCAGGACAACAGGAAGCTCTTTGGGTATAGGGTTGAATGATAAATAGAAGAAGAAAGAACAAAGGGAAGAGAAGGATAATCTGATAGTCTCACTGCCAGGTCCTTGAATAGATTGGAATCTCACTAATCTGAAGCAAAGGTTGGTATAAAGGAATCTCACCAACACCAGAGAAATAAGAGGAATCACACCTCAAAAACATATAATGTGCAAAATTCTATTCACTTTTCGTCATTTCCCTTTACACTAATAATAAACCCTTTATATAGACTTATTTCTAAACCCTAATTACATAAAAAGAGTTCTAATCTAATAAATATACTTGAAGAGACCTAAAACACTAAAATACCTTCAAAATAGCTTCTAAAATAAGAAGTATTGTCCTATTAAAAATTTCACACGAATTTCCTAGATAATCATAATTCTAAATGCTTTCCTAGTCAAACTCAAACAAATAATAATAAAATCCTAACCTAAATAGGATTCAAATAATTGGGTTTGCTAGAGAATTCATGGGTATGACCCAATTAACAAGTATGATGAACCTTTACATACGATCATGGTTCGCAGTGTCGGCGAAATTTCGCCAAATGTCGCCGACATTTCCCCATTTTCTCCCTCAGCGACACGAAATCTGGGGGTAATTCCCGAGATTTCATTTTTCCACTCTGTCGAGCGACGTGGGGTCAAAAATTTTAAAACTTTTGAAAACTTTTCCCCATTTCTCTTGACATGGGCGACATGGGGGGAATTTTTCAATTTTTTTAGAAAATTTTTAAAAAGTTGAAAAAAATTAAATAAATAATGTATGTTTATAGTATTATGATGTATTTAGACACTAATAAGGGTTGTTTAAAACTTGGGGAAGAGGGGGAACCCATAAAATACCCCTACGTTTTTCCATATTTTCCCAGATTTCTTCATCATTTCCCCCGTATTTCCCTTTTTTCCCTCATGGACATGGCACTTGATTTCTAGTTTTATGTATCTTTTAGTTTGACTTACATTAACTTTTAGTTTGAATTAATTACAAACATCATCTTTTTACAGCTTACAGACCCGACAACGTGTAAGCTAACCCTCCTCAAGTAATGAATTTTAATGTGTAGGCAATTGTTTTTGCATTTTTTGATGTATTTGGACGCATTTAGGCCTTAATTAAACATGTTTAAATTTTGGGGAAAAACAACCATCAATAAACCATGGTTTCCCCACATTTCCCCTCGGTTTCGCCATAGTTTCCCCTGTTTTCCCCCATGTTGACGACGTGTCGCCGAAATTTCCCCAGAGTCACCTGGTGACACTGACATCGCGAACCTTGCATACGATTAATTGAACTGGGCGTGCTGAACTATTCCACATTATTCTCCCATGGTTAAAGAAAACTCGTCCTCGAGTTTTGCATTGATATTGTAGCCTTCAAACCCATTGAATGAGATATTTGGAATATTATGCCTTCTTTTGCTTGTTCTTGCGTCTCTTCATTGTTAGCATTGAAACTCGAAATTTAATCATCTTAGGCTTCGAATACATGGGCTCATCTTGATGCTTAATTGAATTAATCTTCAAGGGTTGAACTTCAACTGGATTTTTTTGCTCATCAGAAACGCCATTGGTTTTGAATCTTCAATCTTTACTTCTTGTGTCTTCTTCATTGTTATTTGTTTTGCTTTTAAATTTGCCACTCTCTAAGTCAAGGTAACAAGTTGGGTAGACAAAGTGGCAAATTCAGCATAGATCTGCTGTAGAAGCTGACTATTATTAGTAGCCATCTCCAATGAAGGTTATTCGATACCAAAATTGATCTTGCATTCAGATTAATCATCTTTGAACAGATTCTTCAGAAATCATATTTTCTTACTGCTTTGATCTTTCAATTAGGCTTGAATAATAAATAAAAGAGGAAAGAATAAAGGGGAGAGAGAAGGTGCTCTTGTGCCATTTGCAATTTGTAGATGATACAATCTTTTTCCTTGATGTGTCTAAATACACAATTTTTTGGACAAAGTGCATTCTTAGATGCTTTGAAATGATTTTGGGTCTTAGATTCAATTTGGAAAAAAGTAGCCTTTTTGGAATCAATGTGGAAAAGAGATTCATAAAGAATGTGCACAGATAATGGGGTGTGGGTTGGGGGAGTGGCCTATGAATTACTTGGGAATGACAGTTAATGGGAGTCATCGTGGGGTTCAGATGTGGAATCCAGTCATGGAGAAGGTGGAGAAATAATTGAGTGTTTGGAAAAGGAATTATCTCTCTTTGGGTGGGAGGATCACCCTCATCCAGGCGTCTCTTGCTAACCTTCCAAGCTACTATATGTCATTATTTAAAATGCCCAAAGCTGTGAGTGATAAAATTGAAAAACTTCAGAGAGATTTTTTGTGGTGTGGTGGTGGGGGAGAGGGTAGGGAGGGGAATAAAAATGATCATTTAGTTAAGTGGTCTGATGTTTGTAAACCTAAGGAATTTGACGGACTCTTTCTGGGTAACATTCTATACAAAAACAAAGCTTTTCTGGGAAAGTGGCTCTGGAGATTCAGTACTGAAAGAGATGCCTTGTGGAGATCCATCATTGCAAGTAAGTACGGAACTCACGAAAACGGATGAGATTTCAATCGTGATTTTTCTATTTGTTCGGCTAGCCCTTGGAAAGCTATTTCTGGATTATTTCATATCTTCCAAAAGTATGTGAGATTTTCGGTTGGGTCTGGGTCGTCGATTAGGTTCTGGTTGGATCATTGGGTGGGGGACTTTGCTTTGGCTTCTAGATTCCCTAGAACTTTCCATCTCTCTATTCATAAGGAGTCTAGTGTTTAGTGTTTCCGAGGTGTTAAGTTGGTCTGTTTCAGGTCTTTCTTGGCGTCTTCCTTTTTTTTCGGGACCCTAGGTTGATTGATATAGATGAGTTGGCGTCCTTGCTTGATCTCTTGAAAAATGTAGTCATTGATAGTAATAGCTCAGATTCGAGAGTTTGGTGTCTTGATCATAGTGGGTGCTTTTCTACAAAGTCCTTCGGTTCTGTTTTAATCTCTGAACAGGTTCTAGTTCGTCCTCCTTTCCCTACTTCCTTACTGTGGAAAGCCAAGGTTCCTCTCAAAGTCAAAGCTTTCACTTGGATGACTTTCCTGTATAAAATCAACACTGCAGATATGTTGCAAAGGAGGAGGCCTGACATGCTTTTATCCCCTCAGGTTTGTTTGATGTGTTTAAGGTGCGAGGAATCAGTTGATCATCTATTTATTGGGTGTTGGTGGGCGAGACAGATTTGGGAGCATTTTATTAGAAGGGCAGAAGTTGATTGGGTGATGCCTTGATCGGTTTATTTGATGTTGGATCAGTGGTGCTTTCCATCTTTTGGGAAGCGGGGCCAGATTTTATACAATTTGGTGTTCTTTGCGGTTTTGTAGGGCATCTGGAAGGAAAGAAATTGCAGAATTTTTGAAGAAAAAAGGAGTAGTCTAGGGACCTTGATTGATTCTATTGAGAGTATGGCTTCCTTTTGGGCAAGTGTTCTACCTGAATTCAAGGACCTATCAAGAACGGACATTATGAGATGCTGGGATACAGTTGTTCGTATGAGGCCAAGTATGTGTGTGAAGGGGTGACTTTGTAATTTATTTTTCTGTTTTCTTTTTCTGTTTTTTTCTGCTTCTTTGGGATCCCTTTCCTTGGGATCCTTGTACTTTTCTTCTCTTTTCCTCCTTTTATAAAATCTTTCAGTATTCATCAAAAAAAAAAAAACTCATGAAGATGCTAAGCCAATGCAGGAGCTACTTCGACAGCTAATAGATTCAAAGGAAGTATCTTAGTACTGCATACCAAAGTTGCACTCAATCAGATTCCACAAAAGGGCCGAGGGCGGCCCACAGGTTACCTAAGTTATTCAATTTTGGACTGACTGAATTGACCATACAGATATTTTGCAATGCTTAATTTAACAGCATCTGAGTTGTGCTCTAGAAAGGTTCCCAATTTACAGAGGAAGGTTTAGTCTAGAGGATAAGAAAACAATCTTTAATACGAGTTTCTATTTCTTTTAAAGTCGTAATACAATTGACTTTACTTTTAAAAGTTGTATTAGGATATGAATTCTAATTTTGGGAAAGCCTAAAAGGGACTGAACTCTTAATATATAATATAAGTCGGACATCTAAACCTTATTTGGTGCATTGTTATCCTGAAAATTTAAATATTGAATAGAAATTGAGTATTGTCCAGATTTGGAGCTCTATATGATCTTTGTTAATCACCCAACCCTTGGTGGAGTAAGTCATACCTTTCTAGCATCTGATACTCTCTGTTTAAGACCTGTTCTACAGATTTCCTGAAATTACAGCCTCACTTTTCAACCATGACAGGATTCCTCTTCATTTCTGCATCAACAGATAGCCTAAAGCTTTGACCCTAGAATGCAATATTCATGACTTTGGGATTAAGGTGGTTGTCCAAAATTTTCCTGCTTCTCTTCCCACAATCTATCCTGAATAAGAAGGCTATCATCCAAATTTCACCAACTTAGGTGCAGTAGTCCAGTAGCAGTCTTTTATAATTTATACTAAGAAGGTGAGAGTACTAAAGACTTACATTCTTCATCATCGTTAATGGTGAAAGTCCTACAAAGTCATAAGCCAAATGATGTAATTTCTGTAAATGAAATATCAAGGAAATATAATCATCATAAACACAGCTTAAGTGGACATCAAGACGGTTTGCAGAAACACAAAACATAAAAGAATAGCAGCAAATTATATCAATTCTAACTATTTGACTCTTAAAATCACACCCATAAATTCCGCGACTATTAACACTTTGTATTGTAATTCCAAGAGAAATTCAACATTAACATCTAAATTCTTTGGAAAGTAATTGAATCACCTTGTTTAAATAATTCATCTGCAAGAGGCAACTGAAAACTACAAATACTGTGAAAATCCATGTCTGAAAGTAGATAAACTGGTTCGTTCCTGAAAATGTTAGCTTCAAAGCAATTCCCAATGCTTTCACACTCATAACCTAAAAACGGACAAATAATGTAACAATGATAGAACTGTTAGAAGCAGAATCAATGATTTCAAATTGTATCAACTGCAAATGAGTAATAAAAAACATACCGTAAGAGAACCCAAGAGTGAGCAAATTCCGACATACACCAGCATGTGTGTTTGCCCATAACGAGGCACAAGCAGGAAAATGAGGACGAGAACAAGAACCAAAACTATGAAAGTGTAAACAATAAAACCTGTTGGAACCAAGGCTCTACTTGTTAGCCTGACAACTGACCCAGAGGAAAAGACTCAGAGTGCATGTCGCTAACTAAACAAAACTGCATCATACAACAACTGATAGAACTCAATCTGTTAAATAATTTGACTTTGATTATTAGAAGAAAACCCAAACAGCTGGAGCAGCATAATTTTAAATTTAATATAAATAGAAGGGTTCAACAACTTTACGAACAAAAATAGTCACTAACCTGGTTCAGTGGCTAGTTGCCATACTTCCTTAACTGATTCCATAGCTTTCTCTTGTGGAGCATGTAAAACAATACTGGTAGATCCAACCACACAAAGAACACAACCAAGCACGCCAAAAATGTGCAATTTCTCCTTCAAAATAAAATGAGCTAGCACTGCGCTGCATGAAATAACTTTTCTTCAGAAATTAAAACAAAAAGAAAGAGAAGAATAAATAAAGAAAGAAGATGAAGAAGAACAAAAAAAGAATAGATCATCTAGAATCTTGGATTGAAATGAAACGTTGTGACATACCTGAAAATGATACTTAGAGCTCCCAAAGGAGTTACAAGTATCGCAGGAGCAAAGGCATAAGCAGCAAAATTAGCTAACTCGCCAATAATCACTAGAGAACCATATAGTCAGTATTTGTGTCGGTAACGAAAAATTCTCTCAATATGTAACAGCAATAAAATCTCTAAAAAATATTTACGGGCAAAAAAGGTGTCATCTAGGAGTCAAGCCAGAAAGAAAAAAGAAAAAGAAAAGAAAAGAAATAAAAAAGATGACCTTTAACTTTAAAAGAGTTGTTGGTCCGAGGGATATAATGACTTTGAACTGGTGATTTTCCACAAGCAAATGGAACAGTTGAGAGAATCCTTAAATACTTCAAATTATGCATATAAGTGCAATAGGCAGAGCTTCACATATTTGATTCGGTGCTTCTCTTCATCACTCTCACTTGACCATTCTTCATTGTATCAATTAATATTAAGGTGACATATTGAACAGGTTTGCTCTTCTAAAATTCTTGTGTTTTCAGGTGTGGAATGGATTTTGTTCTCCATGGCATATGGCACTATTACTATTATCTTATCGTCACGAGTTATGATATTCTCAAAACTTGACTTCTAAGAAAGCTGCTTGACAATGCATCTAGCTTTAGAATCCATCAAAAATTCAACCCCACACCTTGCCTACACCACTCTTTACTGCCCCTTGCTATCATCATTCTTAATGCCATACATTCACTCCTATTCATCTTAGCAACATAATTAAATCCTAGCATCTAGATCAGATTATGATATCGATGACACCCAATAGTTATTGTGGGGTTGAAGCCTAGCAAATATGGAACATAATTCTGTTTTCTTTCACGAACAGCCTTTGTACCATTTCAAATAGATCTATTCTTTGCCCCAACAAGCAATGATTCTCTAACCTTGAAAGACATAGTTGACTGTTTGGAGAAAAGGAGGAGAATCCATGGTGGTAATATTTTCTTATTCAAATATCAACCGTCGTATATAGAGGATCACATAATTAACTACTCATTTAGTTTGGCAACTTACAACTTAAAGTTCTTATCTTATGTAAACACATAGAAACAAGTTTCTGGACCACCATTAGATGATCAGGTAATGGCTGAAAATTCCAGAAGAAATTAGATCATTCTCATGGAACTCTATTTCAAATAATAATAATACGGTCTAGTTCTACAGACATGTTCGTAGTCAACTAAACTCAAATGAAAGCTTGGAGAAGTAAACAGTAGAACAATTAATTATGGTATTAATAACATAGAAGTTCTAAGAATTGGTTATGACTAATACCACATGCTACAAAAGGATAGAGGAAATACAACAAAGTGCTGACTGCAAATTATGATCTCCATCCCTTCAACTATGATCAAAGCTTAAATTGGCCTTCTTTGTTGTTCCCCCCACTATGAGAGATTGGATCTGCTTGAATCTCCAAAAACTAAGAAATTATGAAAATTGATTTTAACTGCTCCTTATCAGTATTCTCAGTGGTAATTTGAGGCATAAGCATAAAGGCAATATATATACCCAAGGGACAACCATGAGCCATGGCTCAGCCATGAAGCATTAACCTTATATATTGAGGCATAAAAAGGATGAATTCCATGGTGCACTTGACACATTAACAATCGGCACATTAGATGTGAGCCTCATTAGCCAAGAATACAAGTCTCACACTTTCATAAAAATTAATATGAAAGTCAAAATTTTAAGCGGATTAGCACTAGCTGAACCAAGTAACATAAACAAGTACTACTGATACAATTTTTTAGTTGCTGAATGAAATAGATAACAGCTATAATCTAATTTATTTCACACACACACACACACACACACACACACATATATATATGTATGTATGTATGTATGTATGTATAAAAACATCCTACATTTTACTATTTACACAAGGCATCCTTGTGAGGCTTACTTTACATGTTTTCATGAAATGAAATGTCTCACCTCATGCCTTAGCGATTTAAAACATTACTTGCCCTCTATCAACCTTTACATATAATATCATCAAGCAGCATTAAAAAAAAATACCTGTGGAAAAGAAGTATGAAGTTTTATAATTGTTAAACTTACGAGATGTCATCCCGACCCACCACAATGGTTCATATAAGTATGAATATCCACCCGAACCTGAATAAAATGGAACCTCAGTTCTTTATCAGTCTAAACAGAATTATTAAATTAAAAATAAAAATAAAAATAAGCCAACAACAACATTAATTCGAGCTCAAGTCGAAAACTTGTAAGCGCAGTCCTAAAAAAGAGTAAAAACCTACTCCCATGTATATCTATAAATTATATTTTGAGTGGATTAAACTTATACAAACCCAAATACAGAAACACAAAGAACTGAGAACTAAAAGTTAGAGAAATTCCAAATAGAAACCAAACCTGCTCTGACTCCATGATCCCCTGCTCTTTTAAGCCCTTTCTTCTTCACAATAAAGCTGGACCCAATAAAAAAGCTTGATGAAAGGGCCAAAACAAGTCCATGCAAGTTGTCAGAAGATATCCCCATTGTAGAAGAAGAGAGAAATAGATTAAAATCTTGCAAAACCCAGTTCCTACAAAACGATTTAAATGAAAGGAAATCAAAATCCCTCATGAAAAACAAATAGACCAAATAAGGGAGAGAAAAAAAAGATTTAACAAACAAATCACGTTTTACCCTCTTCGAAATCGGCCAATGGAAATCTACCAAAACATCCTCAATTGAAGATTGATGAATTGGGATCAATTGAGAAATGTCTGATGATGATGGGTTATGTTCATGGCAGCTCTGCAAATGGGGAAGGAAAGTTAGGGAATAAGGAACAAAGCAACGGTATTTCCGTTACGTTTGAGTCCCGAAATGAACCAAACACAACCACAATTTAAGGTGGCCCCCGAATCCCGCTTCTGATGGAGTTCCATTTCTCATTTTTGCCCCAATTTATGTTTCATAACTTCGAGGATGCCATTCAATTTTTGCTTTGGTAGTTTCGTTATTTAACTCTCACTTTACTTTTGATTTTCAAAAGTAACCCCATTGGTCTTTACTTTTTGCATCTTTCTTTGCTTTTTATTTCTTTTCCTTTGGCTTATTTTACAATAACATAGAAAATGATTTAGTAATCTTTCACAGTAAGTTAGGGATTAGAGATTGAAGGTTGTAGACCCGGATCACGTAACTTGACGCTCAACTCATCTTTTTGTCCTTGGGACATTGCACACCAAGTGTGCAATGCATGTCAAATTGTAGTCCTACAATGTTAACAATAAAAAACAAACAACTTGTTCCAAATGACTGTACGGACAAATAATGGGAACAATGAAAGCTAAATTGCTGCTCTGCAGAATGACCAATTATGCTCAATTTCACCACAATGACCACAATAAAATGCCCTCCTCTCAATATACTGTGACTCAATTCTTTTTCTACGTGGTCTTTCAGGTGGACAACGTGTGTTTGGAGGAAGAACAAAAGGGGTATCCTGAACGACAGAATCGTTGCACTCGTCAACAAAATCGCTACTCTCGTCATCAAAATCAGTGATATTTATATCATGCATAGGGACCGCTTGCATCAGAAGTAAATATATCCTTTGTTGTGCATCCTTATGAAAACACGAATAAGTGTATGGATCTACCTGATGCTCTATACACACTATGGCCCTACATACATGAGGGCAAGATAAGCCGGACATGGTCCACTCCAAACAAGAACAGAACCATTCATTTCGCTTTAAATTAAGAGCAAAGCCCTTACCTCTATTTCTAACCTCGAATTCATGTGGCCCTTCCTATTGGATGCCAAAGCTGCTTCCCTCACCAATGTTGTGTTTCAAATGATTTCATGTGGCCCTGCCTGTTGGATGCCAAAGCTGCTGCCCTCACCAATGTTGTGTTTCAAATAATCATCAATTCGAGGACCAATAAGATTAGGCCATCTTTCTGCATCCATGTGCTTGTCAAAGATTATGCCATTATGCTTCACCCTGATCTCATCAACTAAACCCATTAGAGGATATTCTCTAGCATTAACAATTCATGCGTTGTATAGCTCAACTAGGTTCGAATATAGCTTATCACATCGCATTCCAGGAAATAAGGAATTAGCCCAGTGCTCAAGACCATTTTCAATCACTCATTGATATGTCTCAACATGATTATTGCACAACCAAGCCATGACTCCTCCATATTCTAACCTAAGTCTTGAATACACAAGCTTATCAAACTTCTTCAATAAGATACTCTTCATAGTAATGTTCAGATGAAATCTCCTCAGAAACAGTTTGAAATTCTCCTTTAAATAACAATAACAATGTCCATGATGTACAACCTCACCAAAACTACTTGGGACTGCATTAAGAATTGACGGATTTCGATCTGAAATAATTGATTACCAACTATCTATCGTTGTTGAGAACATTCTTTAGATTGATAAAAACCAATGCCAATCCTCAAAATTTTCCCCCTGGACAATAGCAAATGCTACAGGGAACATTCCGTCATTAGCATCCATTGCATTTGCAACAACAATTGTGCCTAGGTCCTCTATATCCCTGCAATGAAGCATTGAATGCAATGAATAACATATAAAAAGTTCCATCACCTTTCATAGCAAGTTCTGCCGCAGTTCCAGGGTTAGATTGCTTAAAAATCTTGCAATAAGCTAGAAGCGATGTATAAGACTCAATGCGACTCCTATCAATAACTTTCATGGCTTTCTCTTTACCACCTCCATGCCTGTGAATAACTAATGTTTACAGCATTCTCGCGTCTCAAGTCATTGATGATTTCTCTCACAGGATATTTAGGTATCTCACGAACCATTTCCTCTATTACGTTACTAATCTATTGCTTTGATGTTTGAGACATCAACATGGTCTCATCATTAGCAGTATGTTTTTTTGTAGCATCATAATTGTATACACGAAATATTCCGGTTTGACCAACCGCACTTGCGTACAACAACCAGGGACAATCCGGAGCAACACAATGTCCCCTCACCCGTTGACGATCATTCTTGATTAGTTTGTACTGAAAGTTACATGCAATAGAGAACCTACGTAATGCATATTTAAAGGCGTCAACGTTATCAAACACTTGCCCGACCTCCTCAAAAATATTATACCACTTCGAAGATCCTTGATTGTAAATACTAAGTTGAGTAGAGATAGAAGGTGAAGGGGTGACTTGAACAAGGCACATAAGAAAAAAATAAATTTTAAATTTGTTATGAATATATCAATTACATTTAAATATAATATCAATATGTATGAACACACATATACATTAATATCACTACCTATTTGAGAGGACACCGGCTGCATCGAAATCCTCATTCGTAAAGACGAACACATCAGTAGTGTCGTTACTAAAATCTACTAAATCAACCAAATCAGTTTGCGTTTCCAACTTCATAAGTCGTTTTCTATTATAACGAGTCAAGTACTTTAAAATTGCTATACTCGGGTTAACTTTAACTTTATCACGAACAGTTTGAAAAAATTGGTCAAATGCCGATGACTCATTAACACGAATACCACTGAATCGACCTCCCTTTATCTCGATTGTGCCATCTTCATCGAATGATATATCACACCCTAGTGAGCAGAAACAAAATATCGTCTTCTAAACCATAGCCATTGCTACAACACATTGGAAACAATCAACATTTCAATGGATATTAGATAGGGCCGAGGAATTCCAAAACACATATTTTTACAAATGGACACTCAGTGTGTGACCCTTGCACCACCAAGATTAACACATTAATGATGTAGAAAAACAGAAACCTATCTATTGAAAAACTTCTCAAAAAAAACTCAAATTCAAGATCAAATTAAAAGGAAAATACACATATACATAAAACCATAAAGACTCAATTCAGCTATCAAATTTTAATCAAGAATCATAGGCATCCATGAAAATAAGAAAATTCTAAGAGAATGCTTACTTGATATTGTCATAAATCTAAAAAAGGTAAAGTTAGTGTTTCGGAAAAATAAGAAAACTCTAAGAGAATGCTTACCTGATATTTTCAAAAAACTAAAAAAGGTCAAGTTAGTGTTTTGGAATCGTCCATATTATACCTGAATTATGCCCTTAATCCGCCAAACTCAATGAGTATACACCACAATATGTGAATCGGTGGATAACCTTCCCGCCACCACAGGGTTCTTCCGGGCCTCTGAAATGGAGAGAGAGAGAGAGAGAGAGAGAGAGAGAGAGAGAGAGAGCTGTTCGAATGGAGACAGGGAGCTTTTGTAATGACCTGAACCATTGAAAGTATTTTATTTTCCTAGTTATAATATATGAATAAATTATTGAAGTTATCTGTGTGATTGTATGTGCATTATTTATGTTATGGGGGTATTTTTGT
>JAUPMG010000011.1:2592589-2629256 GCA_031762675.1 Pachysandra terminalis
GCTAGTGGGTGAGTGGAATGAAGAGAGGTTGGGGTGAGTGGAATGAAGAGAGGTTGAATATAAGGAAGACCGGACGTTATTGATTGAGTTGTGAGGTTTACATAGAACTCGAGATTCGGCCTAAGACCATACGTGATCAAGCTTGAGGGCTTCCGGCGTCGAGCTTTAACCTGAGACCGAATGTTGTCTCAATTGAGTTGAGAAGGAGTTGCCATCTAGCAAGGAAACCAGTTAAGTGTAGTCGTCGTTCTAAACCTAATTGTAAGTCGGTGTTTAAAAACTTGGATAGGGCTAGTAACTCGGAAGTCTACCTATCCGAGTAACTCGGTAACTCTGTCCTAGTTACATGCTGGTCAGTACAAAAATAAATTAATATATTTAAAATATAATAAAAATCAAACAAATATGAGAAAAATCATATAGCATACAGAAAAATCTATTAAAAATATAATAAAAATTAAAAAAATATGAGAAATCATAGAAAACCTATTATGACTAATAATAACAATCTTTAAACACTAATAATAGTGGATTGAAAAGAAAATAGATAAAAAAAATAAAACAAATCTGGGGTGCCGCGAAAGTGTGAACTGTTGAAAAGAAAAAAATAATTGAAATAAAAAACATTAATGGCCGTTAAAAGGTGAAAAAAAGTTGAAATAATATTCCTATAGTTGTCGATTAAAAAAAACAAGAAAAAAAAAATAAAAATAAACACGTTGTAAAGTTGTGAATCTTGTGATTCAATGAAAAGTGAAAAAAAGAAGTTAATAATAAATAGCCGATTGAGAAAAAATAAATAAAATAAAACATATCGTGCTAAACTTTGTTTGAGGGTTTCAAATCTGGTGAACTCTTTGAAGAGTTTCAAAACTGTTAAAGTTTTTGAAGAGTTTCAAATCTATTGAACTCTTTGAAGTTGAAAGCTTCAAGCAACAAACTCTCTTTCAAAAGAATCCCAACGATTTAGGGAATTTTTTTTTTTTTTTTTGATTTAGAAATCCTTGTTAGTTATTGCTAAGTTGCTAAATTCGACGTAACATTACTTAAGAATGTGAAGAGTCGTTTTAGTAAGTTGGGCTTTTAAAAAAAAGATCTTCTTTTAAAGTGTGTAATTAAGGATTAATTAAAAGGGTATTTTGGTCTAAAACCTAGTTAATCGGGCGAGTTTACGAGTAACTCGATCGAGTTATTCGTAAAACTTGGCCGAGTTTTCTGGTGACCAGTTGGTTAACCTCTCTCTGGTTTTTAGGGTGAATTAACCAGCCAACCCACCGATCCAAGTAACTCAGCCGAGTTTTTCGAGTTACTCGCGAGTTTTTAAACACTGTTGTGAGTTGAGAGAAAGTTGGGAAAGTAAAAAAGGGCAATTTTGCAAATGCCTATTACTTTCCATCGTACGAAGGGTAATTTATTCATTTAAAATTAAGTTTAATTTGTTCATTCGATGAACCAGACAGCTCTGTTAGTGAGGGGTATCTGAGACCAGATAGTAAACTAGAGGGAAGACAATGAGATTTCAGAAATTAGAGAGTATCTGTCGGCAATTATCAGAAACTATAGGAGGTCAAAGTGATATTTGTCCAAAAATTATAGTATCAAGGATATTTTAGTAAAGAGCTCCTCAAAAAGCCTAAGCATTTTAGGAAATTCTGAAAGACTCTGGGGATATTGTTGGTATTTGAAGCCAACCAGAATCCAAAAGAACATACCTTCCCCCATCGTTACATTGAATCATCCTCTTCCTCGTAATACCACCACCACTCACAGGATCCAAGGCAGAAGAGAACCGGAAACAGAAGGTGGTGGACCGGTGGTAGATGCATGACATGAACAAATCCTCCACGACCTTTCTCACAACCCACCACCCTCTCCTTGTAATTCCTCGATACCTTCAAGATTTCCTCAAAAACCCCTGATTCTTTTACGATATTTCCTCACCCTCTTGACGCTCTGCCTCCGAGGTATGAAAAAACAGTCTCTTTGTTTGTTTTGCTTGTTTGTTTAAGATTCTAAACGTGTAACTTCATGTTTTTCTCTTTGTTTCTGCTCGGTTTTGTACTGGGTGGTTGGTTTTGAGTCTTTTGTTTGATGGGTATGGAGGAATATTAGTCTTTTGTCTCATGTGAGCCATCTGGGTTTCTTTTGTTTTCTATGCTGTGGCTTGGAGAAGTTTGAACTACACATTGTTTGTGTAGCTGGGTTTGTTTTGGTGGGTTGACTTGCATAATTGCATTTAAGGGGTGAGAGAGAGATTGGGAGCACTTTACTAGTTAGGTTTGGTAATATGCTTCAGCTTCTTGGCATTCTAATTCCATGTGGTAGCAGGAGCATTTCAGATGTTCTTTCTTAACTAGAATAATCGATGGCCTTGATCTTAGTCTCTTGAATTTTCTGGGGTTTAATTTCCTGCCACCTTGTTCCTTTTTCCATAAACAGTAAAGATTTTGAAGAATTCTGAATGATTTCTTGAAGATCTCTGGTATTTAATTTAAATTTTTCATGGTTTTCAGGATAATTTTGGTGGGACTTGATAGTTGGCTATCGATTTGATATTCTATAATGAAATACTTTGTTTAGCCTGCCAATGGAACAAGCTTACTATCATAAGTTCTTCATTTGTTTCTGACTCGTTAAGTTGAACTTGTAGATGGTATTAGTCCAAGTTACATGTTAACTCTTTGTAACTTACAATGGTGAAATGCTGTCATATTTATATGACGTCTCAGAACACTTATCCTTATAGTGGCTAAACTTGAGAGTAGGTGCTACTGCAAATTATCCTAGGTTACTTCTAATTATGAGCTGATGACTTTTGACAAGGGCAATCTGTAACTGATTGATACACCAAAATCATGAAGGTGTGACGAAGCAAGTACTGGTTTGGGTGTATGATTCACGAATACACTCCTCACTTCATCTTAAAAGAGTAATGACATTTGATGAAGAAGTGTTGTTTAATATGTTTTCATAGATTAGTTAGCAGCATATTTTATTTTTTATTTTTTTGAAGTACCAGTGATAATCATTCTTTTGAAAATGTATTGTGTTATTTAGATTTAAGTGTATAGATCCATTTCCTTGCATGATGCAGAGCATATGGTGTTTGCAACTAGAGATGGATACACCTGATTTGCTTTTAAGTTATTACAGTACCATCAAGAACTAATAGCTTTGACATGTATCTGATCTGCACAATAATTTGTGTAGTTAGTGTGATTCAGAATGCATCTTGAGTTCATGATAAATGCTTTGACATGTATCTGATCTGCACTATAGACTGAACCAATGCTTTGACATGTATCTGATCTGCACTATAGACTGAACCATTGTGTAATTATTAGGAAGACTAAAATCAGCCATGGTGAGCTTGCGGAGGCGCAGACTTTTGGGACTTTGCTCTGAGATATCCAAAGTCGACATGGACTTATTGTCAAATGGTAGACTGTCTTTGTCAAATGGAAATATTGTAGCCAAAAAATACATTCAATAGGGTCTATATGTTGAACTCTTGTTTTTTAGCCTTTTTGCAACTCTCTTTTGGGACTTGTGATTTGCACTTCATTTTTGATAAACTAAAATTGAGCCTCTAAAGTTCTTTATTCTGTTTAAATCAAAACATATATCACCAGATTTAGCTGGCCATTGCAGGGAGGAGTTCTTTTCTGGTTCAGTTTCCTAAATTAAGTGACAGTGGAAATGTTACCGAGAATCCAATTCAGAGAACAAAGTTGTCTAGCGTGCATCCTATGCTTTCAGTTGATGTCAGCCAACAGGTATGCATGAATCTCCTTGCTCTAGTAATACACTTAAACCTATGGAATGTTTTGTTCTATGATTCTGCCTGACTTCTTTCTAGCTATCAATTATATGTATCAATGTAGTGCATTTCGTCATGTTAAAGGATTTACCAGCTTCAAATCTTTCTTGGTCTGCCCGATTAAACATTTTTTTTACATGGTAAAGTGGAAACTACAGAGTCAGTATATAACTGCTTCATGTTTAAGAAGCTCTGATCTTTGATATGCTTTACTACTTGAACAAATCCTTTTGAGTTATATTGTTTAGAGATCAGAATGATACAAAAAATAAATCTGATAAAAGCTCAATGTCAATGATAATGCCTTAATATTCTATGTCACGGATTCTTGATTCGAAAAAGTAATTTACCCTTTTCATCTTTGGAAGCACGTTTGCATATCTGTTTCACACACACACACACACACACACCAAGGTTCTAAATTTCGAATTCGCCAGAATTGTCTGGCGAAATTTCACTGGCATGCTGCCGATATTTCGTCAGCATGGTGTAATATTGCGCCAAGTTGGAAAAAAATGGGGAAACATATATTTTTCAAGGGAATTTTGATTCAAATTTTTTTTAGGGTTTAAATGAGGTTAAAATACACCTAAAAACTTAAAATATGCAAAAACACATGCATACATATACATTTACACGTAGTTAGGCAAGTATGATGCACTCATTTGAGTATTTTGTAGTTGTATTTGTAAGGGAAAAATAAAGTTCACTTGTAAATGGCTCATCATTTATATACACAAAAAGAAGTCAAAATATGACCCTATTTAATCAAGTTCAAGACTTCAAGTGAAGTGATCATCAGTCATCATAGAATCATAGATCGATGATCAATCGAACAACAAAGTGTTAAACAAACCATGATTGTATATATACATATAATTATATATTTTAGTATGAAAATTAAAATCAAAGTAACAACACCCATTGATAGAATGCGTGTTGTTACATATCATATAATGATTTGAAGTCATTTGATTAACTTTTTATTTGCGAAACATGAAAAAAATAGATTTACCTCAAGTCGGCTCAAGAAAAAAAAAATCACCATCTCAGCGAAATTTGGCGAAATTTTGCCACATTTCGCCGATATTCCGCCGAGATGGTGTAAATGGGGGAATTCAGTGAATTACACCCTAATTTCGTACCACCAACTTGAATTTTGGCGAAATTTCAAACCATGACATACACACATGCATAATGTTTGGATGGAATATGGCATTTGCAGTGTCATATTGTTTGGATGGCAATGCGGTGGTCTCTTATGCAACTAGGCATTAAAAAATTCCATATTAAACTGCATAAGTGAGTATGCGTTCATGTTTGGTAACATTGGTATGATATGTGATGGTGGTGAAATATTATTTTTACATTTTTGTTGATTACACCATGTGACTTTTGGTGTTATCATTCACCATTTTGCTTGGTATTAAAATGATGATAGTGGGATTCAATTCTTTTCAGTTCCTTATCTAGTTAACTTCCTTTGAGAAGTTTCTACTGAAGAGGGATTACTGGAGTATTTATAGTATGAGAGCTTTCTGTTCATAATTTTTGAAATATTGTTCTAAGAACTTGTTGAGCTAACACGAGAATTAGCTGAGTTAACTGGAATCGTTCAAATTTTGAAAAGACTCTATAAGAAACTTGACTTTAAGGTAACTTGGTCAAGTTCACAACAAATAGATGAGTTTCTCAGAATCTCGACTTGTTTCGAGTTGACTTCATCCAATTTCCAAGTGTTTTCTTTTTGATATTCGGGTTTAAGTTGGTTAATTATAAAACAGAAACTAGCCCAATCCAATCCTAAATTGATTGAAAATGCGAACCTAGAAAAGGTAAAAATTGAAAGCATTTGAAACAGATTCTTCTCTTGTTGCTGGAAACTCTTGTCTTTCAGGTTGTAGTCATCTTACCCCTCTGTCAAGATTACCATGAGGAAGGTTAAATGGATAAACCACCCTGCCCATATTGGGCCAAATTTGGTAAGCCAAAAGTTGAGTTTGCGTCGGTTTTGGGTTTTGGACCAATCTGACCCTATCCCCTTGTTGCCGTATGTTAATCATATATATATTTTACATTTGTAAGTAAATATGTTAAAAATTATGTATTTAATTGGAGAACTGTATTTTATTCATAATATTTGATAGAATAAGGTCGCCCTGATCCCGTCCCAACCTGCCTTGTTCGAGATAGGACCGAGTTTTGTAGAGGGTTGGATTAGGGTTTGCCAAAATCTGCCCCATTCCCATCCCTACTTCTTTGTTGTTCTTCAGTTAAAAAATTGCCACGTTCACACTGTAATCTTTGTATTAAGGTGTCTCAAATGCTCTGCTTTTAACTGTCACCTCCTCAGCCTTTGTTGCTAGATAAATTATTGAAACTTTGATTGAATGGGTACAAATAGAGCCAGGCTGAACACATATTGTTTATTAAGAGCGATTAGGAAAGATCGCAGCACCGGTTTTATATGTTGATGATATTGTGATGATTGGTAATGATCAAGTGGTAATGATGAAGTAAATATGTCACCTTGTTAATGAGTTTGAAGTTAAAGACTTGGGACAATTGAAACATTCCTTTGGATTGAGGTTGCTAGATGTAAAAAGGAGATCTTATCTCTTAAATAGAATATGTTCTTGACTTACTAATAGTCAAAATGGTTTCAATTCCATTGATATATCAATTGAATAAAATTTTGGCTAGGTGAATAAAGTAAGAGTTGATTAGTTGATGATGGGAGATACCAAAGGTTGGTGGGATGATTGATTTCTCTCTCTCACCTGTTCAAACATTGCTTATGTTGTGACTGTGGTGAGTTAATTTATGCATGCACCTAAGACTTCTTATTTGGAGGCAGCCCACAAGATTCTTTGGTACTTCATGTCCTCACTTTAGAAAAGTCTCTTATTTGCTCACAATGGTCACAATGAGAATAGAAGTCTATCTTGCGGTAGGTTGGATATGGTTTGTGTTGGACCATAGACGCCCTCGGATTATGACACTATTGTTGGAGGAAATCTTGTATCTTTGGAGAAGTAAGAAACAATCTGTGGTTGTGAGGTCTAGCACGGAAGCAGAATTCAAAGCGATGTCATACATCATTTGTGAGTTTTTTTTTTGATAATTAACATCAATTATATTAATCATCAAAATATGGTGTTACAGTGCTCACGAAGTGTGAGCAAGCTAACAAAAAGCAGAAAGCATAAAAATTACATATACACATAGCTAGAGAGACAAGGAAAACAGACTAAGATATGATCCATAGCCTGCTAGAAAAACCTCTACTCATCCAACCCCCTCCAAGATATCATCAACCAGTAGTCTTGCAACAAAAGAGTCCCTAAATACCCCTCTTCTGGCCCAAGAGTCTGCAGCCGAATTAATCGATCTAGGAACATGGATAAAGACCATTCTTCTCCCCTGAATAAGATGCCTCGCTAAACGCACAAGGTGAGCAAAATGCCAAGGATAGAGACTAGTATCTGACATCCATGAAATCACTGAATAAGAATCCCCCTACATCATTTGTGAGTTCCTGTGCTTGAAAATTCATGCAAGAATTGGGTTTTCCTGCTCAAGGGCCAGTGAATCTCTATTGTGACAATAAGGCTGCAATTAGCATTCTCACAATCTTGTACAACATGAAATAACAAAACATGTGGAGGTGGATCAATATTTTATTAAGGAGAACTTGAATTCTGGACAAACCGGTATCCTGTATGCTGAAACCTGGTATCCCAACTAAAGGAATTAGCAGTTCTCACTTTTTCATGTTATTTTAAACTAGCTAGGCATATGTAAAATATGCACAAGCTTGAGGGGAGTGTGGAATATACTTGTTCTCAAGGGTCTTAATGTTATTTTGCATAAATTTAGACTTAAGGGTCCTTTGTAGTTTGTATTATTTATATGGGCATTATAGTCATTTTATTTTGGGTATTATAGTTATCTTATTTTATATACACTAGTAATCAAGGTTGCCAAATCATGAATCAAATCGAAAATCGTTAGGTGCCACTTGAATCGAATTGTAATTTTGAACCGGAAATTGTAAGATTCATAGTAATTTTAATAGATGTAGGGTTTGGGGTTTAATTTTTGGGATTTCTCTTAAGAAAAAGGCTTTTTATTGTTTAAAATACATAAACAATATTTCTTTATGTATATTTAATTGTTTTAGAGTACTATATTCTATATAAACAAGGATCAAATGAGAAAAAGGGGAATCATTCAATAAAAAAGAAGAGGTCATTTTCCTTTACTGTTGCAAAGTTGAATTGTACTATTAAATCGTATATCGTAAGATTCAATGTATAGATCGTAAGATTCAAACATAAACCGATTTCTTCACCAATTTGAATCGATCTAGGGTCAAAGCGAATCGAATCGTAAGATATATACAATGAATCGTAAGAGTTTAACAACAGAGCTAGTAATAGTGAACGTGCGTTGCACGAAGGTTTTAGTTAGTTATAAATGAATATATATATATATATATATATATATATATATTTAATTAAGTTATTAATTTAATATCTACTATATTATTAAAATAAAGAATCAAATATCAATTACAAACTAATAGAATTATCTTAATTTCCTAAGTATAATTTATAATTTTAATTTAATTTTTAGTAAATAATCCTATATTGTATGATATATTAGAGTATTTTATACATTATTTGAAGGTCTTATTATTTAGTTCAATTCATATAGGAATTTTATTAGATTTCTAATTCTTATTTTGGAAGACATTTTGGGTGTTTCTTAGTGTTTTTATGTCTTTCAATGTATAAGTATTGTGTTAGTATGACTGGGGTTTAGAAAGTCACATATACATAAAGTTCTTATCATGTTGTATTTGAAGGTGGTCAATTTTGAAGATTACTCTTAATGAACAAAAATGTTTCGTAGACTTCTACAAGTACTAAGGATGATTATGACATGATTACCAAGAAAAAGTATGATATAATACAAAAAAAGAAGTTATTTATGTTATTACAATGTTTTAAGAGTTATATTTATTTAGTTATATTAGTATGGAAATTGAAATAGATTTCTAATTCCTGTTTTAGAAGATATTTTGGGTGTTTTCTAGTATTTTTAAGTTCTCGATATATGTGTATTGGGTTAGAATTCCTTTAGCATTTGAAAGAAGTCCATATGAAGGTTTTTCTATGGGTAGAAAATTAAAGGTGAATTTTGAAGATTATCCTTTTTGAATTAGATAATTTAATTTTTTTTAATTTAATAGTTATAAGTTAGTAAGTTTATAAATAACTGTAATATATATTTTCATCTCTCTTTAAATTTTTTAATATGGATGTCAAACATTTTGGATAAAAAGATGAAGATTTGTTCAAACATCCTTCACAGGTCAATTAACATATGCGGAGTGGCAAACAACATGAAGCTTCAAATTACAAATCAAAAGAACACATAGATGGTAAACTAACTTGTAAAACTGATTAGGAAGCACAATCCAGTTAGCTTAATCCGAAGACCAGATCACAATTCACAATTCACAATGACAAAAAATTCACCAAACATTATCTATCTATTTATATAATTGGTATAATAAGGAAAATTTATTATGGGGTTTTTTTCAATCTATAATGCTTATATGAATGAAAAGTAAGAAATTATTATGATAGGTATGGTGGAAAAAGAATATTGTTCTTGCCTTATCATCTTTCTAATAACTTCATAATCGATGAATTAGTAACCTATTAGATAACCAAAAATTAATTAGATTTCAAAGAAATGAATAGTTTTTTAAATTAATTATTAGCATATTGTCTTATCATCTTCCTAATAAAAAGTTAACTGATTAACTTAATAATTTATTAGATAATAGGAAATATTCCTAATAAATAGATAACATATATACTATTTATGAAGAGGGTATTATTGTGAAAAAATGATATATAAAAAATCAATGTTTTTTTTTCCCACTACATGAAAAAGACTTGTAAAGGTCATCGAAAAAAATTCTTATAATATCTTTAAAAATTCTTTCTACTTTTGTAAGGAGTATGATCACAAAAATAAGCTGAGGGAGAGAAAGAGGGGAAGGGGGTGGGTGGGGTGGGGGTGTCTTCAGTGATTATGAAAGTACTATGGTTCATTCTTACTTGGGACTTGTTGGTGTTGACAATGATGTTTGGACAGTGCTTCTTGATTTGATCCTAGGGTTGAGAGAGGTGAGATCCTACGGATATGGATCTTTGGAGGTCAAGGGAGGCTTGTGACAATATCTTGGATGGTTGGAGGGAGGGAGAGACCACCATTGCTGCCACATGGCAGCTCTCTTGGGGCTGCTGATTCTTGTTGGTGGGTCCACCATGTGGCAAACAAATAGGGAAGTAGTGACAGCTTCATTTAAGCACTGATTGCTGCCACATGGCAGCTCTGTCCAGGCTGATTTTTGTTGGTGGTTCCACCATGTGGTGAACAAATTGGGAAGTGTCATCCATCTGATTTGTTATCTTGTGGTGCTTACAAAGTTTTCAAACGAGTAGTAGCATCCCATATATATGTATGACAAGTACTTATGTACGTCGGAAAAATTTTTCTCGAGTGCTACAAACAGATGTCATTCAATGTGAAGCGAGGGTTTTTTTGTGAATAAAGGTTAAAAGTCCCAATCTGGATTGTCCATTAGATGGAGGCTTGCATAGATTTTCCATTTGAATCCTTTGTTGAATATTTTTCTATTTTCTCAATGAGCAGCCGTCATTTGGAATTTCATACTTTTGGGAATTGAATGAGTGAAGAACCGATCAAATTTTAAATTCATATGTAACTGTGTTTATGGCTTGTCATACCAACTATTTTCTAGGGAGTTGTAGCAGCTTAACCTGGAGAATAAGAGGGAACAATCTGCAACTGACACATCTATTCATTTTCATTATATTCTAGTTTCTAATCTGTTAATATAATACGCATGCTAATTGATGGATGTTATTTTAGTCATTACCATATGAAATTCTACCATTGAAATTTAAAAAATACTAATCTTAGATCATAATATGTATGTCTATATCCTCTTATGCTTAACTTATATTGTAGCATTCAATTCTTTGTTTCAGATAAATATACCAAAAGTATGTCTGGGATCGTCAAACATATCTGGTTCTAATTCAAGTAAGGAGGAGCAGAACCAACTATGTTCAGGTCTGCTTTTCAAAGGAAATTTGTTATATCCAAGTTAGCATTGATCGAGTATATTTAAAATGCCTCTTGATCAGTGGGAAAAAGTTCTAGATACCGTTTTTTGATCAATAATAAAGAATTTTATAAGAAAGAGCAAAAATAATAGCCTTATCTATACAAGAAAGGATCTGAATACCTTTCTTGTCTTATAAGCTATTGAAGGTTCTATACTGCTTTGTTCTTTAAGTTCTTATAAATTATCTCTTGATAAGCAATAAAAATTATACGGATCTTTATTTTGCTTTAGACATATTATATAAATTGTCTCTTTTAGTTATGATAACTGTGAGTTAACAGCTTCACATCCCATCTGATACATGGTTTGAAATATCGTATCGTATCGACCTATACAGCCGATACGTATTGTGTATTGACCTGATCGATACAATACGTACCCATACGTTACGATCTGACTTAAAAAAGTACCGTATCTGTTGATACATGTGTTGTATCCACTGTATCGACCGATACGGTTCGATAAATACAGAGTATTGACTGTATCACTCGATGCATGTATTTAAAAAAAAAAAAAAAAAAAAGAAAAGAGGGGGAGAGAGAGGGAGGGAGGGAGGGCTTCTTTACTTTTTTCTTTTATACTAATGATTGACACCCAGTAGTAGAACTAGACTGACCCGGCCTGGAGCTCTGACTGGGTCAATGTCCAGTAAGGATTTTAAAACGTTGTTCTTAACCGGTCTTCTTTACTTTTTTCTTTTATACTAATGATTGACACCCTGTAGTAGAACTAGACTGACCTGGACTGGAGCTCTTACTGGGTCAATGTCCTGTAGGGATTTTAAAACATTGCTCTTAACTGCTAGTTTACCTCAAAATGTCAGGATGGTACTGAAATAATTGTCTGCACTCTGAATCTAATTGTTCTATTGGGTCCTAAAAATTTTCTTAGTGACAAGGAAATTAATAATATTTGAATAACGAGGAAGGTTGTGTTGGCTTTCTTTACGCCTACAATCTATTGCCAAGCACTTGAAGAAATACAAATATTCCCATGTAAAACACATTTTATGTTCATATGTAATAATTAGAGAACAAGAGATAATAATTAGAGAGAGGTAGCTAGATGTAATAATTAGAGAGCGAGATACTTTTTTGCCCTTTTCTTGTGGGCTTGCATGACATTTATGTGCACACACATCTTTTTGTACATTATCTTTTGTCTGCGCCGTTATTTTTTCTATTGGTATTTGAAGCCCAAGAAATCTAACGCAGAAAGAGACACTGGAGAAAACATTTTGCAAATCAAGAATCATGTGTAATGAGAGGTGTTTATTTCAAGAATATGAAATGGCAGGCGGCAATAAAAGTTGACAAGAAACAGATCCACTTGGGGACTGTTGGGTCACAAGAAGAAGCTGCACGTTTGTATGACAGGTATTAATATTTAATTCACTATCCCCATGTTAGCAGTGAGTATTTCTTCAAAATATCTTGTTTGTATGCACATGATTGTGTATGCGGATTTGTTTATGCTTTTGGCTTATGCTTAGGAAGATTAATACAAGAATAGAAGATAATTTTGAGAAATGATTAAGTTTGATGTTTGCTTGTTTGCTATTCCATCATGACGGAAAACCTCACAGACAAGTTGTTATTTGCTCTTTCAAAACAGAAAAAATAAATAATAATAAAAAAATTCAGAATCTAGATGTGGTAAGACTTTCGAATTCCTTTGGTTTTGTCCACATGTTATTATAATTTCATCAGTTATTTCTTCAATTTATATGAACAAAAAGAGCGGTTTGTAAATTACTCAAGTTCCTTTTTTTGAAAGGTATTACTAAAATTACTTGTTTGCTCTTGATGAAGAAAAACAACTGTCTACTTCTTGCCACTTTGTCTCTAATGGACCATTCTTTTTAGGATCACTAGGTAGTGAATATAGACCAATTGGGATAGAATAAAAATAGAAGGAAATGATTAAGAAATGTCCGAGAATTATTATACTCAATTTAATATTAAATGAGGGTTTTTCGGATTTCCAAATTAATAGTTGGATCCATATTCCGTAATTCCACTTATCTAACTGTAAATGTTGTGGATAAGACCTGAGTGTTTGAAATTTTCAAGAGGTAATGATCAGGATGTTATTGTCAATAATGATATTTGCAAGCTCACAGGCTAAACCTGCTCATACTTGCTGAATCTGCTAAATTTTCTTCAAATTGATTTTTTTGTTCTTTTTATCTTCTGATGTATATATGTTTCTCTAGTTAGAAAAACCTTGCTGCCCACTAGTATGATATCCTTGTTTTAGTCCTATAAAGAGTACTAATTGTAAAATACCATCATCTGGTTTTAATTCACTACACCCACCTCATATAGGATAACTTTCAGCATTCTTAATGAAAGAAGGAAAGTACAGAATATTAATTACACAATAATTCAACACATATTTGGTGTGGTGAAGAACCTTTGTTACTTTCGTTCACGGGGGTTGTGGCTATTTCCTCTAACCTAGATAGTTGGGTTAGGGAGCATTTAGGTTAGGGAACATTTAGTTGGAGATAGTAGGGGTTGGGCTTGGGACCTCAAATTTAGAAGGAATATTTTTTATTGGGAAGTTGAAGAGGTATCTTCGCTGATGGAAAAAATTCAAGATATTAAAATTTTAGATGGTGATGGTGTGAGTATGGAAGGGGGGAGATGGTGTAGGCTTCTCAATTAAGTCTATGTATATGGTTTTGGATGGAGAGGTCGAGAGAGAAGGCTTCTGGAGGAGTATTTGGTTTGCGGGTATTCCTTCTAAGTTTCTTTCTTTTTGTGGACAACATCGCTAGACAGAATCCTCACGTGCGATAACCTCAAAAAGAGAGGGTGGTCTTTGGCTTCGAGATGTAGTTTATGTAAGAAGGAGGAGAATTTTCAAAGGACAGGAAAAGGAAACTCACAAGATTATTGGCAGTATTTTTTCGTTACTATTTTGTTGGACTGCCAACTTTTTAGAATTCGGGGGGTGTAACTTTAGTGAGTTTAATAGGCATTGCGGTCAGAAATGGGATGTTTCTGACTAGTTTTCTTGTATAGTTTTGGTTGTGGCATACACACTGTATTATATTCTTTTCTGTATAGTTTCGGCCTTTGGGCCATTTTAATATAATTAATACCTTTACTGATCAAAAAAACAATTCAACACATATTAAGACAAATGACAAAATAAAAACAGAGATTAGAACTATGTTTATTTTGAATGTATGTAGACTATTGAATTTCCTACCATTGGTGTACGTGTAACTGACTAAAGAAAGACTACAAAGATGTGTTTCCACCTTCTTTATCCTTGTAGCATGGTTTCACATACCGTCCAGTACTAGTTCATACTGGCTGGTAAGTACCAAAGCCGGCGATCGGGTCAATACATATGATTTGAAAAAAATAAAATAAAAATTAAAAATTCAATGTATTGGTTGTTACTGGTAAATACCGATCTGGACCGGTCGGTTCAGACCGATAGGTACTACTATATACCTATCGGTTCCTTTTCTTATTTTAAAAAGTAAACAATGAAAAAAAAAATCTAGGGGAGAGACAAAGAAGGGGGAAAGAGATTAGGAGAGAGAGAGAGAGAGAGAGAGAGAGAGAGAGAGAGAGACGGGGAGAGAGGCAACAAGGGAGAGGTAGAGAGAGAGAGATAGAGATGGGGAAAGGGAGAGGGAGAGAGACATACCAAGAGAGAGAGAGAGAGAGAGAGAGAAAGGGAGGCGTACCACCGACTTCCCTTTTTTCTCCCTTTCTTCTTCATCCTTCTTTCTTCTTTTTTTTCCCTTATTTCTTTACTTATATGCACTAACCTTTTAAGAAAAAAAAATATAAGTTGTACAATCCAGTTCATTTTGAATGTACCAGACCCGGATAGGCCGGTGTCGCTAGTACAAGCCAGTACTAGAATGTATCAGGTACCCGGTCCTTTGACATTAAACCATGAATTGTAGTTGTCACATCCCAAACCTAGAGATCTCATTGGAGGCCCTAAAGATTTGAAATATAACTCTCACCCCATTCCACATGGGAGTGGTAGTCAATACATTGCCAAACACATTGAATCCATTAAGACAATTATAAAATTCTGGAATTAAAATATCTTAAAAAATCCAATCACACAAACAACGGAAATAAACTACTCCTAGTCTCATGCTTCAATCAAAATCCTATTAACTACTCAAATCTGATTCTAACTTATGATAAAATCAAATAAAACCATAAAAGCCAATAAATCCTACTACAAGATCTACTAAAATCATCAATCAATGTTCTCATTATAACTAATATCTTCATTGTACTCTTGTCCTCTGTCTTGATCATTATAGCCTACTTGTTCTCCATATATAGATTCTGAAATATGGTTGCTTGAAAGCGTAAGCTACATTTAGCTTGTAAGTAAACAAATGAAAACAATATTTAAGAATGAATTAAGGATAAATCCACTATCCATAGGTATTCCCATAGACGAAAATAGAATGTTAGTATATGCAGAAAAATATATGAAGTGATGTGCAATGCAATATGATATGCTAGTTCAATTATTAATGAATGCAATGCATGCTCATGCAAAAATGTATATAATCACCACATGTGATTCAAGTACAATCATATGAAATGCAATACGAACGTTGTTTGTCATTCAAATAGTGTATGTCCAACACCCAATCCAACCTCAGTTAATCTGAGATGTCATCGTGAACCATCCCCGTTCACACAACCAAGGAATGGTTATTCTATGTGCACACCACAGTTTCTGGGCTTCATCCGACCTAGTGAGCACTATCCCCATGCCTTATTTTCGATTACAGGGAAAATCCCAAAGCATTACCCACCAGTAAAATTCCCTTGTGAACCATACATTACCCGAGCAACTAATAGAATTTCACTCGAGCATCTGTCCAATAACAAGATGTAAAATTTGGTCTATTGGGATAGTTAGTCTCTCAACACATGCAAATCAGTCCATCCGGAACTTCCTCACTTATATTGAAATTTTCAGATTTCAATACCTCTCGGTTATGTCCATAATTTCTAGATATGGAAGCATGGGGTAAAGTCAATGCATTAGACACAATCATGGTCTAGATGATCCATGGGCATATGTTGTGCAAAGTGTATTGTGCAATTAACTAAGCACTCAATTGTGTTTATGAACATGTGCAATATAATCTGTAAAATATGATCATAATATGCTTTAAGATGATAAGAATCAAAATAAAAAATACACATGTTGGGCAAACATAACAAAAGTCTCCTCAATAGGTAATTTATATCAAATATATATCAATATCAAATTCTAACACCACAAACAATCTCAATTAGGTATTTTAGATATGCTGGTAAAATTTCATGAAAATCGAACAATGTTGAAAATTGGTGGTCGACCCCCGACCTAACCGATAGTCAGCCTATAGGCTTCGGTTGAGCTTGCGGTCGACTGACCTTCCCTCGGTTGCCTAGCCCGAGACCAAAAAACTCAGAAACATGCCTTAGTTGGTTGGGCGGTCGACCAACAGGCGCCTGTTGGTTTGCGGTTGACTTGCGGTTGACCGACAGTTGACCGACACTCCACTAATGTCCTTTAAAGCAAAAAATTAATTAAAGCATTCATCATGAAACCAAAATCTGAGAAAAACCTATAGTTTAAAATACAAAACAACTCACTTAACTTACTTTGTTCCTTATATGGTAGTCAAACCCAGAAAATAACTACTTTGATCATGCTTTGCTCAAGAAGTAGACTTTTAAGAAATATGATATGTCATACTCAAGGAATATGACATATATGCCTATTTCCTATCGAAAATAGAGTTTTATTTGAGTACTTACCTAGAATTATTGATGGTGTTGAGTAGAACACCTTCTTCTTCAAAGTCTGAAACTTCTAAATCCTTCAAACTCCAAGCTTTCTCCAAGTTGGTATAGCTGCTACCTTTTCTTCTCTCTTTTCAAATTATGATCCATACGTCCAACTCTTATCCTTTTATAGATTCTCTTCTTAATTTAACTTAGTCTAGAAGTTCTTATTAGTTTAGATTTAGTATTAATTCTCCACCCTTAGATTAGATTAGTAATAGCCTACTTAATTCTAACCATCAGATTAAGAGTCCTAGTTTTAGTTGAAGTAATATTTAGTTCTCTTTTAATTATTGATTCCTAACTAAATTAGAACTAGTATTACTTCTATTAATTTCACCCATTAGATTAGATTAGAATCTCCTATGAAATCATCGTACATTATAACTTATGAGAGTTATAATTGTGTGTGTTGCATTTAGTTTCCTACAATACAACCCACCAATCACAAGTCAAAGTCAAACATATGAGCCAATTTACTAAAATTTTAAATTACTTCCTATTTTCTTGTTAATTACACATTAACCCCTATGAATTAGTTTGGTTTATTACAATCTACCCTCCTAAAGAAGATTTCGTCCTCGAAATTTGCTTACCTGATTTAGAAAAGTTGTAGATACTTCTCCCGAACATCCGCTTCTCATTCCCATGTTGGTTCTGATTTTCCGTGATTACTCTATAAGATCTTCAACATTAGTAACACTTTGTTGCGTAGAACTTGTTATTTCCTGTCCAGAATTTCTATGGGATGTTCTTCATAAGTTGCATTTTCCTTTATTGTAACGGCTTTCCAATCATTCACACACGTCGGATCTGGATAATACTATCTAACCATAGACGTGTGAAATACATCATACACAAGGTCTAGGCTAGACGGTAGCTGCAATCTGTAAGCCACTTCACCTATCCTTTCAGAAATCTCAAACGGTTTGATAAATCTATGTGCCAACTTACCTTTTGTTATTGAATTTGAATACATCGTGAGTTGTAACATGTCTATCTTTAATGAGCTTGAATTCTCCGTTGGTTTTGCAATTATGTCTGGTCCTAAGGAAATATTCATGTTCTCTTCATTCCAACGCAATGGTGATCTGCAAGGTCTTCCATACAATGGTTCGAATGGAACCATGCCGATGCTTGCTTGATAACTGTTGTTGTATGAAAACTCCACAAGTGCTAAGTGATCTTCTCAACTTCCTTTGAAGTCAAGTATGCATGCTCTTACTAGATCTAGTACTTGATTTACTCTCTCCGTTTGTTCGTCGGTTTGAGGTTGAAATGCTGTACTAAAGTTCAATTGTGTTCCCAAAGCTTTATGCAAACTTCCCCAAAACCTTGAGTGAATTGTGAACCTTGCTCTGAAACGTTTAAGTATTTTTCTCCCTTTAATTGATCAAAAAAGTCTCTGATTCTTGGCAATGGGTACTTGTTCTTCACTGTTACTTGGTTTAACTTCCGGTACTCGATACATAGCCTTAGCGATCTGTCCTTTTTCACGAACAAAACTAGTGCTCCCCATGGTGATGAACTTGGTCTTATGAATTGCAATGCAAGCAACTCATCTAATTGAACTCTCAATTCTTTCAACTCAGTAGGTGTCATACAGTATGTTGGTAATGCAATAAGATTAGCACGCGCAGTTAAATCAATACGAAATTCAATTTCCCTCGTGGGAGGTAATCCTGGTATATCTTGGAATAGACTTCCAAATTGACATACTATAGGAATCAACTCCCAATCATCCTTCTCCTCAATTGACCATAAATCTAAACATGCCAATTGATTCAGCACTTTAGATTTAGATCCTCTTATCTTCACTATGTTACCTTCCGGTAGCATAAAAGATACAATTCGATTGTGACAGTCTATCTGCACATGATATGCAACTAGCCAATCCATACCCAAAATCACATCAAACTCCTTCATGTTTTTGCACAATTAGGTCAATTGGTATTGTAGACTCACTTACAATTACTAAGCTAGATTCACACACCTTCCTTAAGTATGCTGAACCTCCAATCGGATTTACTACTACTATTATACTCTTCTCTAACTCTTTCAAAGGTAAACCCAAACAGTCTATTAATGAATAAGCTATAAAAGAATGAGATGCTCTCGTGTCAAACAAGACTCTTGCTGAAATATGAGAGATTCGAATAGTACTTTTCCATTACTTTGCCTTGTTGCTGTTCCAAAACGTAAATCTTACCTTGTTGAGGTTGTTGTTGTTGTGGAGCTTCATTCTTGTTCCCTTTAAATGGTTGTTGCTGTACCGGTTTCTGATTTTATTGATAATGAGGCTTAAGTACGAATTGTTGTTATCCTTGGAATGAATTCTGTTGTTGGTTCCTTAGAAATCGACACTCCCTTTGATGATGTCCCATCCTTCCGCAGTGAAACACTTCGTACCTGCAATTCCGAAGCTTTGAGTGTTCATTGGTCCTTGCGTCCTTTTCCCTTTCTGTTGGTCTGCTTGGTAGTTTCTGAAATTTCCGGTTCTAGTATTGTTCTTCCTCATCTTTTGGTCTTGAACTTTCTGGAATTCTAGCATATCCTTTTCCACCTTACGAGCACAATCAACTACCGTGTGATATTCAGTAAATTCTCGCACAATTAATCTACTCTTAATATTGGATTTTAGTCTGCTCTTGAACCTAAATGCCTTTTTCTCCTCCTCATCTACCGCATATGGGGCAAATTGTAATAACTTCGTGAACTTTGCTACGTACTTGGGTACAGTCATTGTTTCTTGTTCTAATTTCATGAATTCCATTTCTTTTTTCCTTTCTAACATTCTTAGGAAAATATTCTAAGTAATATCTTACCTTGAAATCTCCCCAAGTTAGAATTCGCACCATCTCCAAGGTAGATTTCCACCACCTTCTGCCTTCCAACATGAATACAGCTAATCGAACCATCTCTTACTCATCTATCTCCATAACTTCGAAGATGTGCTCCAAAGAGTCAATCCATGCTTGTGCTTCCATTGGATCAATTGTTCCTTTAAAACAGTAGGTCCAAGCTTCCTAAACTTCTCTATGCTACGACTTTTTTCTGTGCATCCGTTTGTTGTGGCATTGTTTGAGCTTGAGCTTGCGCTTGTCACATCATTGAAGCCATTTCTCTTAACGCTTGGTAAACTCCATCTAGTTGAGAATTTTGATTATCATCATTACCCCCTCATGAACTTGTACCCATGTTACCTTTCCTTCCACCAGCCATTTTAAAAGTGGAATGATTAGTAAGTCTACGTAAAGAAGAGAGAAGAAATCTTCCTCACATGTAAGTTAGCAAACATCTATTAGCTAATAAAGAAATTAAACAGTCAACACACAAAAACATTTGAAATTGATTGAAAACATAAAACTTAGGCTCTGATACCAACTTTGTCACATCCCAAGCTTAGAGATCTCATTAGAGTCCCTAAAGATTTGAAATATAAGCTCACCCCATTCCACATGGGAGTGGTAATCAATACATTGCCAAACACATTGAATCCATTAAGATAATCTGGAATTAAAATATCTTAAAAAAATCGAATCACACGAATAGCTGAAATAAACTACTACTAGTCTCATGCTTCAATCAAAACCCTACTAACTACTCAAATCTGATTCTAATAATAAAATCAAATAAAAACATAAAAGCCAATAAATCTACTAAAATCATCAATCAACGTTCTCATTATAACTAATATCTTCATTGTACTCTTGTCCTCTATCTTGATCATTATAGTCTACTTGTTCTACATCTATAGATCCTGAAATATGGTTGCTTGAAAACGTAAGCTACACTTAACTTGTAAGTAAACAAATCAAAACAAAATTTAAGAATGAATTAGGGATAAATCCACTATCCATTAGTACTTCCATAGACAAAAACAGAATGTTAGTACATGAAGAAAAATATATGAAGTGTTTTACAATGCAATATGATATGTTGGTTCAATTATTAATAAATGCAATGCATGCTCATACAATAATATATATAATCACCACATGTGATTCAAGCATAATCATATGAAATGCTATATGCATGCTATTTGGCATTCGAATAGTGTATGTCCCACACCCGATCCAACCCCAGTCAATCCGAGATGTCATCGTGAACGATCCCCCGTTCACACGGCCAAGGAAAGGAGGTTACTCTATGTGCGCACCACAGTTTCTAGAGCTTCATCCGATCAAAATCAAAAATACGCATGTTGGGCAAACATAGTAAAAGTCTCCCCAATAGGTAATTTATGTCAAATATATATCAAGATCAAATTCTAATACCACAATCTCTATTAGGTACTTTAGATATGCTGGTAAAATTTCATGAAAATCGAACAATGTTGAAAATTGGCGGTCGACCCCCGACCTAGCCGACAAGCTTCAATTCACCTTGCGGTCGATCAAAGTTCCTCGGTTACCTAACCAATAACTAAAAATTTAAAACACAGAGGCTCGGCGGTCAACTCGCGATCGACCGACCTTCCCTCGATCGCCTAGCCTGAGACCAAAAACTTAGAAACAGGCCTAAGTCAGTTGGGCAGAAAAACTCTCGGTCGAGCTGCGGTCGACCGACAGTTGACCCACGGTTGGTTGACAGTTGACCGACACTCGGGAAAAACCTAGAAAATTCTAATTAACTCGACTAAGGTCCTTTAAAGCAAAATTTTAATTAAAACATTCATCATAAAACCAAAATCCAAGAAAAACCTCTAGTTTAAAATACAAAACAACTCACTTAACTTACCTTGTTCCTTAAATAGTAGTCAAACCCGGAAAATAATTACTTTGATCATGCTTTGCTCAAGAAGAAATAGACTTTTGAGAGATGTGCTATGTCATACTCAAGGAATATAACATATATACCTATTTCATATCGTAAATAGAGTTTTATTTGAGTACTTACCTCGAATTATTGATGGTGTTGAATAGAACACCTTCTTCTTCTTCTTCAGTCTGAAACTTCTAAATTCTTTAAACTCCAAGTTGGTATAGCAGCTGCCCTTTCTTCTCTCTTTTCAAATTATGATCCATACATCCAACTTTTATCCTTTAATAGATTATCTTCTTAATTTTACTTAGTCTAGCAGTCCTTATTAGTTTAGATTTAATATCAATTCTCCACCCTTAGATTAGATTAGTAATGTCCTACTTAATTCTAACCATTAGATTAAGAGTCCTAGTTTTAGTTGAACTAATATTAAGTTCTCTTTTAATTGTTGAGTCCTAACTAAATTAGAAGTAGGATTACTTCTATTAATTTCCAGCCATTTGATTAGATTAGAATCTCCTACGAAATCCTAGCCCTACATTATAACTTATGAGAGTTATAATTGTGTGTTGCATTTAGTTTCCTACAATACAACCCACCAGTCACAACAAGTCAAAGTCAAACATATGAGTTAATATACTAAAAATTTAAATTATTCCCTATTTTCTTGTTAATTATACATTAACCCCTATGAATTAGTTTGGGTTATTGCAATAGTTTTCCTTGTTCACATGTTCCAACTTTTATACACAGTCATTGGCATTTATGTGAATTCTGAATAAAAACTAAAGCTTTCTAATTGAGTTTTAAGATGTGCTGATAAGTAGCATCTAATGAATTGTGAAATATAGCAATTAGCAAAACTAAAATCTTTCTAATTGAGTCTTAAGATTTGCTGAAAACTGATAAGTGCCATTTAGGGTGTGTTTGGCATTGCTTCTTTGGGCGCTGGAAGTGAATCCTGGGCCCAGAAGCGCTTTAACCATACACACTAATCCTTTGGTAAACACATCTGAGAAGTGAGTTCAAATGAAGCTCTTCACTGCAACACTGATTCCACTGAAGCAAACGATTCCCTACTTTTCCAAATTGCTTTTGCGGGAATCATTTTAGTCACTTAAGTGACATTTTTTATTGAGACTATTTTATCTTCATGTTATTTTATAATATCCATTTTGCCTCTTCTTATCTTCTAGACCTAAAATCATTTCTTAAATAGGTCATACAAAAAAGTGAAATAAAATTTAAGTGAGGCGAAAAAATTATCACAACCAAGATTACCCTTTTGTTCATATGCGTATAGAGCATTATATGTTCATTATTAATTCATATTGTAAATTTTAAGATCCTCTTGACCCTCAAGGCATAAAGCATAAGGTGTAAACCATATATTTAGATTCTATTTGAAGGCATGTCACATCATTGTATTTGAGCTGCTAGGGTTGAGCCTCAAAGCATTTTTTTAGCCTTGCTTTGAGTGGAGTCTTGAAGCATAAGCATAGCATGGGTTTTAGAATAATGGGATACATGTGTTTGTTCCTTTAAACTTTTATATCAAATCTTAAAGATAATGGAGTTGAAGGTTTATGAGTTTGAATTTATGTATCTTTACATCAATTTTTGATAATATAAGAGTTTCGTGCAATATATATAATCTGACAAGTTAATTGGGATGGAGGAACAGGATTTTTTGTTGGGCCCAACTTGTTCGGAAAAGCCATTGTTGTTGCTGTTGTTGTTCTAGTGACGCCTAAAGTATCGAATAATGTGGGGTATAGATAAGGTATCTTATAAGCAATGTGCTTTCTTAAAAATGTAATGTCTCTTCCTGAACACAAGAAACTCTCACACTAAAGACATTTTAACTCTCTTCTACATTGAATGCAACAGCTGTGATTGGACACTATAAAAAGGATTAAGGACCTTTGTAGCATTGGACTTGAATTCCAAGGTGTTATCTTTTGGTTTCCAACAATTGTCTTACACTTTGCCATCTTTGAGGGGTAGAGAGATGGTTTAGCCAACTCACAAGGAATTTGATTTCCATACCTCTACATTGATGGATTCATCCCCAATGTTTTGCCTAAAATCTCTCTCTCTCTCTCTCTCTCTCTCTCTCTCTCTCTCTCTCTCTCCCTCCCTTCCTCCCTCCCTCTCTCTCCCTCTCTCAATCTCTTATTGAATCCTCTAGAAGTCCTTATTTCTATCATTTTTACCTTTGCAACTATGTGCTAATATTTAAAATGAAGCAAGCATTTAGTTAATAAAATTAAGAGAAGAAGTCAATTTTTTGGAATAGAAATGTAAGTTAAAAGATCATAAGATGCATTCAATTAAAATAATTTTTAGATAGAAAAAAATGCATCCGATTAAAATAATTTCTAGATAGAAAAAAAATTCTTTGCCCACAAAAAAAAAAAAAGATTTTCAAGTGGACAAAAATCAAAACTGAAAAACATAAAATCATTAAGAAAAAAACAAAATGAATTTGCTTCCCTGTCATAAATAAAATGATATGTATGTATGTATGTATTTGAGTACGTAACTATGGCTCCATTTGTGTTGACGTAAAATGTTCTCTGATGAAAAGTATTTTACAATGTAAAATGTGTTCAGGGAAATTAGAATTTTTCAGCTGTTTGGTTAGAAGTTAGAAAATAGAGTGGAAAATCACTACTTTTCACTTTCTTATGTTTGGAGTACATGAAAATAATTGCAGAAAATGATTTGCAACTTGCTATCATCTGTTTTTGTCAATTCAAACCTGCTAAAATACTCGATAGGTTCGAACAGGTTAGTGGGTAGGATGTCATCTCTTTGATGGTGCTCTGGTGATAATATTGCCGTTATGGTTGGGACCTTTTAGTGGTGGTGCTGGTGATGACGGCACTTTGGTGGTGCTATTGTTGTTGAAGGTGATGGTTGTTTTGTCAGTGCCACCACCAATGGTGGAGGCGTTACCGCTAGAAATGATACCGTGGATGTGATGATATGATAGTAATACCATTGTTATACGTGATATTCATGTTGTAAGTAATGGTATGCCGCCACCAAAAGTGGTGTTGGTGGTCGTGGTTCAACCACCAGAGTTGGTAGTGATAGTGGTGGTGCACCGCTACTAGAAGTGATGGTGGCAACAATAATGTGGTGATCATGATAAACATATTATAAGTGATGGTATGCCACCATCAAAGGTGGTGGTGGTGCAACCACCTAAGATGGTGGTGATGTCACTAAAGGTGATGGACGTGGTTACACATGTTGGTGATGGCTTTCATAAAACAAAATGAAAAGAAAGAACTTTAGTGGTGTTGACACCACTCAAATCTTGATTTTCCTATAAGTATGCGGTTTTCCATTTGCACACGCAGGCTTTATTATGTACAATGGTTGTTCTTTACCGTGTTGATGGTTGACGTGGCAAGTCCAAAGCTTGACAATTTGGAATGGAAAAATAGATAATATTTGGTCCACATAATCTCCATTTTTTGCTGTGCTCTGGATTTTTTTAATCCTTTTTGGAATAAAGAATTATATTAAGCTAAACAGCATTTACATATCGAGTAGACCATCTTGTAAATAGCGTTTTGTTTTTCTTCTTCTAGTTCCTTTGGGTTAAAATAGCAAGAAGAGCTATTCCTTTTCTGTAAAGAACCAACTGTCTTTATTCATGTGTGTAGGCATTTACCCAAAGAACTTTGTTAATCTCCTTCACTTTCCGAAGCCCAATCCACCCATTTTATGTAATTCTAATCCCATTTCGCGGATGAAACTTCTTCTTGGACCCCCTTCTCCCCAAAGAAAGTTTCTTGAGATCTTCTCAATTCTACACACCATCAAGGACAGTCGCCCTCATCTCTCGATCCTGAGAAACACCGACTTGAGTCATAGGAGTCTTCTTTCTTCTCTGATAAACCTTCAATGTACAGCCTGAGTAAGACCTCCACACAGATACCTAAGCCACTACGAGCATATCTAAACTATTCTTTTAACTTGTAGTGGATAAGGGATAAGGAGCAAGAAAAGGCAGACTCAGGTTGGGCTGGCTGGCACAAGATCGCAAGCCAACCCTACCTGACCTGAAAACTGGATCAGTGTTTGTGCCCAGAGCCAATAGCATTCCTCATACGTATTAATGAACAATATAATTTCTATTGAACTATTTAGTAAGAAGATAAGAAAGCTGCAATTTTTTATTCCTTTGCCATCAAAAACAAAACCTGAGACATTTTCTTTATCCAAAAATGAGGTCTATTGGACTTAACTGGGTTCTTTTAATGATTCGTCAAGTAGCTTAATTATGTTCATGTTGCTACATGAGCTATAAGTAGGTTGGATTGTCAAGAATATTTTTGAACAGGTTAATCCTTTTGTATCTGCACAGGGCAGCTTTTATGTGTGGGAGAGAACCAAACTTTGAGCTCTCAGAGGAGGAAAAGCAAGAGCTAAGGCAATTCAAGTGGGATGAATTCTCGACAATGACCTGCCATGCAATAACTAGTAAAAGTACACAATCCTTTCCTTCCATTCGGTTGTAATCTGCTTCTGATTTCCTCTTTCTTTGGGTCATTAATAATTTACCTTAGTTGGGACTTGGGAAGACTAATTGGATTTGTTTTGATTCTCAGAACACCAGAGAAGGCTCAGGGCAGGGATGGGAAATAAGTCTAGGTCTCTGTTGCAAAGTGGCGACTCTGATGGTGAGCAAGGGGTTGGTTTTTCAACTTCAGATGATGCAGAGGCAGACACGTCAATCTCTTGATGATTATTTTGCGAGGAACAGAACTGAATTGAACTGTATGGTATTATCATTCAGCTTCCATTTTCTCTTTTGTATAATGCCCTATTTAGCGCTGATATGGTTTGGTAGATCTTGATGCCTATAATCCAATAAAAGAGTTCAAGATCTTGCATTGTTGACTCGTAGTAAAACTGTCATCTTTTATTTTATAAAAACAAATATATATATATATATATATGTGTGTGTGTGTGTGTGTGTGTGTGTGTGTGTGTGTGTGTAGCTAAAAAATCACTTCTATATTTATAACAAGTGCTTGTAACAATATCTTTTGGGTTGTCAATTCAAATTATATCTATTTTATGTCTTTTTGAGCCCCAAAAGACATTTTCAAACAAGATATCTTCTGCATGATATGAAAGAAAGCCCTTGAAAAGAGGATAAAAATTTTCTTCTTACTGCAAAATTTATTCATTTATTTAACAGACTCACATTCAAACAGTATGCATTATAAAAATGCATCAATGTGGTTCCAGACAAGTTGTATGTTAAGATGAATTTGAGTATTTCTACCATTTTCATGATATAATTGGACTATTTACAAATTTAAGATTAAAGCTCTGTGATTTCCCATATGCCTAACTAAGCATACCACACATGAAGAGAGAGATCGAATTAGTGGTTATCAACCATTTTTGTAGCTAAATTTGATTTTGAGACTAAATGGTTTGTTCTTCTCTTTTGGTCCATAAGTGTGAAACATTGCATAGTTAAAAGAGAGTAAAATGTAGTGAATCTTGCAAAGCTAGACCCATTTTTATCCAAAATTGTGAAACATTGCTTCGTTAAAAGAGAGTTGAAAGTAAATGCAACCTGAAAACCTATTACGCAACTGTTACATAAACAAGTTATGGTTTCCTTCTCTATTAGGTCTTCTCTTTTATTCCCACGTAAATACAAATTCATGCAATAGAAAACAATCCTTATGGATTGGCAGCTGGCATTAATGCGTTTGGTCCTGCTTGTGCTTTTAGGTAAGCAAATTTTAATAAGTGATTCAATGGGAGCACTTATCCACAGTAATAATAAGTTGCTTAATCTGAAAAAATAAATAAAATGGTTTGATAAGCACAGAGTTTTTTCACCCCAAAAAAAAAAAAAAAATAACAGTTTAGTGCTTTTTCAAAACAAAGTGAAAGGTATCATCTTCAAGTTTGACTGTAAAAATAATATACTAGTATATTTGGGGCTAAAAGTATCATTTTTAAAGTTTTAGGCTACGTTTGGCTTGGCTTTTATAAGTACTTATTGCAACTTATCGCTTATATAAGCACTTTTCAAAATTAAATGTGTTTGGTAGCGCTTATGGGTAACTGCTTACCCATAAGCACTACAGGGAGGCTACCCATAAGGAGAAGCTGCTAAGAGTAGCTTCTTCCAAGCTCTTATGCGTTAAGTTATTTTACAACTTTAGTAATATATTTAAAATACCTATTTTACCCCTAAACTTTTATGAGCACTTAAATAAATGTTTTTTCTAAACTTTAATAATATTTTTATAATACCCATTTTACTCCTAAACTTTTATAAGCACTTAAATAAATGTATTTACCAAACGTTATTTTCTTTAAATAAACAGTTTATTGTTGTTGTGGATAAGTACTCCCATTAAGCAACTTATCCAATAAGTGCTTATCCATAAGCACAAGCCAGACCAAACGCAGCCTTACTGTTCAGAAAACAGCTTCTCATATAACTAACTCAACTCTACAAGCTGATATCTATAGCACATCAAGCACATGCTAACCCTAATTTGGTCAAGCAAAAGTTAATTGTATTCTTAAGTGATTTTGGCGCTCCAATGCAGGGTCTTTAGTCTAGCACAAGCTACAGCTCCCCCTCCAAGCAAGAAAAGAATCCTGTAATCCTTAAAACATTATAGCATTTGTCAGACGTATTTGTTTTGGGTGGGACGGAGCGAGTTGCCGGTTAAGGCTATGCTTGCCTTGCTTGTGCTTTTGGGCAAGTATTTTTGGATAACTGACTCAACGAGAGCACCTATCAATGACTACAATAAGTTACCTATTTTAATAAAATGGTATTTCAAAAATACTCGTTTAGTTCTTTGTCAAGTCAAATATGATAGGAATTATCTCAAACGTTTGGAGTTAAACCTATAATCATCAATATTTTAGCATTAGACATGAGTATATGTTACAGGTGCGAGTAAAGAGGTAGAAGCGACAACATGTTTGGAAGGGTTGCGTCTTGCAACTAACTGGGAGTATAAAAACGTCATCCTTGAGGGTGATTCAAAGCAAAATCATTAGTGCAATTGCGGGGATGGTCTGCAATTGGAAATCAGAAAGTATTATTCGAGGCACAAGCTCTTCTTCCTCTATTTGATATCGTGTCATTCAGTAACATATATCAGGAAGCTACTATGGCAGCAGATAAATTGGCCAATAGTGCCTTAACTGATGGTTCTTGTACGTGGATTCATATCCCTCCTGTAGACTTGGTACCTGTACTCCAAGATGATAGGAATGGTAAAACAATTACTCGCTTTATTTCTCCCTATAATACCCTCTCTGGGGTAAACCCAGATTCAGATCCTCTATTCCTCCTAGAATTTCCAGAGAGATCGGTCTCTAGAGGGCTTAAATATAGAAGAAGAGGAAAGAACCCTAATTGACAAGTACGAAGAGACGATCTCTAATGGGACTTTAGCCAAGATGAAAACTAGAGAGAAAAAAGTTCAAACCCATTGCAACTCAAGTTAATTTGATGCACCATGGTCGAGACCCTGTATCCTTCCCCAGTCAATGGTCTGGAAAGATGCTTCAACCAAGGTTCAGAACATGAGGCATCAATACTTGCTTGTGAAGCAGAAAATTAAGAAGCCTAGTATGGTAGTTGGAGGCCAGGGATCAAACCCATTATCAAGACGAGTTTGATTGGGTTGAGGGTCTTACACATTGGTCCAATTTTCTTAGATATAAGGGAGTTTTTGGTGATGTAGCTCTTGGGTTCAATAGCAATGATTGCACGGCGGCAACACCTACTACCAGTCATGAAAATGGTGGGAGTTTAATTGTGAGAGGTCAGGAGATGGAGATTAGCTAGTTTGGGCATCTGGGTGTTTCACTGGAAGAAGGTTTTGATGGTGGTGAAAATGGAGTTTTGGGTTTAGGATTGGGGTTTGAGAATGATGGGGAGGAGATAATCACACGAGGAAGAATGGGGATGATGGTTTTGATTATGAAGAAGTTAACCCCATTAGCTTGGAGTCCAGGAAGAAGAGGAAGACATTTAAGGGGTTGGCAAAATGGGGATGGGCATTTCTTGGAAGCCACTGAGGGAAAGGGAACCAATTATGGCAGCTGAGGGAAAGGGAAGCTTGGTTTGAAGAGCGTGGGGCTGAGAGGAAACGAGAGAGGGAGCAACTCCGTGTGAAGCTTGAAAGGGAGCGTGAAAGGAAATCGGTGGGGAGGGAAATGACTCATGAACGGGAAGTTATGGAGGAGGAGAGTGTGGAGAGGGAGAGGCAGAGAAGAGAGGAGCAATTGATAAGTAAGAGAAAATGGGAGTGCAGTGCAGTTAGACCTGGAGCGCCTTATCCTTGCACTTTGCTAGTTCGGCTAAGAGTGTAGTGCTGTTAGACCTAGCGGTCTGACGCTCTGCCTCGAGCTAAGAATCGGGATGATGGTTTTGATTATGAAGAAGTTGACCTCATTAGCTTGGAGCACAGGAAGAAGAGGAAGAAGTTTAAGGGGTTGGCGAAACGAGGATGGGCATTTCTTGGAAGCCAGTTATGGCAGTTGAGGGAAAGGGGAGCTTGGTTTGAAGAGCGTGGGGCTGAGAAGGAACGAGAGAGGAAGCAATTCCATTTGAAGCTTGAAAGAGAGCGTGAAAGGAAATCGGTGGGGAGGGAGAGGATTCATGAACGGGAAGTTATGGAGGAGGAGAGTGTGAAGAGGGAGAGGTAGAGAAGAGAGGAGCAATTGATAAGAGAAAATGAGAGGAGAGGATAGACAAGAGGAGATCAGGTTGGAAGAAGAGGATTGATGACATGTTGAGTCAGCATCGGGCAACAATGGATCAAATTCAGTCTTGTATGCTTCATGAACAACAGAGCCTTACCGGATAGATGCTATGGATCTTCTCACAGTGCTGGCCATCCAACTGTTCTTTCTGACCACACTGGAGCCAGCAACCCATATCTTTCACAAATGATACAGAATTTGCACCATGTAAATGGGATTGTTCATGGCGAAGAAAGGGTTGAAGGAGATAATCAAGAAGATCAATCTATTGTTGATGCATCACTTTGTTTCGATATCTTATCTTCCTAGTTGGCTTGGAAAGCTTGCAAGTAAAGCTTGACTTGATGATGCTTGTAATTTTGTAAAAGATGTTGTAGAGATCAGAGAATGGTTTAAGTGTAGTTGAATGTAATCTGTAATTTGGACTAAGGTACAGTCATGTACTAATTTGGCCAATTTGAATTTTAAACAAGGGCAACCTTTTTTCATTACTAAATTTTGGATATAACATGTGTGTATATAATATACATATGCAAGAGTATTGGTTATGATTTTAATGGAAGATGACCTTTTCTTATCTTTTTTGATGAACAATATCATCGAGGATAAATAAATGTTTACAAAATGTAACAAATAACTAGGTGTTGCCTGCATCTAAGAGAGCTCTAGAAGTTAGAAAGAAGAACATTTCCTGGTATATGTCCTCAAATTACTTCACATCTAGTTTAAATCCCAACCTTTGACAAAGTCCTGTTCTTTGGTTTGGAAAGACTTTCTAGTGGTTGTAAACCAACTTAAGCTATGTCCCTCTCTTTTTATTTTATTTTATGAAAAAAAAAAATGGGATATATGATCCAAATAGATCTTTTTTCCAAAAAAGAAATCAAACTCTTTTTGCCCATCAACAGCTAATTATTCAAAAGTTCACAGGCTAGGTTGATTAAAGTGAATGCACCATTGAAGCAGCAGTGTAAAGCTAATTTAGCTTCCAGATGTTGATGACGGTCCTTCACTAAGACTCCTGAGTAGGCTCCCCTTCACATGTCCACCTAAGGAGATGATTATCCGACCGCCTCCTAAGCGGGTTTCTCTCCACATAACCATCTAAGGGAGATGGTCACTCAACTATCTCTCGAGCAAGCTTCTCTTCACGTCAGGCTAGCCACTCCGAGAGGGCCAATTCGTCAGGCTAACCACCTTGAGAGGACCAATTTGTCAAGCTAGCCACCCCGAGAGGGCTAACTCGTCACATACATCTCATAGGGCTAACCACCCTAAGGGTCAATTCGTCACCATGTCCCAAGGGCTTGCCACCCCAAGAGGACCAACTCATCACATACATCTCATAGGACTTGCCACCCCCAAGAAGGCCAATTCGTCACCATATGTCTCAAGGACTTACCACCCCGAGAGAGCCAATTCATCACCATGTCTTAGGGCTTGCCACTCCAAGAGGGCAAACTCGTCACATACATCTCATAGGGCTTGCCACCCCCCAAGAGGGCCAATTCGTCACCATGTCTTAAGGGCTTGCCACGTCGAGAGGGCCAACTCGTCACATATGTCTCATAAGGCTTGCCACCCCTGAGAGGGTCAATTTGTCACCATGTCTCAAGGACTTGCCACCCTGAAATGGCCAACTCGTCACATACATCCCCGAGAGGGCCAATTCGCCCCCATGTCTCAAGGGCTTGTCAAACCGAGAGGGCCAACTCGTCACATTCATCTCATAGGGCTTGCCACCCCCGGAGAGAACCAACTCGTCACCGTGCCGAAAGGGCTAACTCGTCATTTGCCACATGTCTTATCGGGCTATCCCCACCCCCAAGAAGGCTGACCTGTCATCCGGGGGTGACCAACAAACAAGTTACACCCACTCGTTGACTTATCATGTGTCACCACAGTCAGGCAACCACCCGCTCAAACATGATTGAGGTGACCTTACCCTTCTCCCCCTCTACTCTCTCAAGGTCTACCTACTCAACAAGACAGGTGTATCAGTCCCATGAACAACACTCGCAAGTACAAATAGCAGAAGTACCGCAGCTTCCATGATGTAATTATCTCGACCTTATACAAGTCCCATGAACAACACTCGCAAGTACAAATAGCAGAAGTACCGCAGCTTCCATGATGTAATTATCTCGACCTTCTACAAGGGAAAATTTGACGGTTCTCTAGGTATGTGGGATTTGGATACAAGATTTTGTCTCAAACAGGCCACTAAGCCACAGACCGCATGACACGAATCCATTTAGCACTGTTTGGAAATGACCTCATATATAGGACAAGGGAGTCGTTAATAAAATATTCAAGCTTGGTCACATGTCACAAATTACCTCATAAACAGGACAATGGAGTCTTTAATAAAATATTCAAACTTGCATACATGACACAACTGTTGACATGCTCCCCCTCCTCTCTCCCTACAAATAGGAGAACATGACAAGGAGGGGATTCGGACCCAAGGACACTCGAGCTGGATATCTTACTGACCGAGGTTCCTCCCTTGTATACATGCCTTATCCAAGGTTTCAAGGATCGAATCGAGCCGGTCCGTACCAGAATCGGCCAGGACCGGTCCAATCCTAAGCCATGATACAACTATTGTATCAAGTGGCTTTGGATCAGACCGATCCAACCGATACCGGTACGGACCAACCGGTACAACCAATCCTTGACCGGTCCAACCGATCCAAAGATTTATTTTTAAATTTATAAATAGAATAGTCCAACAGGTATCGACCTGGACCGGTCTGGTACCGCTGTTCCGACTGATTAAATTTATAAAAAAAAAATGGGCGATCCAACTTTTGTACCAGATTCAGACCGGCCGATATCGCCGGTCTAGATTGGAATCAGTCAGGACCGGTCCGATCCATGATTCTGAGACTTAAAACCTTGGCCCTATCCACCACATCATCCTCTTCCGAAGACATAGTTCCCCTTTGACCCAACCTTTCACTACCCGGAGAAAGACCACCTGAGATAGTACGACTGTTGCACCAACTTAGGTTATCCCTTGAACAAGATAAATAACCCAAACCTTAGCTGGACTGCTTGCATTTCAACCCCTCTCGGATTGATTTCAAGTAAAGGACAAATCCGGCATCAACACCAGATTTTAAAGATGGTGCTCCAGTTTGCTACTTCTTGCAAGTTGTGGTTAATCTTGCCTCAGTGCCCATCCTTCCCAGTGATGTTACATGTTTTGGTGGAAACATTTGCCATTTGGCCAAAAGGGAAGATCTACCTCGTAATTTTGGCTTGAGTGAAAAATTGAACCAAATAGAAACTTCTTTTAATGCAAAAGTTCCTCACCTTAAGAACCAGTTATGCTATTTATACTTAGGTGGGTTATCATGTTAAAAGTGGATACAGAATGTAGAGATGATAGATATTCCAAATGATTGCCTGGCATGCTGCTTTACTATCCTAGTTTTTTTAATAGAAGGTTGAGTTTACTTTTGGACGAAAACAGGCTGCAGCCATTAAAGCTACTTGGTGTTGGTGGTGCGGCTGGAACAAGTACTATCATGATGAAAAAAAAAAAAACAAATCCATGCAGGCACAGGGGGAATTATATAAACTGTTATTTCCAATCCACAATAGTCAAATTTCATATGGGAGTGGCTCCGTTAGTAGCAGCACAAATTGCATTTTACATCCACATCTGGGGCTCTGATTTCCCACGTTCTATGATAATCACAACAGGTTAATTTGATCTTGGTGATAAAGGGCCTGACGATGTTCAGGAATTTATGAAAGTAGAGACACTAGAGAGACAAACTCTGATGTTACACGTCCCTTGGACCTTGTGTTGATGACGAAGTGTTCTGGGTATTTCCTCAACAAAGTAAGCAAGCCAAACCATGGTCTTCCCTTAGTCTCACTCATAGGCCAGTCTTCAGATGTGAGATATCTCCTTACCCGGGAGTGGTGCCAGGTATTTCTATACTGCTCCGCAAGCTGCATCAAGAACAAACATGCCAAAAAAGCAATTCAGAACCTCCAAGACAAAAATATCTTAATACAAAGAAAAGAAAATGTAATAATCTGAAGCTTCTCAAAAGGAGCTATTAGTCTTAAGCCTTCTTCACAAATCATTTTGGTCAATAAATGCTGGTATTCCTTATCTTCTATTATCGACAACTACTATCGAGTCATTCTTAGAATCTAAGGCATGAAGCATGTGGATATCAGCAAGGTTCACAATGTCGCTGTCGCCTGACATGTCGCCAGGTGGCTTAGTCGACATGTCGGAGACATGGAGTAAAAAAGGGAAACCTTGGGAAACCAAAGTTTCAAAAAAAAATTTGAAATTTTTCCCAATGTCGCCACGACATGGGGAAAAATCAAAAAAATATGAAATTTTTCCCCCATGTCGCACGACATGTCACCGACATCAGGGAAAAATCGACATAGCTTGATTTTCCCTTAAATTTCGTGTCGCCAGGGTTCAAAATGGCGACATGTCGCCGACATTTAAAACCTTGGATATCAGTGCATCTTGAGTTGAGCATAGTTGGTATCTTGTCAATGGGAAAGAGTAACCCAACGATTCAGTTAGTCTTGAAATCATATTGGGTCATGCTCCCCCATACCAAACAACTATATAGAAATGAACATGCAGCTTATCTGAGATTTTCATGTGACAGGTGGCAACAATCCTAGAAACCAGACTTTCATTCTCAGACGATTCCATCCAGTGGTCAAAAAATGAATATAACAGGAATTTTGATGATAATATTCAGCTGCTCGTCTGAAAGAATGTTGGAATGCAGCCACAGGTCTGTATTCTAATGGAAGGTGTAAATATTGAAATCAATAGTAACATTTATGGGCTTATAAACAGTGTTAACGACAAAAACATTAAGGTTTGTCTTCATTCATTTAGGTCTAAGCTTCCTGCCTCATTACAAGAAGAGAAGGGGACAAACTAGTATTCTGCACAAAAACAGCCATTATCAGCTGTAATTAATGCTGCTTTTCGGTCTCAATTTATTCCCCATCTCTCCGAGAACACAGCTGAGATACCCAGTGAGCTCCCTATTCCTTTGTACTCGCTAACACTTCTCTAATAGACTCACAAAGAATCCACAAAACAGTATAAAACATTCAGGTCATTGATAATGGCCCATAACGCGTCATATCTAACAGCTAATGTTGATTGTTGAGTGTTGTTAGAGGCGCTTGGTGCTTACCTAGGCGGCTGCTAGGTGACTTGAGTGTTTTTTCAGGGTCCGGGCAGTGCTCACCCAGGCAAGCACAATTCGTTCTAATAAGGTTTCGATATTCTATGTTTACTTACAACTTCTTAGATATTATTAATATAATTAGACTATTACATCAACTTATTAATTGTTACTTTAGGAATGACAATAAATTAACAATTTAACATGTTTCATATTTTATATGAGTCAGAGTGATACAATTAAAATTAACATAATGATGTACTAATGATGATACAAGATTAAGTTTTACAAGTAATTAATTACTTATTAGTCATAAAATCTTTATAGGTAACATATAAATTATAATGCTTATTATTAACATAATCGATATCAATTGTTACTTACACAAGTTATAAAAATGTGTAGGTTCTCTCTCAAAAGTTTTATTGAAAATATAGTTATACGATTCATACTTTATGGTAAGTAAAACTATACGATATGCACATGTATTAACAATTATACATAAATGAAATTTACTTATCAACAATATGTAACTTATATTGATTTATTTATTAACAATATGTATATGATTATATTACTTTATTACTTGCATTATCTTTATCAACATATTAATTAATACTTTTATTACACATATGATGTTCATAAACTTTCTTTCTTTCCTTTTTTTTCCCGTGATCTAATTGATGTAGTTATGTAAATTTGTCACCCAGGCCAGCACCTATGCAATTGACGGGTCTAATGCCTAGGATAGCCTTGGAGTTTTGACAAGTAGCAAACTACCTGTGGGGGAGGGCCTCTTTAGTAGGTAGGAGTTCATTGGGTTATGCAGAAAAGCATACGGTTGCTCTTATAAGGTTGGAGCAGGAGGAAGGCTCGTTCTAAAAAGTCACATATCTGGAATATTGGCACTTTCGCCTTGTGTTGTCTCGAAAGAGTGATTTTTTGGTGGAGAGAAGTGTGAGGTGGAGAAACTACCTGATCAGGTGCTACCTATTCTTTTTTCCTGGCTCAGCACTTATGGTAATGATTT
>JAUPMG010000011.1:2666231-2681389 GCA_031762675.1 Pachysandra terminalis
TTATTGGTAGAGCTAGCAGGTGGTTTCTTCTCTCTCTCTCTCTCTCTCTCTCTCTCTCTCTCTCTCTCTCTCTCTTTTAATGCAATTAAGAATAATAAGATTAAGGAAACATAAAAAATGGATTAATAGGACAATGTGGAGGCCTCTCACTATTTCTTTCTTAAAATTAGATTTTTTTTTCTGCATAAAATAGATGTTCATACACTAGAGGAATATCCAGACACAAACGTGACTACTATCAAAATTTAGCTGGATCTCAGTCACCCATAAAAATACCAGAGCTTGCTGGTTCTGAGCGTGAATCTCCAGTACACCATCTACAAGGAGTTGTAGGAAATGGCTTCCAGCAAACCCTGCAGAATTTTATATAGTTTGACTAATTGCTTCTAGGTAGTCTTAGGACGTAGGAAGCCAAGCAATTTCCTGCATACCATGATATGTTCTATCCTCATTAACTGCAAAAAACCTGCTCAGTCAAGGATAAGAACTGCTCTGATTTTGCTAGCTGCATGGCAGAGGAGGTATACTTAAGGGCGATACCAAGATGAAATTTGGAACAAAGCTAACCAGAAAGCAGTTTCCTTCTTACCACAATAGGTTCTGTCCTCCTTAATTGTGAATACCTGCTCTGATTTTCCATGCTGCCTTTTCCTTTTCTCTGGATTTTTTGGGTTCTCATTCCAAGATGAAATTTGGTACAAAGATAACCAAAGGTGCAGTTTCTTTCCTACTGTAATAAGTTCTATCCTCTCTCCTTCTATCCTCTCTCCTCTTTAATTATGAATACTTGCTCCATCAAGTATAAGAGCTGCTTTGATTTTGCTAAGCATGTTTTTACTGGTTAGAAGCCTCTGCTGATCATAGTATCATATCTATTGTTATCAAGACAACCACGTCAAGTTTGATGGGCAATCTGCTAATTGAGTTTCTTTTCTGTACCTATGAGTGATAGCAACAACAGTTCCAATATGTATTTCATGATTTCATCTACTTCCATCATACCAAAATAAACTTTATATGAACTTCAGTCATCATCACATGGTTTATTCTCCTCAAACTGCCCCTGTGATCGTTATGCTAGAGTAACTCATCTGAGTCTGACCACTCTAGGTGAAGACCAGTCAATTCTATGATCTTAACCACATCATTAATGATGGTTGAACATCAGAAGTCTGTAATGGATTCTTACAGAAGTGTCCCTAATTATTTATTTATCTGTTTGATCAGTGAAACCAATTATGCATGAACAAGTATCCATGTGAAGGTGTCTGTACCCAAATATGTTACATTTTAAAACGACAGATACGAATGCCAAGGAATTGTTTCAATATTACTGACCAATCTAAAAATGTAATTATTGATAGAAACCTGGGGATATATTTGGTTCTGGGAAATGGGAACGAAACCTTGATCATTTTAACGGAAACGATTTCTTGATAACTATGGTCTTATCATCCATGCAAATGTGCTAGTACCCAATACATTGAATTTTACAACGAGGGATGCAAATGCCTGGGAACTGTATCAACATTGCTGACTAGTCTAAAAATGTAACTTTATAGAGTAAACTATGGATATGGAAAATGGAATGGAGCCTTGAACTTTTTGATGGAATCATTTTCTTCAAATCAAAGCAAAAAAGAAGGCCACTCTAGATTGGCCAAAATGTTCCTGATTGGATGATAACTAATCCAATTATGAACAATTTTCTTGGTTGGGCGGTTTGTTATACATCCATCTTCCATGATGACCTGCTTGCTAGGTTTTGAGCCATCGAATACTACTTTTATCCTGCCTTTGTCACATTCACGTAAACCTTTTGATATTTTCATGTAGTAACAATCTTTTATATTACTAATTTAATGTAATGAATCTGGAGCTACTTGCCACACTTGAAATGGAGCTCGGTTTTGTTATTTAGATTCTTGGAGATGACAATCTATTTACGTTGAATGCAGCAAGTGGGTCATGATGAACCAAGACACTAGACGACTTCAGAAAGTGAGTGATGATGTCCGGGATGAATATCTGATTTACTGTCCACGAACACTACGGTATGCTTTCTAATCTTTTATGAGATAATACTTAGTTTTTATATATTGATTTGTCTTTGGGGTGATATTGTAACTAACAGTATGTTGCTCCTATCATGACTGAAAACCACAGATTATTAATCTGTGATATGGCTTCAAGCTCTTTATGTTGTCTGATGGTTGAAGCACTTGTGTTATGTGGCTGCTTCAACCATTGGATTGACATGGAGCTCAGCTGTGTCAAACTGGTTTAGCTTTGGGTATCTTTTTATCTGAAAGCTTGATTCTATTTTCAGTGGCTTTACACACGATACAATGCCCCTAAGGTTTTGTCAAGGCAGCATTTCTTATGTTGCCTTAGGAAAAGAAAATTTTCTGATGCATGAGTTAATGTTACATGGACTCTTTTTATCTGAAAGCTTGATTCTATTTTCAGTGGCTTTACACACGATACAATGCCCCTAAGGTTTTGTCAAGGCAGCATTTCTTATGTTGCCTTAGGAAAAGAAAATTTTCTGATGCATGAGTTAATGTTACATGGACTCTTTTTATCAAACTTTTTAGCTTTTTGATATTGTGTCAACTTGATCTTATAAATTGTGGGATAACTTCTATAAGCAGCACAAAAGTGGCCAGCTTGAGAAGTGTTTGACCGTACAAACTTAAAGGCCAAATTCCCCGCGTCTTACTCTGTAATATTGCACTCGCCAGTATAATCTATTTGGTTGTCCAGATTAGCATTCCCAGAGGAGGATAACAGCAGCCTGAAGAAAATACCCAAACTTGAAGATCCTGCACAACATTCAAGACTAGGGCTTGTGGTAAAGTCATCTAATGCAGATTCTTTCTGATTATTTTTTTTTTCTTTTTGTCATGTTCTCAGTATGTTTTGGATACTTGCAGCCTAGAAGAGCAGATCTCGACATGAACCAGCATGTAAACAATGTCACCTACATAGGATGGGTTCTTGAGGTTGGTAGAAATGTCAAATTCTCCTTTATACACAGGCTGTCTTTTATTTTTACTTTTTATATTTTAATCTTTTCGATTCTTCGTAAATTATATTATTGAGCCTTTTTGATATAATTATAATAAATAAACAAGATATAAGCACATTAAACAATACACATGGAATGAGAATTAGCCAGAAAAATTAGATCGTCAAAAAACTGAGTTTATGACATGGCTCCTTTCTTTTTTCCTTACTTTTAGAAATTTGATTTATGCTTTGTCGACTCATCTCATATAATGGTTCAAGTGTTAAAAATTGGTGGTCTATGTCATCATATCTTGTTCGTGCAGAATACTGAACAATCTGATCAAATTTTTTAAGTATCAGCTGATACAGTATCGGCAGAGATACGTATCGAAATTTGAGGAGGCAGATACAATAATGGCCATTGATACCATAAAAAAATGAGGTGCTAATCTATCAGCCAATACACCGATACATAGCTACCCGTATCAGCCTTGTATTGGTCGTATCAACTGATATGTTAAAAAATTTATATGACATGCTGATATGTAATCAGCATATCGGTTGATATGCCGATAAGTATTGGTGAGTCCTAATGGTTGACGAACTCTATTTTGCAGGCATCCTTTTAAGGGCGTTTCTTCACTGTTTTGAACTCCGAACTTTTTTTGTTTCTCCCTCACCCATTGTTTCTTTAAGCTATTTACCTTCAGATATATGAATTTTATCGACTAAATAACAAAAATTTGTACACTTTCAACCAAATCGAAGCACAAGCTCCGAAATTTGTGTTTTTTCTTGGATGAGTTTTATTTAAAATTTTCATGTAAATGCATATTTTCTTGCTCATTTCATTAGATCTACATGTTAGGTTTATGTCAACTTCTTCTTCAATCCATTCTCTAATCATTATTAGTATTGGGAGCTACAGCAGGTTTGGCATTTGTTTCCTTTCTAGGTGTATCTTTTATATAATTTTTTTTTAACTTTTTTTGGCCTTATTTTGTTTGTCATGATAATTTGTATATAGTGTGTGATCATTCTAAACTTCTTAAATACAAATTAAGGTTAACTTGCATTTAGATTGCATATTAATTATTATTTTTCATCATTTTTAATGAAAAAACGATGTACTTTCTTTTAGATATATTTTTTATTTTTTTGGATTTTTTTGTGGGCGGATCCATATCCAGTCGATATGACTCAGTTTTGATTGGGCTGATACGCAATACAAAACCTATATCTAAAATTTTGATCTGATCTCATACATTCTAATAGAAAATCCAGTGATTATTCTGAAGAAATTAAGGTCGACTCCTGATTCTGTGGATGCACATGATGTATTCTGATTGGGATTGCTCTTACTGTTTATCTCATGTCTCTTCATGGGTATTACTGCTCTTATTGTTGGTATTTTTTAAGCTAAACAGAAATTCGCTGTCTTTATGACAGAGCATACCCCAAGAAATTATTGACAGCCATGAACTACAAAAGATTACATTGGATTACAGACGAGAGTGCCAACATGATGATCTGGTTGATTCCCTCACTAGTCTTGAACCATTGGAAGAAGGCATTGAAGCAGTTCCAGAGCTTCAAGGGACGAATGGAGCTGCCACTGCAAAGAAGCACGACGATAAGTGCTGCCAATTTTTGCATTTCTTGAGATTATCCAGAGATAGTCTTGAAATAAACCGCGGTCGCACCGAGTGGAGAAGAAAACTAGTGAGATAAGGTAAACATTCAGTTTACAACATCCTATTTCCTGCTTCCAACCATTTTTTAGGCTTTCACCTTGTCACCTTCTTTTGTACCGATATGGGATTTTCCACAAGCACGTAGTTGTGATTTAGCATGATCCAGCGACCATAAATTTGATGCACGCGGGACCCTTGTTAAGCAATTTGTGTACTGTATTCATCTTTAGCTTCCAATTTTATTATTTGTTATTGCTCGAGGTTGAAGACGGGCCAGAGTTTTATAAATTTCACTGCTCAGAACTACAGAAGACTATGCTTTTGCTTTTCCTTTGATTGCATTCACTCATAAATGGCATTTAGATTACGTTTTGGCCTCTGCTTCTTAAATATTTCAATAAGCTTTAGCATTTTTGGTCTTGCTAATATGATCCCATAACTCATTGTCTGGTGAATGTCAAAAATGACAACTGTGAGCATGGTTTTAATTATCTTCAGATTAGCGGAATTCCGCTTGAAATCATTGGCCATGCCAACATTGTTAGCAAAACGTGACAAGTAAAAAAAACGGAATGGGAAAAAATGTGGGTTTAATATGATTTTAATTTTAAAAAATGTAGTAAAAAAGGTCAAATAAATGGAAACATAAAAAAATATTTTTAATAAATAATTCGTGTTTAATACGTATCTTGAGCGCAAAAAAATGTCAAAATATAATATATATATATATATATATATATGTGTGTGTGTGTGTTTGTGTGTGTGCGCCCTCGCGTGCGTGTGGTTGTCTTGCTAACAATTTGGCCGACCTTTATTTAACTTTATAACTAAAAAAGTCTTGACTTTATAATTACGTTTTTTTTTCAAAAAATAAAAAGTTGAGGGTTTTGTCCAAGGTTTTTAGTCTCGGGATCCTTCATAGGGCTGATCTGGATCGAACCGGATTGCTGATCCGGTACTGGATTGGCCAATTCGATTCAAATGATGGATCTTTAATTTTTTAAATTTATTTTTTTGATCAGTCAGATTTACGATATCGGGTGTTAGAACGGCGAGACCGGTCAAGATCGGTTGATATCGGACCGATGTAGGCCAATACTAATTGGATCCTTTTTTTTAAATTTAATAAAAAAAATGGAGAGCAATTGGATCGGCCGATCTAATAATTGACTGGTTCGGATCGGTATCGGTTGGACTGATCCGATCCAAAGCCTCATGATACAATTGTTGTATCGTGGGCTTGGACCGGTTCTGGCCGATCCCATCCGATCCAGAGAAACCATGGTTTTGTCTTTATCACTTTTAACTTTATCAAAAAAAAAAAATCTTGACTTTTTTATTTACGTTTTCTTCCCAAAAAAATAAAAACGAATTTAAACGTTCTCTCTAAAAAAACCGTGTTTTTTTTTTTTTTTTTTTTTGGCTTACATTCCAATTCAAACGAAATTTTAAACGTTAAGACAATTGAACACGTCATTTTTTAATTTTAAATATGACGTTTAAAACAGAGTTTTGCTAACAATGGTATCAGAGCTAATGATCAAGTGCTTAACTAAATGAGTTTTTATAAATCCTGAGACTTTGAGCAATGGTTTGGTACTGTTGATATGTAAAATAGTAGATAATCGGCATTTAAGCATATTTAGGCCGATTGAGCCGATAATTGCTTGATTTCGGCCAAATTTGAAGTGGATAAGGTCTTCTAGGTCCAGGTCGTTCAAATCTATCATAAACTGGAAAACCGGCCATACGGATGACGCTATGTCAATCCAACAAGCAAAAATGCGAAAAAAGAAGATGAAGACACGATTTACATGATTCGGCCAATGTGCTTACGTCTATGGGTTGCCCTTTGGGCATTTTTCTTCTCATTAAAATATGGAGATTTACATCATGAAGAATGCTACAAGATCTGAGAATAAGAAGGGAGAAAAGAACAAAAAGAAAATCTCATCATTCTCTATTTTTTTATGGTCTAGAGACCCTCCCTCTGTGTCACTTCTTCTTCCTTCAGTCCGAAGTCCCTCTTTCTTTGCCTCTACTCCCTCTCTTTTTAAAGACTTGACGAGACCCTCCATTTTTCTCTGAAAAATAGAGTCAGACTTTATGAGAGTTTCAAGGTCTGTTCTTTTGAAAGATTTGACAAGACCTCTACTTTTTCTCTGAAAAAGGGAGTCAGGCTTTATGAGTCCCAAGGTATGTTCTTTTGAGAGACTTGACAAAACCTCCCATGTCCTGTCACATCACAATAAGAAAGTAGATATTGACCAATAAATGCAAGGTGTTGTGAACAATGTCGTGAATAGTGTCGAAGGTAGGCATGAACAGTGCCGTGAATAGTTTACCCGGGGGTCGGCATGAACAGTGCCCGTGAACAGTATACTCGGAGTTCGGCATGAACAGTAACCCCGGGGGTCGGCATGAATAGTGCCCGGGGTTCGGCATGAATAGTGCCGTGAACAGTACCCCGAGAGTCAGCATAAACAGTGTCGTAAATAGTAACCTGGGGTCTGCATGAATAGTAACCCGAGGGTTGGCATGAACCGTACTGTGAACAGTAACCCCGGGGTCGGCATGAACAATAACTCGGGGTTGGCATGAACAGTATACCCGAGGGTTGGCATGAACAGTGCCGTGAACAGTACCCCCGGGGGTCAGCATGAACAGTAACCAAGGGTTGGCATAAATAGTGCTGTGAACAGTAACTTTGGGGCGGCATGAACAATATCTGTGAATAGTAACCGTGAACAATGTCCACAAATCAAAAAATCGGTCAAAAAAATACTATGACGTGATACAAATAAAGGAGTGTCATGTGTGTTACCAATGATATGGTGCCACGTATATGCATACAAAACCGGGGTCATCTGTACTATTTTATGTAATTTTATTTTATTTATTTTATGGTATTGTATGGATAAACCATAATAGTGAACTAATAATTGAGCTCAATTGTTAAGAAAATAAATTATGACTTCTTCAAAAAAATAAAAATGAGAAAAGAATGGAACATGAATAACCGGTTCCATACTTCAATACAGTAAAATCATTCGGTTCAATATGCTCCAACCTCAATAAAATGATCCGGTTAAATTCCAAAATCCATGGAAAGCCCATTATAATAGATTCTTCTATAGATTCAATCTAAAAATACATGGAGAAACAATTTATAATAGATTCTTCTATAGGTGAACTTCATCCATTTGTTTCTCATGCACTTTCTACTATTCTGCAAAATGTACCTCGACCAATACTTCTCAAATTCTTGATCAGAATTGGCTGACAATAGTATTGATGTTAACTCAGCAATAGCTGTTAAATCCATACACTAAATATCTAAAATCTAAAATCTAAAAAAATGTAAGGGAATATCTTAAAAATTAAAATAGCCAAAATAAATTAAATCCAAACACTAAATATCTAAAATCTAAAAAATTATAAAATCCTACAATAGACTATAGTAAAATCCCATAATTAAAAATAACATTATCCTAACAATGGATTAATTTAACACGAACACCTAAAGGCCCAAGAAAGTCAAGTTCCTAGAAGTTTAAACTTTGCAATTACTTGGTGCACCAAATTGAACATAAAAGAAATAATTAATCAAAATCAATATTCGATGCTTTCACAAGCATCAAACTTGTTTAAGAAAACTCTAATCTATGCATCACCCATTGTATGTGTCAACTTTGTCTTGAATATGATCTCTCAAGACACTTTGCCAACACCATGAACTTGATGGCTGCATTGCTTACTAACCCAGAGAAAAGTTTCCTTAGATTCAACACTCAAGAATAGGCCAAGATGATCTCTTCAATCTCAAAGCATTTGAGACACACTCCCTTCTAAGCTCTACTGCTCGTAGATGTCGAGCTAAGGAAAGGATGGAAATCCACAATAGAGAGTTTAAGAGAAGGCCCAAGGCTACTTCTTTGCTAGAGCTCCTCCATTAAACCACAACAAACTTCTCATCTGCTCTCTGGTAGTATTCTTCTATGTTTGAAAAATATGCAGCATATGTTGTTGGATCTACCTCAAGGCTGATGGGTATAGTATCCTAAAATCCACCCAAGGTATCAAAATATTTTCACCTCTTCTAATGAAACTTCAATCATATGATCCAGCTCCTAAAGAGAGATCAATCTAGCAATAGAAGATCTGATGTTAGTCTAGCCAGGGAAGACCTCATTATAATTTCCAAATTCCAACAGATGATTATTAGACAAAAGCTTAACGGTATCAACAAAGCTAATATATGAGGAAGTAATATTGGAAGTAAGATCAACATAACAGATTACATAAACTAACAAAAAATTGTTAACAGTAAACCAATAGCTTACTAAAAAAAAGGAACAAATAAAAGCTACCTTTCTCATCATCTAATTATAAAGGGATCACAATCTATTTCACCATCTTGTAGAACGTCATCGGAGCAAATTCCATGTTTCTCACAACATTGTTCATTTGCTAGGTTCCCTTGCAAAGGTTGATTGGACAAGTTTTCCATTGTTTTGCCTTCAGAATCATTATCACACTCTCCAGATGAGGATTCTGTAACAATAGGCAACACATCTTGGTTAACAAAATGACAATTTGGAAACTGAAAGTTTCAAATGTCCATGAAGAGAGAGGCAAGCAAAGAGAATAGAAATTGTTATTATTATTTTTTTTTGTAAAAAGCACAATCACCTAAAAAAAGCTTTACGATTCTTCCATAGTAGACATCTATAAGCTGAATGCTTCACCTTTTAGTTTGACAACCATAATTGTAAGTACTTATTAGTAGTACATTCCAAAAGTAAGTTTCAGTCTTTCAAAAAACAGGAAATATCTTCAAAAACATGGAAATGGTGTAAAAAATTATGAAAATGTTCAAAATCCTTGGAAACATAAAACATGATTTATTTGAATGTAAAGACAGTCTCAAAAACAGAAGAATCAAGTATATTGCACATCAATACACCCATCTACATGGAATAGAATAATGTGGACGTAAATTATTCATAGACGCACAGAGAAACATAGACCAGAACTTCGAACATATAGATATTCTACAAATATGACCGATTAAACTTATAAAAACCATTTGCAATACCTATATCACATGGAATAGAACTCCTCAACGGGTACAAATCATAAAGTGTATAAATTTTGAAGATTAAACACATGTTAAAGTTTAAAATTTTCTACTTGGATGTCCGATCATTCAACACATCCTCTAGATGTAGAGCTCTCACTAATGACAAGTCATATTACATTAATGATTAAGAGTACATTGAGATGCGTGGAGTCATAGTCGCTTCTTGCTTAACCACCCATGGTTTATTGCAGTCTGGCAATCCAAGCACACTATCAGCATCTCCAACTTTCACTTGACTAAGGATTGCCTACTTCCAGATACAAATTTAAGAAACAAAATGAAGAAAGCACTAAGATGCTAAGAAACAACTTTATAAAAAATTTTGAGAGGCAACTTTGGCTCATGTCAATAGTCCTCATGGACATAATTTAGCTTTATAAGAATGGAACACGCTTATGTGATATGAATCTATTACAAATATAGGACCGGAATGTGTAACAATTAGCATTTACCAGAAGTTGCTCCAAGTCACAAGTTCATACAGAAGTACAAAAAAAGGAACAGAACCAGAAGTCATTGCATAGTCTTTCTGCTAGTAATTTATGCAACACTATTGCATTATCCAATAAACAGTCTAAGAAAATACGACCTATAACAAAATTAAGTTCTAAAAATATATAAACCAGAAAATTTGCTAAATAACAACCTAAACGGAATTAACTGAAACTAAAAAAAAAGTTCATGTTTTTCTGAACTTACCAAGACTTAAGAACTCTAATCACTAAAAACAAGGCTAAAATACCAATGATATAAGAGTCCATTAAAAATCAAAACAAAGTACAGTAGAAAACAAGGTAGCCCATTGTTGATAGGACATAGAAAGCTTCAAACCAGAGCTATTTGCTAACAAAAAACATTAATTTTAAAAACCAAAACAGAGTAATCGGTTTGGTAAATAAAACATGGGAGACAACCCGAACTCTCCTAGATGCAATTGTTCTTTGCTTTGAACTCCTAAACAGTTGCTTGAGCATAGCAAGAATTGAGAAGGGCTGCTGAATCTGTTGTAACAGGGACTTAACGAAAAAGAAATCGTGAATACGTCGATTTGGGTTGCTGGCAGCATATTTGGAAATTGAGGATGAAGAAACCAGAAGGTAAATTTTGGGTGGTTGATTTCTGGTTTGGACAATGAGAGAAGAATAAGAAAAAGAATTACAAGCACATAACTGGATGAAATTTGAGTGAGAATTGCATTCCGTACCTTCTTGAGTTACCACTGGCCGAAACAGTCTTGTAAGGGTCGAAAGTGCATACCAGATGCTTCTATTTGCTCCCCCGAAATCGAAAGACTGACCTTTGATTGTCGATACAACAAAAAATGAACGACAAACTACAACAACAAAACCCTAACAATTTGAATTTCTCCTAGAAAAGTAACGCATGTTAGCAATGAGAATTCAATCCACCGCCCGGAATTCATTCCGAGCAGTGAATGTGTTCCCAAAATTAACAGGCCTAATTAATTAAAGGATCGTTTAAAATTTTAAGAAAATGCATATTAATTAATACGTCCCACATGGATTAAACATGTAAATTTAGTACCTAAAATAATCTTCTCTCTATAAAACATTTAGTTGTTCTTTTGTGTTAATAATATAACTATTAAGGGATATTTCTGTCAATAAAATGATATTTAAAAAATCAGAAGATTTTGTTACTAAAATGTCTGAAGTAAAAGACAAAAAAACCATAATTTATAAACATATTATTTAAACAATGCTAACTAATCTCAAGAAAATTATAGATATGAAGGATAAAATAAGTAAAAGCCATAAAACAAAAATTCATTAACTCAAAAAGTTTTTTCAACTTTTATAAGTAATATGATATGTATATGATGTGAAAGAAGAAATAAATACAAACATACAAACAAAGATACTAAAACCAATTTTTTCGATTTGATTTGTTCAGTTTTTGGTTTTGACCGAACAAATTGACACATGTGAGAAAAAGTGAAAAAACAAAAAAAAACAATTTATTGAAAAAAAAGAAAACAAACAAAATTTTTTTTTTTTTTTTTATCGGAGGCAACGGAAAACCTCTAGGAAGGGCAATAAAAAAAATGACGGACAATTTGCATGTTGACCCCTCTCAGCCCATTGTAGCTCTGCGGTGAGGGGAATCCGTACCACCATTAGTTCATTCAGACCAAGAGGTGTAGTTATCAAGTGTGATATGTCTGGGTGCTCCTTTGCAGCTTCAACTATCGAGGATGGAATATCCTAAAAAGCAACAAAAAGTTGTGATACATTTCCTAGGGTGTGTTTGGAACAACTTTACATTGCCTTTCAGCATAACAACACACCCCCTAATAACCTTTTATTTCATTGAGATTCCGGATATTAACTCTGGAAACCTCCCGCATTTGCATAATTTGACACTATGAAAGCTAAAACTTAACATTATGAATCTCAGTATTCTAATATTTCATCAAATTTGGTTATTTAGTTATACCTCTTGGGTATTTTCTGTTTTAAACATGATTACTCGTATATACACACATACACTCATACCTTTAAAAATTGCAGACTTACCCCACAGGTTAGTAAAAGACATGTAATGTAATAGCATCTAAACAAAGACATGAAGGAGTGCAGCAAGGCTTTCTTTGCTGTTTTATTGGGTGGTGATGACTGGAGCTCCTAAATTTAGGGGCGTTGCCTATGTTGACTTTGTAAAAGGATTGGAATGATCTTCTCCAGCACTCATCATTCAAGCAAAAGCCAGATGCATAAACCTCAAGATTTAGCCAACAACATACAGTCTGTGGAATTATGTCCTCTTGTGGATACCAGCATAACTAGGACACAGATCCTCTGTTATCAGCCCCGTGATATGTAAAATACACCCGAGGGTAAAATGATAATTTTATCATGCCCCCCATATCATGGGGGATCATAACAGAGGATCCTCCCTCGCATAATTGTGTATACAACTTAGTGGAATTCTACCAACAACATACCGCCTGTGGATTTGAAGATTCAGTATGGTCAGTGAATGAATTTCCATATATAAACAACAAAGATGTTAAGGTTAAAAACATAAGAAGTTGAGATATTCAGGCTATTCTTAATAGATTAAATTTACCAAAAAAATAATTACCAGATTAAAGCCGTAAATATGAGAAACTACAGATCATATCATTTGAAACTTAGAACCAAAGCTGAGAAGTAACCAAAAAATATAAAATCAAAAATCAAACCCTCACAGAGGATTCGAAGAAAACTACATCGTACCTTTTCTGAAGGTTTTCCTCTAGAGAGTTGCTGATCAATTAGGGTTTCAGATCAAACAACGACTTCTATTGAATGCCTTCCACGACCAAAATTTAAAGCGAGAGTTCGGTTCCTGTCAAATTAAAAACTCTCTGAACCTTTTCTTATGACGTTTGCGGCATCATCATAATATTAAAATTTAAAGCAAGAGTTCGGGATGAGCCCTAAATGTAATTTCTCATATTTAGGGTTCATCGTGGTTCCCGTAATCTTCAACTATCTTCATTGTATAACTTCCTCTTGTTCTGACCATATTGAATCTACTATAGTTGATGTACATCCGGTACCGCTAATCTCATGCGCTTTTTTGACAGCTCAGCCTGCTTGAGGTTGGATTCTTCGACTTCCGAGTGTCGCAGCTCCCACAGGCAGCTGCCTTGACCACGCCGACAGGTAACCTTGTGCTGCTGAGAATCGATCGATGTTGTGAAAATGCCTATAATGGAAGCAGAGTTACAGTTAAAAAAAAACGATGTAGTAGAGAACTGAGAATGGAAAATGATATATATATATATGTGTGTGTGTGTGTGTGTGTGTGTGTATGTGTGTGTGTGTGTGTGTGTGTGTGTGTGTGTGTGTGTGTGAAGCCTAATTCTGAAAATTCAAAGAGAAGGATATTCAATCAGCTTTGTCATTTAATAAAAACAGAACATGAAAAGAAAAATAGTCCATTAAAAATAAAATTGGAATTCTACATGTAGATTCAAAACCCACTTGCAAATCATGAAAAGAAAAAACACTAATAAAAAAAAAGATGCAATTCTACATTAAGATTCAAAACTCACCTACAAATCATGAAAAAGGAAAAAACCCATTAAAAGAAATCAGAATTCTACATGAAGATTCAAAACCCACTACCAAATGGCTCTTCACTTCATCATTAGTGAGGCCATCAACGTGCATCAATTCTCTAATCTTTTTATGAGTAATCACACACAGAAACACCAAATCATATTCATGAAAAGAGAAAATTAAAGCCGGAAACAATTAATCAATTAATCTTATAAGAGCATCTCCAATGGTTCCCTATAAATGTCCCCATATTTGAGGGTAAATTCCCCATATTTGATTAAAAACTCAAATTTGGAGAAAATCTCTCTAATCATCCCCTAAAAATGGTAAAAAAAAAAACAGTTTTAGGAGTAAAAAAAAGAGCCGTTAGACTCAAAAAAAAAATTTAGGGCCCCAAAATTTAGGGGAGGGGACGGGGGATGATTGGAGCGGTATTTGGGAAAAGTTTTGCCCATATTTAAATTTGGAAGAGGGGATAGGGAACGATTGGAGATGCTCTAAGTCCACCCAAATAGTACTAATGTTTAAAAGAAATGAAGATTAAAGTTCCCATTTCCATCAGATTAAAGCAATTAGAAAGAACAAAAAGTAATAATGCAGAGCAGCCGGCAGAGAAAGAGAGAAGGAGATTAAAGTTCCCATTTCTTTATCAAATGGTGATACTTTCCTTGCTTTTGAACTCCCTGTTCAGAAAAAATGGGTTGCTTTAGCCTTTAGATCATCACTGCCAATCTAGCCAATGTTCAACAAATCCTCAAGAACCAATTCTATCTCTACCCAAGAGGAGAGCTATTCCGAACCACCCTCGACGATTTTCTTGGGTCCGGCATCTTTAGCAGCGACGGCGAGTAACTGGAAGTTCCAGAGACTTACGAATATACAAACTCTCTGTTTTCTTATGAGAGTCGGACACTGGCGCAAAGAGAGAAACCTTTGCCCAATTTAAATAGCATTTCGAAAAGAGAGAGCGTGAAAAGGGACGATAGTGCTGTGGGGAGGGAAAACGACATTTTAGACGGCCTCACATCCTCTACAGCTTAAGGGTTACAACAATCCATACAGCACCGTTGGATTGCTGTTACGTGGACTTAACCGAAAAATTAAAATCTAACGTTAACGGCAACAAAAAAATAAATTTTTTATTTAAACTCTACTCTAACCGAGCAAATGGCGCGCATTCATCTTCTTTTTCTCCATTCTACTCTTGTTCTTGGTTTCTTGGTGCATGCTCTTCTTCTT
>JAUPMG010000011.1:2681489-2694046 GCA_031762675.1 Pachysandra terminalis
CCACAACGTATCAATGAAAGGATGAGGTCTAGAGCCCTCATTCCCCTATTCCTCCTCCTCTCACCCCACGTCGTTGGACACCTCAACTACTTCCGGCAATCTCGTTCACGCAACTGTGCGTGAACGAAATTCAAACCAAAATAAAAAAATTTACAATAAATCTTAAATCACATTTAAACCCTTATACTAAAAAATTTATTGGATTTAAATCCTACCTCTAATTAAACGCATAATAGTACACATAAGCATATAATTAAATCATAAAATAATATAAACAAATGGGCGAACTACTGTCAGGGGGGTTTAGGTCATTACAGATGGGGCAAAAGGGGATGGAGAGGCCGCTGCCCCATTTCAGCTCTGAGGTCATTGATACTCTGCTCCAATCCATTTATCCGATTACCCATGTCATCTAGTGCACCTCAGTAAGGTTTTAAGGATCGGATTGATCCGATCTGTACTAGCCGGTCCGTATCGAGATCGGAATGGTCCGGTCCCAAGTCACGATACAACTATTGTATCGTGAGGCTTTGGATCGAATTGGTACAACTGATACCAGTATGGACTAGCCAATATAACCGGTACAAACGGTTTATTCTTTTCTTAATTTATAAATTGGACGGTCTAGACTGGTATCGATTTGGACCAGCCCAGTACTGACTGGTACCGCCGGTCCAACAACTACTACTGCCAGTCCGACGACCAGTCCGCTGATCCAATTTTTTTTTAATTTATATAAAAAAAAACTTTGATAGGTAAAGAATATTAGCATAAGCTAAAGGAGTACAGAAGATGAAGAGAGGATGACAGAAAGGAAAGAGTGTGACAGCATATGTGCAGAGCTTATCTATTACTTTTCCTCTGTTATATTTACACAGTGAGCAGACCTTTATAGAGAACGATAGAAGCCTCTAGATGAAGTTTGTTATAACAGTCTATAACAACTTGATGATGTGGCTCTTATCCTAACTAATAGGAGGTTCTAGAGAGAGGGAGTGACCTTGTGTGATGCAGCTTACACACCCCCTCAAATTGATGGGAATCTCGTGAACCATCATTTTGTCTCATAAGTAACTGAATTGCTTGATTGATAGTGGTTTGGTAAATATATCAGCAAGCTGATCAAGTGAAGAGACATGACAAACAGTAAGTTCTTTGGTGACCACTTTTTCTCGTATGAAATGGTAGTCGATCTCGATGTGCTTTGTGCGAGCATGGAATACAGGATTGGAGGCAAGAGAAATTGTTGAGATGTTGTCACACCAGATAGTAGGTGTGTTTGGAAGCTGGATATGGAGGCCTTGTAACAACTTTTTGACCAATATAATATCAACAGATGTGTGAGCAAGTGCACGGTATTTTGCCTCACTAGAAGAGTGAGAGATAGTAGCTTGTTTCTTCGCCCACCAAGACATAAGATTTTGACCTAGAAAGAGACAGAATCCCGTGGTGAAGTGACGATCAATGTGATCTCCAACCCAATCGGCATCCGAGTAAGCAAGGAGATCTAAATTTCCCTTTGTGAAAGTTAAGCCATGATGGAGAGCGCCTTTAACATAATGAACGATTCGTTTTACGGCTGTGAAGTGATTATTGAGCGGCTGATGCATGTATTGACATACCCGATTGATTGAGTAAGACGGGTCTGGCCTGGTGAGAGTGAGGTATTGAAGTGCTCCCACAATTTTTCGATAAAGTATGGATCAGAGAAGTCATCATCATCACCTATAGCTCAAGAAGGCTTAAGAGAAGATGGACAGTAAATAAGGCTTGACTTCAAACATCCCATCACGAATGAGTAAATTAGAGGCATATTTTGACTGATTAAGAGAGAGGCCTTGATCTGTATGCTGTGCTTCACCGCCTAAGAAGTAGTGGAGCTGGTCAAGGTCCTTCATATGGAAGGATGAGCTCAGATCTTGTATGAGGGAGGTAATATACTGTTGACTACTCCCAGTAACTAGAATACCATCGACATAAATGAGTAAAATAGTAACTTGAGTAGACGAGTTGTTAATTGTTAATAAACATGGAAGTGTCAGCAGAACGTGACTGAAAACCACGCGAAGTGAGGAACTTGGACAACATGGAGAACCAAGTTTGAGGTGCCTGTTTCAGTCCGTATATTACTTTTCGGAGTTTACAGACATGCTGAGGATGTTCTTTATCAAGAAAGCCTGTTGGTTGTGTCATATACACATCTTTATCTAGGAGGCCATGCAAAAAGACATTAGAGACGTCAAGTTGCCAAAGTGTCCAGTTATGGTGGAGCACTAATGAGAGCACCACACGAATTGTAGGTTGCTTAACTACCGGATTAAAAGTCTCCGTAAAATCAAGCCCTAGTTCTTGATGAAACCCTTTTGCAACCAAGCGGGCCTTATAGCGGGCAATAGAACCATCAGAATTATGTTTGATTCTAAATATCCATTTGCAGTCAATGATTGTATGGTTAGGTGGAGGTGGAACAAGTGACCAAGTGCCTTGAGACATGAGAGCATTAAATTTAGATGACATAGCCTCTCTCTCCATTCAGAAAATTTTTGGGCCTCAGTGAAATAAGTTGGGTCAAGAAGTGTAGGGTTGGTGGTGTGAGTGGAAAGACATAGAGGAACCTTCTTCTTGACTGTACCAACCTGTGAATGAGTGATCATAGGGTGAGTGAGACGACTCGGGGGAGGAGTAGATGAGGAAGAGGAAGAGGACGATAGGGACGATGAGGTAGGGGAAGAACCGGGAGGTGTAGGAGCTGGTGAGGGAGTTGTGGAAGGGTGAAATGGTGAGAAAGAAACAGGTGTAGGAGGGGAAGGCAGAAGAAAAATTGGATTGGGATGGTGGAGGTGGGAGAAGTCAGAGGTGGGGATAGAGTGGATTGGAGCTGGTAAAGTGGACTAAGAAAGTGATGGTGAAGGTGTGTGGGACTGAGATGGGGAATTTAATTGGAAGGGATATTGATCCTCAGAAAATATACATGGCGTGAGATAAATACTTTTCCTGTAGTCATGTCTAAGCACCGATACCCTTTGGATCTAGAACAGTATCCTAGAAAACAACACCTACGAGAGCGTGGTTCCAACTTGTTATTAGTGTATGGCCATAGCCAAGGATAACAACAAGACCCGAAGAATTGAAAATTTTGGGGCTCTATCGTAGGGTGTAAGATGGTTAAGCACAAGGCTAGGCATTCTGTTTATTAAGAACACAGTCGTACATAGTGCATCAAGCCAATAGGATGTTGGCATAGAGGCAGTATGTAGGAGTGTGATTGTGGTCTTAATTAAATGCCTGTGCTTACGTTCGACTACCTCGTTTTGTTCGGGTGTGTAAAGACAAGTTAATTGATGAAAAATTCCATATGAGGACAAATATGATTCAAGGTATTTTTGATAAACTCCCCACCACCATCTGTGCGTGGGATTTTGATTCTATGAGAGAACAAATTTTCAACCATGGATTAAAATTGAATAAACCTTTGGAACAATTCTGATTTTTTAAATCATGGATAGAGCCAAGAGAAGCATGAGTAATCATCAATGAGAAATACATAATATATGTTCCCACGAAAGGACGATATAAATGACGGTCCCCAAACTTCCGCATGAATGAGCTCCAATGGATGACTGGTTGTAGATGTGGAGGCAAGGAATGGTAATTTGTGGCTCTTAGCGGCATAGCAGTGTCAATAAGGAGAAGTAATTGATTCTGAAATTGGTAGATGATATCGAGATTGAAGTTGATGTAAAATAGCTGAAGAGGGGTGGTCGAGGCAACGATGTCAAGTGTGAGAAGGAGAACGAGCAGACAACAAAATTGTTGAAGTAGTGGAAGAAGAAGACTCCAGATTGAACTGATAAAGACCGTGATTACTGCGGCCCCGGAGGAGAATTGCCTTCGTTTTGTTGTCCAGGACAATGAAGCCTTGAGCAGTGAATGATAGTGTACAGTCATTGTTACTTGTACATCTTTGAACAGAGAGCAGGTTTTGGAAATATTAGGAACATGAAGTAAATTACGAAGGGCAAAATTTCTATTGGGTGTGGAGAGGAAACCTGTTCTAGTATGTTGAATAAGAAGAGTATTACCATTACCCACTGCAACTCAGTTGTGACCATGATAAGGTTGTTGAATGGATAATTAAGAAAGATCAGAGGTGACATGATCACTAGCACCAGAGTCCATATACCAGGCAGCATCAGGTGGACTAGAAGTGGTTGCAATCAAGGCTTGGTTCCTGGAAGGTGGAATGGTGTCTTCATAATGATACCAACATTTAAGGGTAGTATGATTCGGACACCCATTGATTTGGCACTGCACACAAGATGAATTATTGGAGTAATTATTTCCATTGTAACGAGCACGGTTTCCACGACCACGAGTAGTGTTGTGAGTGAACTGATGTCGACGTTGTCCTTGTGATCCTCGGCCTCTGTTATTATTAGTGTGACCAAAGTTGTAACCTCCATTATAACCTCCACACGAAACATAGAATGTTGTAGAAACATCATTGGAAGAGTTTTTCTGTGCCGCAACAAGTATATTAGCTTCTTCAGAGGATTACAGTGTGAAGCTCATCTATTGAGATTGGTGAGGAGTGTGTGCGAATCATAGTTTTAAAGGAGTTGTACTCAGAAGGCAGGGCATTCAGTGTCTGAAGAACAATGTCTTCACTATCGACAATGACATTAACCGAAGCTAGTTGATCGACTAAGTTATGTAGAGTATCAAGGAACTCTTTCATGGTCATCTGACCCTTCTGGATTTGTTGAAGTTCATTTTTGAGCTTCAAGATGTGTGATATGGATAGTGAATTGAGTCTTTTCTCAAGTGTACACCAAATATCATATGAGTGTGGAAGATTCACAACATAAGGTAAGAGAGAAGGTGATATAGTAACATTAAAGAGCAATAATAAGCTGTTGATCAACCATTTTCCATGCAGTAAACCTTGGGTTGGGAATTCTCTTACCAGAATTGTCTTCTATTTCAACTTCAGGAGGAGGGATAGATCCATTGACATAACCAAGCAGTTGGTGTGCTTTAAGAACATGCTGAACTTTAGACTTCCAAATGCGAAAATTTTTAGAGTCAAGTTTTGTAGTAACAAGAGAATGAATATTAGCTATGACAAATGAAGTGAAGATAATATATTCATGTTGAATTCTTTGAGAGTGATTGAGTTTGAGTTTGAGCCATGATGGCTTGAATGAAGGAAGTTAATGGAGCAGCTATGATACCATGATAAGTAAAGAACAGTAGCAGAAGCTAAGGGAGTACATAAGATGACGAGAGGATGACAGAAGGGAAAGAGTGTGACAACATATGTGCAGAGCTTCTCTATTATTTTTCCTCTGTTATATTTACACATTGAGCAGACCTTTATAGAGAACCATAAAAACCTCTAGATGAAGTTTGTTATAACAGTCTATAACAACTTGATGATGTGACTCTTATCCTAACTAATAGGAGGTTCTAGAGAGAGGGAGTGATCTTGTGTGATGCGGCTTACACACTTTTGTACCGGATCCAGACCGGATGGTACAGCTGATTCAGAATCAGAATCGTCCGAAACCGATCCAGTCCACCGATCTCGATAATTTTAACCCTTGCACCTCACTTAAAAAAACCAACTGCCTTGTCCAATCCAAATCAGAGGAAAAAAGAAGAAGAATTTCAAGCAGAAAGTGCTTTAAATCTATAATTCACTTAAATATATAAAACAGCTAAAGAGTCCGAGATACTCGAGGGCGTAACTCAAATGAGGAAGAGGGTGAAAAGGCTGCTCATGCCATGTGGCTTACACATGCCAGAGAAAGAAGAAATCTGACTCCTTGCAAGCTTCTTAGCAACTTCATCACAGTTCCCATTATCATTAACAACAGCATCATTATAAGCATTAACATCATCCACCGATAAACCATCCTTAGAGCCCTTCTTTGAATTCTTTCTGTAAACCTTTGACCAGTCAGGAATGTTTACGGGGGCAGATTGCTGAAAAACCTTTGGTTCCTGAATGGTTACTAGCTTTTGGGATCATCCTTAGATTTTCTCAACTTGGGGTTGCCATCTTTTTTCTCCTTCAGAAAGCCCAGACTTCTTCATCTATCACTAATCTTCCCCACTACTTCCTTTGTTTAAAAAACCAAACTGATCTGCCATTGATGATTTCTCTAGGGATCCACAAAGCAAAGTTTATGATAGATTTATCAACTGAATGTTCTGTAGAATCCACAAAGCAAGTGATATAAGAGAACAACTTGAAAAAAGAAAAAAAAAGGCTACGATGTCCGTGACTAGAATTTATCTGTCCTTGGACTAGTCGAAGATGGTAGTTTCGGCACGATTTTGTCGGTTGAATTCATCGGAGATGCTAGGAATAGATCATAGTTTTTAATTTTGGAAATTTCAAAGATTTTGGAGGCTCCAACGAAAACGAAATTTTAGATATTTCGGTCGAAAATCATTTTATGATTAAAATAATTGAATGAAATTAGGCTTTGAAATTTTGTAAAATTTCGACTAATTTCGGACTGAAATTTCAGATATTTCACCGAAATAAATTCACATTTTTTGGTTAAATTTTTTTAATATAGACTTAATTTCAACCAATCTCTTTCTTTTATTTTTTCTAGTAAGTACTAAGTAGTAACTTTTAAAATATAAATAATAAAATTAATCAATAAAAAGTGATATCTTCATTAAAATATATTTTATTTATGAACATACACATTTAAAAAAAAAAAACAACAAATAATATTTTGATTAATAATGTGAAATAATACAAAAGTTTACAACTAATGAATACAACATTTATGTTTCAACATCCAAAAAGTATACAAGTACCCAAAATATATTGGATTCAAACTCTAACATCTAAAAAATACAATGTATAAAAGTTTAAATTAAAATTTTAAACTTTATTTCTTGATTTCCTTCAATTTATGCAGGTACAAAATCCATTTGTCTACCTGTATAAGCAAAAGAAAAAAAAAAGTAATAAATGTATTATATATATAATAATTAATAAAATAATGTACCCAATATCAACTCCTCTCTAATAGTACTCTCAAAGAATGTGTAATCTCCTGCAATATTAACAACAAAAAAGAGAGTAGACATAATATCTATAACTAATAAAATACTAATTTCATTATCATCTACAACTACTGCAAAGAGTTGAGAAGAAGAAGGTAGTAACTTTAGTCTCTGAGTCATGAGAAGGTTGAGAGTCTTGAGACTTGACAAAAAATTTCCTTCTTTCAAAATTCAAAGCATAAGGGAGTTGGGAGCTTTGGATAAAAGATGAGTGGTGAAAATAATGAAAGTTTGAATCTATTTATAGAGTTTTAAAATGAATTTTTTAATTTTTAACTAGATTTCAAAATTTATTTCGGCCGAAAATTTCATTGATAAAATGAAAATTTTGGGTGAAAAAATTTTGCCGAAATGCTGGCTATTTTGTGCAATAATTTTGCAAAAAACTTCAGTTTGAAATTACATCATTTTGGTTTTCGTCGAACCCATCCGAAACCGAAATTCTGACAAAATTTTAAACAATGGAATAGATAGATTGTGCAATGAAAACCTTGATTTATTCAACTTAGCTTCAATCGAAACCCTTGGAGGGTATTATAATAATTTTCTTTTTTTATAATTAATTTAGAAACCCTACTTTTGAATGTTATGGGCATTTTAGGCAAATTTTAATGTCGTTGATTCTCTTAATGGTTATTATATATGAAGGGGTAAAGTGTTGTTTTTGATAGGTGAAGGGAGCTAAGTGTAATTTGCGCATACCTTAAGGGAGATAATTGTAATTTACCCTTAATTTTAATTAGATAAATTAATAAATATTATCATTATTAATTATCAAAAATCTAATAACTAATAAATAAAATCATATGCCCAATTTTTTATTTATTACTGAACGATGTTATTTATAAGATATAAGAAAAGAATTAATAAATCACTTACCCAAAGGATATACTTGTAATAGAACTTAATTCTTAACAGAACCTATTATGAATAAGGTTTATCAACCCGGAACCAAATCCTATTAAAGGTAGCCAACCCCCAATAGGGCCAGTCAGGTTACCCATTGACCCCCTCTCTATAAAATGATGGCCACAGGCTTGGCCCCAATTGATTGAACCAAGAACGACCTTCAAGAGGGCTTGAGCCCAAAAATATTAACTTTGGCCTAGCTCAATCCTTGTCTGCTTGCACCCCCAATGCTTTGGAACTGATAAGCGAAATTTTGAGGGCTGTACTTCATCATTATATCACCATAGTTCTTTTTTGGGAGCATAGCAAGGACCAGTAAAGAGTGACTTGTGGGGCTTAAGATCAGTGATATATTAGCTAAATAACCTGTTTTACCGATGAGCTAATCGAGCGTTAAACTCCAGAATCAGAGCTTGTTCTTTAAGATGGTCATATCATATTTTTAAAGATTTACTAATTAAGACTTGGTTTACATTTTAAAGGAAACACAACACTTGGTTTACAGAGTTTTTTGAAGAAAAGCAAAAGATATTATCACAAGTTTTACTCATCCATTTAATGATTATGACTAGCTGAATCCTTTCTTTACTTAATTTATTTAGTTGGATGGTTTGAAGAATTCTTTCTCCATTCAAATTCAATTATATAACAAACCTATTATGAAGAAGAAAGCATTCTAAGGTGGAGAGATCATAAACAATAAATCTTTAATGAAGAAGATTACATCAACTAATTGGCTGACAGAGGATAATTAGAATAACCCCATATTAGGAGACAAAACAAAGTAACTAACAATAAAAACTTTCACAGATTACAACCTAATAGACATGAACTAGAGTAATGACAAATGTTCTTCTGGTGTGAAATTATAAGGTACATCACCTAAAAACAACTTAAATTTTCATATTCAAATGAAAAGAGTAGACCTTCCCATCACACCCCGAGTATACAATACATAACTATCAAGACAAAGAACACAGCCCATAATGTCAAAGGTAAAATTCGACCAAAATCCAAGCTATGATAGACCTTTCATGGGATTACAAAACTAGCTCTCTGATAGATGACCTGAAACCTTCCAAGAACCAGTTAACTGTTTCACTTCCAAAAACCATAGACCAACCAATCTTTGGGTTACTTCTTCCTTTGTATAAAGTGCGGTGTTCCACTAACATGGACAATCAAGAAGTCTCAAGAAGACGGTACACTGTGATTTCTTGTTGTTTGAAGTATCGCCGATCCTCTTCATCTACCAGAACAAGATTCAAATAATATTTTACACTGAACTTGTTGTTGATGTTGCGATATGTTGGCGTCATATCATATGGACTAAGAAACAGCCTGATTGGAATTGATTCTCCTGTAACCAGTATAAACAGACAGCATGTATTAGGAAGAACTTCATGGGTACCAAAGATGCATATGATTTGTAGAACTATCTCCTCTTTCCTGTATCAAATGCAGCATTACTCAAAACTATTCACAATCAAATTCAACCATAGAAGTACATGTGCCAGGCTCTCAGGGACGTGGGATTCACTGTCTGGTGGATTTTCCTCGAGTTGAGCAAGAAAATTGAACCCAAAATAGGTCTAACCATCTAATTTCATTTTCTGGGAACTTTTGCCTTCTTCCTAAACATCCATTCCGAAGAAGGTGATAGACATTGTCGGATCAAACGTTGTCTCCACTCTCCACAGGGAAAATGGCATGGAGACAAGCAAACAACACATCTCCTTCAGGGTACTCGGGTTATTTAATTTATACTTGAAATTGTTCTAATACCACTGACTTGAACGTGAAAGACCCAAATACCTCTGAAGGGGGCTTGTGTTGCAAAGTAGTTGTCTTTACGCCAATTTTGCTGTAGATATGTCCACATATGATCCACACTCAACCTGGTGGTTATAATTATCCAAATCTAACCAACTTTTGGTGTCAGAGTTAGGGATACACTTTCATTGGCGAGCTATGCTGTCTATATATGTGCCATGTGGAATGCTATGCTTGTGGTATCTGTTGTTATGCTCCATTAGAAAGGTGGATTCAATTTTCAATACCATCTTAAACTAATAATGAGAAATACAGTCCATACAATAAAAAAATTTGCAACACCAACAAAAAGGTGTACAATACAGAATTATGCATGAGCCCTAATCGTGGTGGAAGATCTACCTCTAACTGGAGCACCATCCATCAACTCAAATTTTGCAAGGGTCTCTGTCTCAACATACGTATTAGGCCCTGATCCTGTTGATTCTCGGCGTCTGATCTCAAGCTCCATATTCTTAATCTTGATTCTTACAAGAAGAAAATATATCTTACCTACAATAACATCCTTCAAATGATACCTGGACATATCGTTTTCCAATAAGCAAAAAAGAAAGCTAGTTCTCCAACTAATATACAAATATTTTACAAGGACCTCATACGCAAACAGAGCAAACCACTCCAGCATGAGATTAAACTTACTTGCTTTTACTATATTCAAACTCAATGTGCAAGCAGTCCTCAATTCCAACCTCCATCTGCATGAGAAATTATATCATTGTAGAACTGACATAGAAATGCAAACTTATATTTCAACCTTGCAAAGTACGATGTACGTGTAAAAAACATTAACATTCACTCCAGTAGTGAATACGGCAATTTTCATCAACCGTGTGTTTGGCCCACTAAACAAACCAAATGACCCATGCCTTGGAGAACCATATCAAAACAACTCAGCCTGCTCGGTGAATCCTAGACAGTGGATTCAGTCAATTTTTAACTGATCAGCAGTACATTTTTAAATTCAAGGGCATTGAATAGTGTGAAACCTGGCCATTGGATTCAAAGGGTGACATTTTGTTGGTGAAAAATGCTCCAATCCAATTGCCCAAATTAACGAAATAGGTATCCATTCTTATCTGTGGTAACCCACGGGTGTGCCACAATGGTTATATGTGACTCCAAATTATATGCTTCGCCATGGTGAACCCAATCACTAATGGAGTGCAAGTTACAGATAAGAAGGGAAAAAAAAAATATTGTTGCAATGCTATTGTTGTATCTGCTACTCATTTCGAAAGAATAGGAATTAGTCCCAAATATATGAAGACTACTCATTTTTAGTAACTTACAGAACTCAACACTTGAGCATCACCATATGAAGCTAAACGCCTATGTGATACGAAATTGATATCATGCCAACCATCAGCCTCAGAGAAAATAATTTTAGCACCAATTTCGTACTGCTATAACTACAAAGAATATGAATATAAATCATAAAATCCCTACTGACCTTAATGCTATTATTGATTGATGGAAGCGGTGTGTAGTTGCGAACCTGATGCAGAAGAACTTCATTTTAGAAAACAGAAAGAGGAACTACTATATGAGCATTCTTGTTCTTATTATTTACAAAGTCTCAAAAATAGACCACCAAACTTAGCATTACAACAATAGTTAGGTCAGATATAATATCTGTTTTGTAAAAGTATCTAGTAAGCTTTTTAGGGAGTTTATGTACATGGATAAATTAACTGTGAGGGTTGTCTCTCAATGCTTCTGCATTTTGACCACAACACATGAAATTCATCAACAGATTACTTACTGAAAACTAGCCACTGATCTTTTGGACAACTGCTTCAATGGAGAATTAAAGCCAGTAGGTTGAAACATCCACAAGGGGCATAGACTCAATACAAAATCCTTCAAATCCTCTATTACTATCCTGAGTACCAAACAATCAGCATAATCATCATCAACATAGTTAATGCCTTTCCCAAACTTATTAAGTTGTTCTAGCCATTCAAGAGCCAAATCTTCGCTTAGACCAAGTGTTTCCGTATCTTTTTTTTTACCCACCAATTCCACCAAATCCTCTTCGCCTTCTCCCTGCTTTCAAGAAGCCCTCAACAAGTACACACTGGTGCTGTTATCAAGGTTTGAGAAATCAACTTAATTTCCACAAAGTCAATTTATTTCTAAGCTCATTGCACCAAGCCTAATTATGATTTTAAAACTACTAAAATTAAGTCTAAACTTTGTTAATCATGGTCAATCACTTATTAATTAATTCTATTTTTACCAAAACATTAAGTTTCCGGTATATCATTTATGAAACTTTGGTCAATGTTCAGGATACATTCCTATAAAGTAATCCTAAAAAAGTGTTTTCATTTAGTCGGAAACCACCATTTCCACTTGAATTATTATGGTGTACTAAATGATTTGAATATGTACGCAACCAAAATGCTCATAGATGGTTTTTGCTCCTATTTAGAAGCCCACCAACCAAAAGAGGGCCTACTGAAAAATTTGAAAACCATTCCTTTTAATATTTTTCTCCATAAATACATTCTAGACTCTGCTTTGATCCAACAACAATGGGACTTTCTTAAAGAAAAAAGGAGAAATGACTTCCTTAGTGACAATATTTTGGTTGTTGAACAAGATGGGGGAGAGAAAGAGAGAGAGAAACCTAGAGATCTTATTGGAGTCCCTATAGATTTGAAATATAACTCTCACCCCATTCCACATGGGAGTGGTAGTCAATACATTGCCAAACACAT
>JAUPMG010000011.1:2701022-2714687 GCA_031762675.1 Pachysandra terminalis
CAAACGGAGAGACTATCATAATAGAGACATCAAATTTTCAGCCACACCTACTGAATATTGTTGAAAAAGACAAAAAGAGCAGAATCTACTATAGAAGTTGGGGAATTGACTAGCATTGCTGTTATACTGCTGATATCCTGTTAATGAATGTTTATGGTTGGGCTTGAGGATGACTGACTCTATATCATATAAGATGGACTACTCAAAAATCTATGTATATGGCCTTTATCAGAGTGTTAGATTGGGTGCTGAAGGTTGGTACATTGGTTATACTCCCTGGGATACTGATATGGGATTTGGCCTGATGCTGAAGAGTAATGAATGCTGACTGGTGCTGAAAGGGTTATTTTTTGTCATATGTTATATAAGGAAGACTTGCTCTGAGTTCTTTTGTTTTGATTGATGGCATGTTTCAGTATGGTAGCTTGGATTTTGGGATTTCTGGGGTGCTGACTGGAAGTTATCATTGTTGAGGAGCTGAATAGATTGTGCTGTAGAAGGATTTGTTTGATATCCTTCAGTGCTGAACTGGTCCATTTCTAGTAGGTGTTGAGCAGTATTTGGTTAGTCATCTGGTGATCTGGCTTTGGGATATCCAATGTGGGTACTGAATTCTGAACTACAGGAGATAAAAGAAACAGACTCAATGATAGTGAAAAAAAAGGACTGTTGTACCTGTTGGTGCTACCCTGTATTAAATTTGGATGATTGTGATAAATCTGGAAATATGGTCACGATATGGATGAGGACTGAGGGTTTGCTGAACAGGTGGACTGTTCTGAAAAGAAGGATTTGGAGTCTAAAGCTGATCTGGCTCTGCTGCCTTCTAACATGGAGTAGTGTGGTGCCCTGCTATTAAAAGAATGGTTGAGTGCTACATTGGTCATTTTATATTGGCACTAGTAATTTGATCCCTTCTATGGAGTAGTCTGTTCTATTTGGGCAATCTACTAGATGCGGGTTCTAAATGAGCTGTAAGGAAAAGGCAGAACTAGACCTCCTCGGTTGTTGAATAGAAAAAGCTTGTTACACTGAATTGCCAGATTGAAGTTTTCTGAAGATTAAATGATGGGTCTGTTGGTGCTAACCTGTTTATTAAATTGATTGGCTATGCTTGGGGTGTGTTGCTCCTACTGCAGATGATCAACTCAAAAGATACTCAAATCAAAGTGATGAAAAGTTCATGATCCTCTGATTGGGTTAATTACTGGATTTGTTGGTTGCTTTAATATATGTTTTTTGGGCTCTGAGTTGGGCATTTATAAAATTGTAATAACCCAAACAAAAAATACTAGGTTTAATGTATAAATAATAAGAAATTATGGGTTAATTTAAAATTTTAGTTTTAGCTGTCATGTTTGACTTTTGAGCGATTGTGATTGGTGGGTTGTACCATAGGAAACTAGGTGCATCACACACAATCATAATTTCTAAAGTTATGACATGTGGCTAGGATCTTGTAGGGATCTCTAAGTATAAAATCAATGGCTAGGATCTTGCAGTAACTTTCAATATAAGATTAAGGGCTGAGATTTAATATAAGAAAGAAGAAACACTTTCTATTAGAAAGAATTCAAATAAAACAGTAAATAGTAACTAGCTAACTAAGAATAGGAGACTAAGTCAAAGTAAGTAATTAGTAAATATTTTCTACAAACTATAATAGTAATAAAGCTAGGATTCTGAAATATAAATCAGTGGCTAAGATCTTGTAGGAGCCTTCATTCTCCAATTGACAGCTGAGATTTAAAACTAACAATTAGTAGATATTCTCTATAAACTAGAATAGCAACTATTTAAACTAAAGCTAGGAATCTAAACAAGAAATGGAAAGAAATTAATAATAGAAAGAAACCCGTATTGGCTGGAAAACTAATCGAAGGGCTGAGATTCAAAATAACCAATCAATGGCTAAGATTAAGAGTCCATAATTACTAATCCTAGAGTTCCTAAGTGCCTATATAAACACAAGGTTATGGAAGTTGATTTATCACTTGGAGAAGAAGAAGAAGAAGAAGAAGAAGAAGAAGAGGAAGAGGTGTAATTCTTTACACCAACCTTCAAACCAAAGTAAGTATTCAGGCCTAACTTTACATTTGATTGAATTAGCAAAGCAAGGTTACTTTCATTGTGTATTAAGTATTTTAATGGTTTTTACTAAGTTTTCTAAGTTTAATGGTGGGATATGGTAAGTATGAAATAAATTATGATTTATGATGTTTGTTTATTGGGTTTTGTGCAGAATTCAAAGTCAAGGAGGGTTACTTTACAAGTTTTTAGGTTTAGAGTTGAAGAGGAGACAAAACCAGACAAAATAGACCAGATCGAGACGTTCGGTGCGCCGAACAGTACGCTGAACTGCCCAAAAACCCTCTCGGCAATCTCTGGGCTCGCCGAAAGTACGTTGAGCCCCAAATTAAGTTTTGAAGCCCCTAGATTTGTCACCGAGACCTTACTCGGCGCGCCGAAAGCACGCCAAGCGCCACAGTAGGATTTTTAGGCTCCTGCTTTGTTCACCGAGACCCCACTCGGCGCACCGAAAGCACGCCGAGCCTGACAATCTGACACGATGCCCCAAAACCCAGAAACTTAGCAGACCCATTTGGAGACCTCCTCGGCGCACCTTCGGCGCGCCGAGACCCACTCGGCTCGCCGAGAATCACAATAATGGTCCATTTGATTTGGAATTTCATGTACTAACCTATTTTGATCTCATTAGGACAATTATGATGTGACTTTTGCTCAAACATGCATATTTATTATACTTCTTTATGGACCGATTGACTCTGTTTGGTGGACATATGATATTTTGAGATGTTACATATTACTTGTTCATTTATGGTCTATCATGTTAATTAATCATATTGCACATTGTACACATGATTTATATGCTTAGTTACTGCGCACATTCTCACTTGCACAGCATTGGACATTTTGGCTTCACGACCTTGGATTGGGTCTGAATGCCTTAACCTTGAGATGAACCCATACTTTTGGAATTCATGATAATCATGAGAGTTATGATCTGGAAATCATAATAGGTGAGGAGACTTATATTTTCTGGAGTTAAGGGGATTGATCATCCCAATAGACTTAGTTTGATTCTTGTCTTGCGAGACGAACGCATGTCTTGTTGGATGGATGACCGAGTGAAATGGTGTTAGTAGATCTGTTTATGTATGACTCATAAGGAACAGTTCACATTGGTGAAGCCCTAGGATTTTTCCCTATGATCAAAAATAAAGTGAGGAAATTGGGACCTCTACGTCGCAAATCCTAGAAACTATGATGTGCACATGGAATAACCCCCTATTCTGGCCATGTATGCAGAGGATGGTTTTCATCTTGTTTAGCCAGGGGTTTGATCGGATGTGAAACATACATTAAACAAATACTATACAGCATATTGCATATTAGATTGTTTGTCTTCAATCACATGTGGTGATCTTACTTACTAGGTGCACATCATGCATTAATAACTGAATCAGCCCATTGCATTACATTGCATATTACATCTTATTGCATCATATTCATTATTCACACATCATGATTGCATATTGATCACACATCATATATTTATCACATGTTATATGTTCTTGCATATTGGCACATATCATATAATTCACTTGTTTATTGTTTATATGGATTACCATTGAAGAGTGGCATTGTCCCTACTTCAATCTTAAATATTGTTAACCTTGTTTACTTACAAAGCTAGTGTAGCTTACGCTTTTGAGCACAACATATTTTAGGACCTATAGATGATGGACACAAGGACCATGAGGACCAAGATAGAGGACAAGGATGTTTTGAAGAAGATAGCTTTTATTAGGGTTTTACTTGATGATTTTAGTAGAACTTGTAGTAGGGTTTATTTGATGTAATTCAGTACTTATTTGGTTTTCAGTAGTTAATAGGGATTGATTTGAAGCATGAGATTAGAATTATTTTCTTTCCGTTGTTTTCTGTTTGAAGGATGTTATGTGATGGATATCATATTAATAGTACTATTTTTTTATACTTTATCTTATATAATATCCTTCTTAATTAAATGATTTGGCTATGTATTGTTTATCCACTCTCATATGGATATGGGGTGAGAGTTACAATCTAGACTTGGAGACTCCATTGAGATTTCCAGGTTTGGTTCGTGACAAAATTGATGGATCTCCTACATTGCTGATCTGAGCGGAATACACAAAAGAAGATTTGGGGACATTTCTTGTCGTCCTAAAGTGCGGATCAGATTATGCCTGTTATAGTTTTTTCTAGTATGGATAGGAAGCATTGGTGTATATGTTTCCTTTAACTGGTTCTCTGACTTTGATTAGTTTTCCCACTAGATGTGGGAACTAAAAGAAGCTATGTATATTATTCATATTATCAATACAAAATTGGCAATTACCTTTTCCAAAAGAGAGAGAGAGAGAGAGTTCGATGGAAGAGACGGAAAATAACTTCCACCATATTTTTTGGGATGTTGTTTTCCTCAAATTTAGGGCTTTATCAAAATATGTTCCGGAATGTTTTTTTTCGGTCAAAACAAACACATCAAATTTCGAAAATCTTGGAAAATATTTTTCGACATGACAAGCAGAGGCCAAGAGAAAAAGCAAAGAAGTGGGACCAGTTGAGTATGACTAACTAAATTCTGGCCAACTTAAAAAGCTAGCAACAAGTACAACTGATGACATTACAGGTTTATTTCAACAACACTACAATCTAGATAATAAATAAACTTAAACATATGGGAATTAATTTGAAACAGCATTCTCAAGGTGATGATCATATGTAACCCCAAAAATGCAGTTAGTTGTATACAATTTATTCTCCAAGTTAATCATACAAACTCCCTAGTAGTAGACAATTCAACTGGATGGCATACCTAAGCCTTACATTCACCCCATTGTACGACTCATAAGGCATCTCAACAGTTGAAAATTCGAATGGGTATGTTTTCCTTTCATATATGTCACCAGGAACATCAAGTTCACGCACTGCACATGGAATAATAAGAGTCAGGGACCTCTTACCAGTGACTGTGTAACAGGAGAAACAACTGGAAACAGACCCAAAGAATTTATATCGATTATGAAGCCCAACACAGATATAAGATAGAAAGCACAATAACATCCACGGAAAAAACAAGAATAAAAAAATGAAACAATAATGAATTAAAGTCATTTACTTATAAATTCTCAACCGAATATATATAACAACGGAGAAGTAACTCACCAAGGGAGGTAAAGTCGTAGAAGTTGCCTCTGTCAAAGTACAGTTCTGCAAAAAATAAAAACAAAAATTCTAGTCAAAACAGTCATAAAATAGAAGAATATAATATAAGTCCTCCAAACCAAGGTTTCAAATTTCAGAATTCAATTACCAAAAAAAACAAAATCAGGATTACATTTCCATTTGAGCCATTTCTGTAGGGACCTGAAAAAGTTTTGAATTAAGAAAAGGGTAATTTGGTACTTAAAGGGTGAAGGGTAAATTAGTAATTTTACCCGATGAGAATTTATGTTGTATGAGAACCCTCTTAAATAAATTTTGAGAGTTGTGGAACCTTAAAGACTAATTAGAATTAGTGAGAAGAGTCAAACCCAAAGGGGTCAACATGACCAAACACATTAAACTTAAGTGAAACCAAAAGATGACCAACCAAATGGGTCCTAAACTTAAAAGAAAGAGTATAAATACTTCTCATAGCTTAAGAAACCCTAATACTGCTGGAAAATTAGAAGGGAGGCCAACCTAGAACAAGGGAGAGCGCTTAAACATCAGTAAATCAAAGGGACCAAGAAGGAACAACAAAAGATCAAAGGAATCTATGGCTACATCAATCTCTAAAGTGAGTGGACTTCCAATTCATGGGCATTTGGGCAAAAACCCAGATTTCAATACCCTAGTACAACTTTGAAACTTTTATTATAGTAAGAATGTGGAGAAATTGAAGTATGTTAAGAACGGGGTGCTGATATTGTGTTCTTGAATTAGGGCAAAGACAAAAGGTGTGTTTCTAATATCAAATATGGGTATTATGGATAAATAATCTTATGTGTATGCTAAATATTCATAAAATGATAAAGTATGATAAGGAATTAAGTTATAGTTAAGAACCAACAAAAATCCAAGTCAAAAAGACAAATGAACGAAAATGGAACTTTCTGGAATCGCGACCTCAGGTAGACCCACTGGTATACCGAGAAGTGCCCCCCACAGGGATTGCTCTGAGTAAAATAGTGCTCGGGTGGACCCACCGGTATACCGGTAGTGCCCCCGACATAAACTATATATATATATATTTATTTTTTTTGTGTATGTTGTAGAGATGGGATAGACTTGACGGAGCCACCGACCAAACTGACCGGCACACCGGTACTCCATCGACGGGTCCACAGGACACAGCCCCCGACTAACTTAATTTAAGAACCATACTCCACTAGCATACCGATACCCCACCGGCGGAGCCACCGGCCAAGTAGAATCTCAAAGATTTTGGATTTTAATTTGATATGCGAGAGCATTAAGACTGTGTGTGAAGTTATTTTAGGTTTGTGAATGATTAAACACCTATGGTGTAATATTAGTGTGCAAATAAGACCACCAACCCTAGTGGGAAAGCCTATGACCTAGTTTAAGTATAAGTGATACTTAGGAACATGTGTGAAACCTTTAAGGTGAGGTGTTAGTCATAATTGAGCTCAACTACGAGTTGTGTAATAGAATGTGAGAGTAGGTATCCCCGGCTTGTCTTGTAAATTCCCATGAAGACAATTAACTTATGAAGTGAATTTAAACGTAGAGAGTTGAGACAACTCAGGTTAATGACACTAATGTGAATTGTTAAGGTATAGGGATGTTACACATGATATTCTACAATAGTCCACTTTCTTCCTTAGAATCAGTTCCTTGGTTTTTTTCCAAAACACCTTGTATCTTAAGGTCTCTTGTTGAGGTGTGGAGCCCAACTATCTCGATAGATCCAGCATTTGTTCTCGCCCGAATTTTTTGAGCACTTTTTTAATTGAGGGCAATTTTGTACTTCAGCTCTCTAGGGTGTTACTTACCATAACCTAATTTGTGAGGATTAAGGCGTATACAATTTACAGAGAGAGTGGGAAAGTGGTGATAGAGATCTCTTTAACCTTATTCCTGTTATTTTCTTGATTATAGTGGAATTTTTGTTGCTGTGTTCTTTTTTTCCTGAAAGTGTTTTCCACGTAAATCCGTGTGTTCTTGTTTATTTCTGCTATCATTTGTTTTATCATTCTATACAACTGGTATCGGAGCATTCGGATTCGAGTGAAAACAACGGCATAAGAGGGCAAGGTCAAAATCGAAAAGTTCAATGGCACAAAATTTGGATTCTAGAAGATGCAAATACAAGACTCTGTACCAGAAGGATTAATATCATCCATTAGAAGGAAAGAAGCCTGCAAATATGGAACATGCCAAGTGGGAGTTGCTACACAGGAAAGTTCTTGGGACAGTTATTCTCTCACTTGCTGCATTTGTAGCCTTCAATATTTCTAAGGAGAAGACGACAGCAGATATGATGAATCCCTTGGCGAGAATGTATGAGAAGAAGTCTACCCCAAATAAGGTTTTTGTTGAAACATAGCTTAAATATTAATAAAAGGGTGTTAAGGGTATATCTGTAAATTCAAAGTGTTAGTTATTATATAAAATAAGAGGGGCCGACCACATCAGATCAACTTCTCTACCTTTTTATTTGTTCTTTTCTTCCTCTCTATTTCATTCGTTCTTCTCTTCTTCTTTCTTTGTTTCTCTTTCACATCTAGGGTTTGCACTCTTACATGGTATCAGAGCATGAACCTCTCTAGGAAGATCAAGCCTTAGTATTCTCTTCTTTCAATTTTCTTTTCTTTTTCTTTTCTTCTCTCTTTCCCTTTTTTCTTTTCATTTCTTTTCCTTCCAACGAACCAATTTCTGATTAGATATTCAGTCCTTTCTTGGTCGTTTAGCGCAGCAACCACATTGGTTTGCTACTGTCGTTGTGTATATTTTATGAATATGCATTAATTAGATGTGGGTTGTGAGGCTTGAGATGCAGTTTCGTTAATATATGTTGCTGTCTAGCCTGAGTTGCTATTCTCGTGAATATAATTTTCTGTTTGCATAAGAGAAGTTTCTTGTGGTATTTCTTGTCAACTGATGTGAATATGTGGATGTTCGTGAACTGATGTTGGTAATATGAGGATGTTATTGAAGCTCTATTAGTGCCAGAACATCGAGGAAATTCTGTTCGAGGTAGATTTTGACTAGTGGAAAATCATTGTGCTGCGAGCGGGAGTGACTTTAATACAAAATTTGAAGTAAATTTGGTAAGGAAATGCGCCTTTTCTGTTGGCATCAAGGGTTAATTTCTGTTAGGATCAGCATTATGGCCACTCAAGAAATTCAAAAAGTATCATGTTGAATGGTGGAAAGAGAGTTATAAAATCATGACTTAATTGTAGAACAGTATGGAATATGGAGCCAACCATTAGAGCTAACGTTACATTCTTAGATACAGCTAAGGATGTGTGTGAAGCTGTACGGGAAATGTAAATAAGAACATTTCAAGAGCTTACCACTGTATTGAGAACATTTTTACTGCTCAACAAGGAGGTAAGAGTTTGAGTGAGTATTATAGTACTCTTAAAGGTATGTGGGAGGAGCTGAACGTTTATCAACCTTTAACCAATGATTTGGAATCACAAAGGAAGCAAAGAGAAGAGTTTTAGGTTGCAAAGTTTCTATCTGGTCTGAACCCTGAGTATAAATCAATCAGAGGGCAGATTTTGGCTAGTGACACCTTACCTTCCTTGAATAATGTTTATGTTCGGCGCCAGCATGTAACTGTGGTCATGGAGGTGGAGGAAGAGGCCGTGGTAGAGATTCATCATTCATGGGGAGGAAGAGGTAAAGACCGTGGTAATATTAAGCAAGGAATGCAATGTCGACATGTCGCCATGTCCGAAGGTGGCAACACGACATATGGGTCTTATGTCATTTTGGGGCGACTTGAGCGACATCGGCATGTCGGCGACATGTCAGCAACATGTCAGTGACATGTCGGCGACATCAGGGAAATTTTCAAGTTTTTTTAATTTTTTTTTTTAAAATTAAAAAAAATGTTAGACATCTGTTTTTGCATTTTTTTTGATGTATTATGATGTATTTAGACACTACTTAGGGTTGTTTAAAACTTGGGAGGAAAACCCATCAAAAATCCCAAATTTCCCCATCATTTCCCCCATATTTCTCTTTTCCCCCTCGTAGATATGGTACTTGATTTCTAGTTTTATATATCTTTTAATTGACTTACATTCACTTTTAATGTAGCTTAATTAGATGTAGCATCTTTTTTTATAGCTTACAGACCCGACAGCGTGTAAGTTGACCCCCTCAAGTAATGACTTTTAATGTGTAAGCATTTGTTTTGCATTTATTAATGTATTTGGATGCATTTAGGTCTTAATTAGACATGTTTAAAGTTTGGGGCTAAATATCCATCAAAAACCCATGGTTTCCCGACATTTCCCCCTGTTTTCACCATGTCGCCGAAGTCACCTGGCAACATCGACATTGTAAACCTTGATATTAAGTGTGATCACTGCGGGACGCTCAATCACTTCGGATAGGTGCTGGAAAAAGTTTGGCAAGCCAGCATGGGCTAATCAAGCCTCAACTACTTCTGATTTTAGAAATATGCAACCTCCTTTGGTTGATGCTCAGTTGCAGCCTCCTAATACAAGTACTGATTCAGTAGTCTTGTCTCATGATGAGTACAATAAGCTGGTAAAGAACATACAGCCTTCTTTTTCTACTATTACTGCTACACTTGCTCACCCAGGCACTCCTGCATTCTTTACCTCCAAGCCTACTTCCCTCTGGGTCATTGACTCAGGTGCTTTTGCCCACATGACTGGTGAGTCTACAATTTTCTCAACCTTCAATATTGGAGAAATGATCTTCACTTGCTCTGAACATGGAATGATTCATCAAACTTCTTGTATGCATACTCCACAACAAAATGAAGTAGCTGAACAGAAAAGCAGACACTTTTTGGAAGTTTCCCGCACTATGATGATCAATATGAAAGTGCCAAAAGGTTTTTGGGGTGAAGCTGTTTTGACAGCTTGTTACTTGATCAATCGTATGTCTACACCTATCTTAAATTGTCAAACTCGGTGTTCAGTTCTATTTCCCAACTCTTCTTTGCATCATATTCCTCCACGGGTTTTTGGTTGTGTATGTTTTGTTCATGATTTGAATACTGGTCGTTATAAATTATCTCCTCGTGCTATTAAATGTAACTTCCTTGGTTATTCTCAAACTCAAAAAGGCTATCATTGTTTTGATCCCATATCAAGCAAACAGTTTGTAAGTGCAGATGGTCATATTCTTTGAAAGTACTTATTTTTTGATGATGATCGTGCTCTTGAAGCTGAGTTGCTATCTTCTCCCATTCAATCCTCAAATACTATTCCTACGTTTACCCCTCTTCCTGTAATTATTGATGCTCTTGAGAAACCTAATTCACATATGTCACGTCAGCATGAGAAACCACTTCAAGTATATCAGCACAAAAAGGATACTAAAGAGACAGTTCTGCCTGACTCACCTTCCCATCAGCCTTCTTCAACAAGAGATCCATCAAGTGTTTCTTCAGTTCCACTGGAGCTTACTCTTCCTATATCCCTGAGGAAACGTAAACGTTCTTGTACTCAATATCCCATTTCCCATTATGTGTCATTTGATAATTTGTCTCATTCATATCATAGTTTTATCCTGTCTCTTTCATCTGTTTCTGTCCCTAAATGTTATCAAGAGGCACTCACTCATCTTGGAAGGAAGAAAGCTATGGAAGAAGAAATGGATGCTTTATGTACTCGTGACACATGGCAATTGACTACTTTACCTGATAACAAGGAGGCTGTTGATTGTTGATGGGTATTTACGATTAAATATCAGCCTGATGGAACAGTTGAATGGCTAAAAGGTCATTTCGTTGCAAAGGGCTATACTCAAACCTATAGTGTTGATTACTTTGAGACATTTTCCCCAGTTGCTAGGCTAAATTTAGTTCGGGTTTTAATATCACTTGGCAGTAAATTAGAATTGGCCTACGTTTCAGTTGGACATTAAGAATGCATTTTTGGCTTTTTGCACGGTGACATTCAGGAAGAAGTCCATATGGAGAAACCACCAGGATTCGTTACTAGGGGGATGGTAATGTTTATAAGTTGAGGAAAACGATCTATGGCCTAAAACAGTCTCCTCGGGGGCTGGTTTGATAAGTTCATCCATGTAGCAGTGTCATATGGCTTTCATCAAAGCCATATTGACCATTTCGTGTTTGTTCGTTGACAGTCATCTGGTATTATTGTGCTAATTGTGTATGTTGATGATATAATTTTCGCCGGAAGTGATGTTAATGGGATGGAAGACTTGAAAAAGTATCATAAACGACACTTTTAGACCAAGGAGCTGGGACAATTGAGGTATTTTCTTGGTATTGAAGTAGCTAGAAGCAAGAGGGGTATTAGCCTGTCACAAAAAAGTATGTGACTGCTTTTTTGTCAGAGACTGGAACTTTGGGAGCAAAGCCAACTGACACACCGATAGATCCTAATGTAAAATTAGATGTGGATGGCCCTGATTTTGAAGACCCTAGAAGGTATAGACAACTTAATGGGAAGAAGTTGAATTATTTAACAGTCACACGACCTGATATTACTATTGTTGTTGGTGTGGTGAGCCAATTCATGCAGGCACCTAAGCAAGTTCATTAGGAAGTTGTATGCAGAATTTTAAAATATCTCAAGAGCCCTCCAGGTAAGGGTCTCATTTATTGTTCAAATTGCAATCTTGATATTGTGGGCTATTCAGATGCAGACTGGGCAGGATCTACTTTTGATAAACAGTCTACTACAGTCTATCGTACCTTCATTGGAGGTAATTTGGTTACATGAAGGAGTAAGAAACAGAGTGTGTTGCTAGATCCAGTGTTGAAGCTGAGTATAGAGCTATGGCTCATACTCCTTATGAATTGTTGTGGTTAAAAACTCTTATGCAAGAGTTCGGGCTTACTAATAATAAGCCTATGGAAATGTTTTGTGATAATCAAGCTGCAATGTACATTGCCAACAACCCGGTATTTAATGAGGACAAATCATATTGAAGTAGACTATAATTTTATTAGAGACGTGGTAATGAGCAAGAAGCTATCAACCTTATTTGTTAATTCTGGAAATCAATTGGCAAATGTGTCTACGAAGACTGTTGGAAGAGAAGAAGTCAGTTTGCATTGATGTGCTCCAAGCTGGACATGGGAGACATATATGCTCCAGCTTGAGGGGGAGTGTTGAAATATAACTCCAATATTAATAAAAGGGTGTCAAGGGTATATCTGTAAATTCAAATTGTTAGTTATTATATAAAACAAGAGGGGCCCGACCACATCAGGTCAACTTCTCTATTTTTTTATTCGTTCTTCTCTTCTTCTCTAGTTGTTTCTCTTTCACATCTAGGGTTTGCATTCTTACAGTTTTCTTGATGAAGAAGTTATTCAATATGCGGATAGCTGATGGTGGAAGCGTGGCTGAACATTTGAATGATTTTAATACAGTCACCAGTCAGTTGGAATCCATGGGTATTTCATTCAAAGATGAAATCAGGGCTCTTATGATTTTATTGTGTTTACCAGACAGTTGGGATGGTCTCGTAATGGCTATGAGTAATTCTTTGAGTACAAGTGCCTTAAAATATGAGGTAGTGGGAGTTCTTCTAAATGAATAATCTCGCAGAAAATCTGTGATAACCCAAACAAAACAATAGGGTTAATATATGTAAATAATGTAAAAGTTAGGGTTAATTTAAAATTTTAGTATTAGCTAACATGTTTGACTTTTGACCGATTGTGATTGGTGGGTTGAACCATAGGAAACTAGGTGCATCACACACAATCATAACTCTCTTAAGTTATGACATGTGGCTGGGATCTTGTAAGGATCTCTAACTATGAAATCAATGGTTAGGATATTGCAGCAACTTTTAATATAAGATTAGTGGCTGAGATTTAATATAAGGAAACAGAAACTCTCTATTAGAAAGAATTCAAAATAAAGAAGACTAAGAATAGGAGACTCATGGTTCTAAATATCGTATCGTATCGCCCGTATCGGGCGATACGTATCGCGTATCGACCAGGTCGATACGATAAGTTCCTGTAAAACACGATATAGAAAAAAAAATGCCGTATCGCGCAATACGGTCAATTTATCGACCGTATCGCGCGATACTGTGTCGATAACTTGAAGTTATCGAGCGATACACTCGATACATGGCTTAAAAAAAAAAAAAAAACAGTCCGAACGACTGTTTTTATTTCAAATAGAGCTTGTCAAGTCAAAATTAGGACTAGAAATCCACTATAATCCGTGAATCTTTAGGACTTGTCAAGTGAAAACTGCTTATTTCTAATAGGCCTTGACAAGTCAAAATTAGAAAATGGATCCGGGTCGAGGGGCGCTGCCCCCTTGACCCCTGCGAGCTGACCGCGCAGCTCGACCCGCATTTCGCACCGCCCGCAATGACATAGGGGGGACCCAAAATAAATATCCAACTCAAGCTCCACAATCTTCCACTTGGAGA
>JAUPMG010000011.1:2714787-2725470 GCA_031762675.1 Pachysandra terminalis
GAAAAGGGGGTGAAGGTGATGTGCTCAAAAGACAAGCTTGAAGAGATGAAATCAGTTGATTTGAACTTCTGTGAAGACTGTTTTTTGGAAACAGAACATCAATTTCTCAAACAATGGAAGAACCCAAGAGCTGAAAAATTAGAACTGATTCCATGGATGTGTGGGGACCAGCCAAGGTACCTTCTCTCTATGCTCACTTTATTGTCTCTTTTATTGATGATGCTACTAGAAAGCTTTGGGCTTATTTTTTGAAACATAAATCCGAAGTATTTAATGTTTTCAAGAAATGGAAAGCTTTAGTTGAAAATGAGACAGATTTAAATCTGAAGTGCTCAGATCAGATAATGGTGGTGAATACTATAGTGATGAGTTTGAAAAATCATGTGCTAACAATGGAATTAAAATGCAGAAATCTATTCCAGGAACACCACAACACAATGGTTTGGCGGAACGCATAAACAGAACCATTACTGAGCAGGCTAGGTGTTTGAGGATTAATGTTGGACTGCTAAAACAGTTTTGGGCAGTAACTGTGGACACTGCAGTTTACTGATAAACAGATGGCATTAGGTTGCATTGGGATTTGGACTTTCAGAAGAGGTTTGGACGGAAATGAGGTAAATTTATCTCATTTAAGAATTTTTAGATGCACTTCTTATGTTCATATATATTCTGAAAATATATCCAAACTAGATTCCGAGTCCAGAAAATGCACTTTTATTTAATATGGGTCTTATGTTTTTGGATCTGTTCTATGATCATGAAAATCCTAAAATCATTAGGAGCATGGATGTGATATTCAATGAGAATGTTCTGTACAAGGACTGGAATAATCACATTGAAAAGTCCCATAAACCTGACTATGTTTAGTTAGAAGAGATCAGTAGTGGTGATATGTTGAAACCTAGGGATGTAAACCAACAACCAGAACCGCAGACTCCTATTGCAGTTAGAAAATCAAGTAGGGCCAGTAGAGCCCCATCTCGATATTCTCCCTCTTTGCATTATTTGTTACTATTAGATAATGGTGAACCACAGTGCTATGAAGAGGCCCTGCAGGTTGAGACCAAGAAAATGTGGAAACAAGCCATGGATGATGAAATGGAGTCGCTATCATCAAATCCAACATGGGATTTGGTTCGGCAGCCGAAGGGGATGAAAGCTTTACAACATAAGTCGGTTTTCCGGTTGAAAGAAAAGCATGATGGTGCAAACAGTACAAGCCAGGGTTGGTCGTGAAAGGGTCTCAGCAGAAGGCCTGGGTAGATTTTAATGAAATTTTCTCCCCAATTGTGAAGATGTCTACTACCAGATCAGTTCTGAATTTTGTGGTTGTGGAAGACTTGCATCTAGAGCAGCAAGATGTGATATTTCTTCATGGTGATCTACAGGAGGACATATTTATGAAACAGCCACAAGGTTATGAAGCCTTTGGAAAAGAGAACCTAGTGTGTAAGCTCAAGAGGACCTTGTATGGTTTGAAACAGGCCCCAAGACAGTGGTACATAAAATTATCAAATTTTGTGTACAAGAATGGTTGACCGGTGCCATGCTGATTACTGCTGTTATATTAAGAATTTTAATGATTCCTATATTATTCTACTTTTGTATGTGTATGACATGGTTGTTGCAGGGTCAAGCATGATGGAGATTAAGAATCTGAAGGATAATTTGTCTGAAGAATTCTCAATGAAGGATTTGGGAGCTGCAAAAGAAATCCTTGGAATGCGTACCAGCAGAGATAGAGAAAAACGAAAGCTGCAATTATCTCAGGCTGATTACATTGATAAGGTGTTGAAGAGATTCAACATGGATGAAGCCATGCCAGTGAACACCGCTTTGGTCAGTCACTTCAAGCTCTCAAAACGTGACTGTCCAAAAACTAAGGAGGAGAAGGATGAGAGGGAAATGGTGCCATATTCATCTGCAGTTGGCAGCTTGATGTATACCATGGTTAGCACGAGACTAGGCATTGCACAAGCAGTGGGAGTAGTAAGCAGATACATGAACAATCCAGGGAAGGAACATTGGAGAGCAGTGAAGTGGATACTAAGGTATCTCAAAGGCACGAAGGACTTAGCTTTGTGCTATGAAGGTTCATAAATCAGCTTATAGGGTTTTGTGGATTCTGCTATGGCAGGAGATATGGAATATGGATGACGAGAAGAGCAGCGTCGGGTAAGTGTTTGCATTGGGCAGTGCTGCTGTTACTTGGGTTTCTAAACTTCAGAAATTAAATGCCTTGTCTACTACAGAAGCAGACTGTGTGGCATCTACAGAAGCTTGCAAGGAAATGATTTGGTTACAGAACTTAATGAAAGAGTTGGGGAAGGAACAAGAAAATTGCAAGTTGTATAGTGATAGTCAAAGTGCTATACATCTAGCAAAGAATTCTGCATTCCATTCAAGAACCAAACACATTGATATACGGTATCACTACATACGGACCCTTTTGAAAGATGGAAGGTTCAAGTTTGAGAAGATTCATTCAAGTGAGAACCCAACAGATACGTTCACAAAGGTGGTCACCACAGAGAAGTTGAAATTCTGGTTAGCTTTTGCTGGTCTTCAAGCTTGAAGATGATGGTTTCAGTCTGCAGGGAGTCTACTATGATGCGTATTTTAAATCATTCTCCAAGTGAGAAATTGTTAAGGTGTGAAGCCTGATTATCTCGTTAGATCCAACATCTGTTCTCGTTTATTTCTGCTATTGTTTGTTTTGTAATTCTCTACACTACCCTCCCGAATTCCACATTGTTCCAAGTCATGATAACCCCTTCCAAAGACTTCAACTTTTTGCAAAAAATATGGCTTGCACTACCATACAACTGAAATTCCGACCACCATTCTAATGAATTTTGGGTCCCCCAACCACATGTTTTCAAACCTAAGTTGGGCAGCCTTCATATGACTATCTCCACACTCCAAAATTTGGGACATGATCCAGAGTAGGCCTCAGTAGAATGGAGCTCTACAATTGGGAAATGATCCAAAGTAGGCCTCAATTCCTTTTTCATGTTTCTAACCAAACAATCAAAAATAGCTTGGAAAATACATATTTTCCAGCAAATCAAATTTAAGTTAAACCTTTTATATCATAAATTCTTTAGCATCAAAACAATTGGAGCCTGTCTATTCTACGCATTAGCACATAGATGAAAGAATTCTGTATTTTTGTCCCCTCCCTCGAGCCAATTAACCCTTGATAACTGACCTCCTCCAATAACAACAACTGAACCTGTTCATTCTTCAAGTAGTCTCTAAGAGATAGATCATCCAACGAAATAGACTCACGCCAAAATATCCTCACAATCAGACAACTAAGACGTGATAACCTTCTTTTCCACATGCCCCACTGTCTCCTAGATCCATTCTTTTTCCAGACAATTTTTCAGAGCCTTCAGTTTCAGTTTAAGAAGCTGACCTTCCCACCTTCCAAAATATAGAGAAGCCCACCAAAACGTGAGCAAATCTAGAAAAGATGGGATCGAAAGCCACATATCTCACACTTGAAGGACCTTTGCGAATAAACTGAGGATTGTCAAAGCACCAGTCTTATGAACTGAAATCGGATTAGTAAAACCTAAATAACATCTTGCCACTAAGCGATCCAATCAATATTGGCCAAAAAAAGATCCAACCTTCTCAAAGATAAGTGGTGATCCAGGGTTTATGTGTAAGCTGGATTGAGAGAAGGCTTATGCTAGGGATGAATGGGGCTTCATTGATTCTGTGCTAGAGTGGAAAGGTTTTGGTTCTAGATGGAGGAAATGGATTAATGGTTGTATTTCAAAGGTTCCCTTCTCTTTTCTTTTTAATGGGAGTGTTCATGGTAATTTTGAGTCTTCTAGAAGCATTAGACATGGAGATCCTCACTCCCCTTTTCTCTTTACTCTAGTGGGAGATGTTTTGAGTAGGTTTTGTCTTTGACGGAGAATATGGGTCTTATTAGTGGCTTTTTGGTTGGGAGAAATAGAGTGCCTATTTCTCATCTGCAATATGTTGATGATACTATTTTGTTTTTTGAAGCTATGGAGAAGCATGCTTATTGGATTAAGGCTATTTTGAGATGTTTTGAGATGATTTCAGGTCTGTAAGTGAATGTTGAGAAATCTAGCATATTTGGGTTTCATGTGGAACAGGATAGGATATTGTAGTTTGCGGAGTTTTTGGACTATCGTATTACCTAGTTACCAATTAGATATCTTGGCCTTCTTTTGGGGGATAGTACCAAATCACTTTCTTTCTGAGCTCCTGTCATTGAGAGAGTTGATAAAAGGTTGGCTACTTGGAAAATGAATTATTTATCTTTAGGAGGTAGTTACGTTGATTAAATCGGTGTTAGTTAGCCTTCAAATTTATTTTTTGTCCCTTTTTCGAGCACCAAGTAGAGTTGTTAAGGCTTTGGAGAAAGTGCCAAGGGATTTCCTGTGGGAGGGCGGGATCATAAGAAGGATCATTTGGTTAGATGGAGTTTGGTGTGTAAGAGCAAAGAGGCGAGTGGTCTGAATTTAGACAACATTCAACGTCGGAATTCTGCTTTGCTTGGTAAATGGTTATGGCGTTTTGGCAACGATACTGTCATAGTGATGCTCTTTGGTACAACCGTACAAGGTAATTGTAAGAAAATTCGGGACAGGTTTGAATGGTTGGGATAACCAAAATGCTAGAATTTATTTGCATAGTCGTTGGAAAGCCATTTCTGATCTAGCTTCTTGTTTCTATCCTATTATTCGGTTTGGGGTGGGTAAAGGTTTCTTCAATTCGTTTTCGGCATGATCTATGCTGGAGTGAACCTATCTTTAAAAATAGATTTCACAGATTATTTTTGGTGGCACAGCATAGGGATGTTGTGGTTTCTGACATTCTTTCTTGGTCTAATTCATGTTTAGTTTGGAATCTTAATTTCAGAAGAGATTTTAGATCGGCTGAAATGGATGAGTTATTTATTCTCATTGATGTCCTTAAATTTTGTTTCATTGATTCTGAGTGTTCGGATTACAAGGTATGGCCTTTGGAGTCTGGCGATGTTTTTTCAACCAAGTCCTTTTTTTGTTTCCTTGGTAGGGAGGATAATATGGCCCCTTCTCCTTTTTGTGCCTCCAAATTGTGGAAGGCCAAAGTTCCTTCTAGGGTAAGACTCTTTGTTTGGACTGCTATTTTATATCGTATTAATACTTGTGATATGCTTCGAAAGAGGAGAGGCAATATGAACATCTCGCCACATATTTGTTTCCATGTGCAGGAATCAAAGGGAGACAGTGGATCATCTTTTTCTTCATTGTTCAGTAGCAAGAGGGATTCGGATGCATTTTCTACATTTGATGGGGATGAAGAGTATTGTTGATTTTTTCGATCAGTGGCGGTTTCATGGATTGGGCAAAAAAGGAAAGGTATTTTGTGAAGCAATTTTCTTTTTGATTCTATGGGTTATTTGGTGTGAGCAGAATAGGCGTATATTTGAGGAGGATCAGAAATCAGTGCCTTGGTTAATTGATTCAATTGTAAGTATGGTGGCGAAATGGATGTCTGTCAAACAGAATTTTCGAGGCATTTCTTTGGACTCCATTGTCAGATGTTGGTATGATTTGATTTAATCTTCAACCTCTTGTTCACAGAAGATGATGATTTGAGAGGGACCTCCTAGGGGATGTGTTAAATTTAATTTTGATTGATCATCGTTAGGTAATCCGGGACAATCTGGGATACGTGTGTTTTCAGGAATTCTGACGGTGTTGTTTTACACGTTTATTCTGGCCCGATTGGTATTGCAGATTCGATTGAGTTGAGAACTTTAATTGCCGGTTTGGATGAAGCAAGGTGATTGAGGTTGGAAGATATATAGGTTGAAGGTGATTCTTGGTTGGTTATTTCATGGATGATAAGTGAGGGTAACTATCCTTGGAAATATGATAATTGGATTAGGAGGGCACGTCATCTTTCTAATGGATTACATTTATCCTTTAAGCACATTCTGAGATCAGCAAATGATATCGCAGATGTTTGGCCTAGAAGAGGAGTGGAAAGAGTGGATTTTGGGACTGGTGTACCTAGGGGGGAGGAGATCTTAAAGACAGATGGATAGGATGTGGATTTAATTTTCCTACTCTTTTTTTATTTACTTTTCCTTGTGCAAGTATTATTTGATTTCTGTTTTGTTTCTGGTTCACATACTGTGATCCTATGTTCTGTTTGTAACTTCTTTTTGATGATTAATAAAATTGTTGCTAAGATAAAAAAAATAAAAAATCAACCAGATCAAAATTTGCAATAAACTTGGAAAACCTTCTCATAAACGATATGGCTATATGATCCCTTCCTCGTTTCGTCTTAGCAAGAAATCCAGTAATGTTAAAATCACCACCACCCACCCATGAAACCCCCATCTACTTCTCAGGGATTCCAGCTCCACCCAAAAAGCTTCTCTAACTGACATACAAGAAAGAAGATATATGGCCAAGAAAGCTCACTCAAATTCACCACTATGCTGAGATTAAACAAAATGGAAAAGCCACCAATACTACAATCTAGCACCTCCACCTTCCCACTATCCTACATTCCCAACAACCCCTAGCCACTCCAATAAAAGGTAGTTACAAGTACTTAACTGTCTACAACTCCAACGTTCTAAGATCAGACAGAAGTTAAACCTTTCCAATATAGTTTCCCCCATTACCATCACCTTCTGCTCCTCCAAAACCTTTTCACTATTACTCTCTGGGATCGGTCTCTTGGACACCCAATATTCCAATAAAAACCTGTCTACAACTCAAAAGTTCTAAGATCATATGGAAATCAACCCCTTGCATCTTAGTATCCTCCACTATCTCGACCTTCTGCTCCTCCAAAACTCTTTTTCACCATTACTCACCAAGGATGGGTCTCTTGGGCCCCTATTATTCCAAGAAAAACTTCATCGTAAACTAACAGAATCACACCCATGCCTCTTCTTCCGTGCCTCCCTCGACCCCTACGAACCCCTTTAACAAAACCCTAGCCCCCTCTCAATAACACTCCTCCTCCATTGCTTTTGTTCCCATAGTAATAGGGATTCTAGCGCTGTGAGAGAATCCCTATCCCACAGTGATCCTATTATTTATTGAAATCAGAGAACTCACATCCTTTCTTGAACAGCCCAAGATAGCCGACTTCTCAAAGTAAAGAAATCATGACAAAACCACTTAAGCCCTTGATACTTCAATACATTTTATTTGCAAAAAATCCATAGATTTCAAAACATTACTGCACCAAATTTAATTACTCTATGCATATTCGATGAAGGAACCTTGACAAATAAGGTAATTTTTGTATAATTGTATTCATATGTTCATGTATTTCTCTAGTTCCCAACAGTAACAAACAAATTACCACCTAGGAAAAAAAATTGAATCAGATAAGGCACACCTATTTGTCCAAGAAGCTCAATCTTCACACCATTGTGTTCAAGCTTCTTCCCTTGAATTGGTTCTATAGAAACCTGAAGGCGTCACATAATAAGGGACAAAGAAGACCTCAACTTTACAGTTTCCAATCCAAAAATATTGACAAGAAAATTTCAAATACCACATATGAACTTTGAAAAGAACAAGTGTCCATATCACCGTGCATATTACCTCCCCAACAATGTTCTCTTGACTTTGGAAAAGAGGAACCATAATTGTTTGACCATTTTCTTTCTTTAACTGAACCTGAGGGAACACAAAAAAAGGAACAGAGTAAGCACTAATAAAGATGTCATTGCAACAGCTCTAATATGCCCAATGCACTATTCTTGTCAATACAAAGGATATCAAAAATGATTAAATTTTTCGGTTTAAATTGGCAATATCATTTCAAAAAATGGATTAGCATACAAAAAATAACAGTAAGATGTGCCTACTGCTCTAAAAGAACAACCATTCTGTCTTTTGAAAATGCTTATTAGGAATGAGCATTCCAAGTACAAACAGAAATCCTACCCATCATGATACCAGCTCTTGGCTCTGTGATGCAAAATTTGTCAGTAAATAAGTATCCAATGCCCACTTCAAATAAGAATAGCAGCCAACCTTCAGTACTGTAGATTCTACCTCCGCAGTTGCTCCACTTCAAGGTCCATATTCAATTAGAGAAGACAAGCAGAATTTTGTTCAACATTATTTTCTTCACATGCTAAGATAACAATAATGTCCATCTCCATCCAACATAGCTTTCCAAAAGACTTGCAAATAATTCACACCACTTTCTGTTGTCCTTTATTCTTACTAAATTTAGTTCCCAGATTTAGATAGATCTTTTAGCTAGAGAGAAGAAATGATTGCTAGATTCCGGCAATACTGGTCTACCGTTTTGCATGCAGATGTATTGAAGGATAATTATGCAGAGCGGGTCTTTGGCCATGTGGTGTAAAGTTTTCCTTTCTAATGAATGGCATCTTCTTACCAAAAAAAAAAAAAGAAAAAAGCCTAAGACCGTAGAAGTCCTGTCAATTTGGGTGCATTTTTTCCCTTTTATCTCAATTAGACTTGGCTATTGCAATCAAGGTTTCAAATGTCAGTGTTTGTGGCCATGTAGCTAAGTCTGGCTAGCGACATGTCACCAACAAGGGGGAAATTTCCCCTAGATTAAAGAAAATGTGGGGAAATTTCCCCCAAATGCAATTTTTTGTATTAAATCTTAGTTTAAGTATAAATAATAACTAAATACACTAAATACATCAGAATATGTTGAAAAAAAAACATAAAACATAAAGAACCTTTAATTTGGCAATTCGTATGCATAGCATGTTGTAAAGTAAAGTGTTAACATTCATTCAACAAAGTATAACAAAAACAAAAATAACATGAAATAATATAAATGAACCTAAAAGTAAAAAAATGTCGTAAATAAGTTTATCATAAATGTTCCAAGACCACAAGTCACAAATACAATATAACAAATCCACAAGGAATGTTGGGAAGGTTCGGAATCATCACCATCATCCTTGTGCTGACCACCATAATACGTACTCTCTACATAGTTACAAGACTATGCCAAACTCATATACTGATGATCGGGTGTCTTACATCATACATATTATTTTCAAGCGACTTGAATAAGTATAAAGACATCAAAAACTAATAAATACACGTTTTACCTGCAATGCATCAAGTCATTGAATCTTCAACCTTCTACTCCAATGTACATTAGATTTGTATTTCTATACACAAATCTAAACGAAAGTAGCAAAAAAAAAAAAAAACAAAACAAGTTTGAAAGGGGGTTTGGTATGAAAGAAATGGGGGAAGAAGAGAAATGGAATCTGGCTTTTATACACGGTATTCGCACGTGTCGCTCGATGGAAAGTGCAATTGCCAAAGCCGGTTATTCAGAAAGCAAGTAGGTCTTTCTCTGATCCTCTATCTGTTACCGGCTCTGCTCAAAGCTGGGAGCACATCTCAAACAAAAGATATAGGGGAGAGCCAAGGAAGACTTGCGCAACCGCTTGGCGCAAGGAATATTCTCTGAAACCACCAGCTTACCTTCTCTACCTGCACAATCGCCACAAGTAATTGGCACACATGAAACTGGCCAGATGAAGGAAGAAACATTACCTGTCCAAGTATTCAAAATGAGGAAAGAAAGAATGAAAGCAAGCTACACGTCTCCAACACAGGATCCAGAGTTCCGGATAGCCCCTACCCTATGTGATTCGTCTATCATCCACGATCTTCATTGCATACTCACTTTCGTAGTCGGTCATTTCTAACGGTCATTAATCTCTTTTGGGCACTAATATCTGTCTCCTACTTGCATGGTCTTCTGGCTATTGAACTTATCTTATCTTTTCGCCTTTCGGTACGAAACATATAGAAGTTGATTATCAATTCGTTCAAGAACGTGCTACACGCGGTGCTGCCATTCATGTCCTATTTTGCTCATGTGATAATTGTTCGAGTGGTACTATTATTTGGGCTATTTTCTGTTATGGTCCAAGGGTATTTTTGTACTTTCTCATCTTTAGTACAAATATGAGTTAAGATGAAGGGGACGATTAAGTTGCCTAAACATATTCTCTAATCTTTCTCTCTCTCTCTCTTTTCATTCGTTTCTTCTTCTTCTCCTTCTTTGACCCTAACTCCTCAATATTTTCACTTTAACTTGGTATCAGAGCATCCGATCCAAACCTAGAAGCCATTAAAATAATCTGAAAGTTGTCGCAAGGTGATCGAGAAGGGCTAACGGCAGCGTCCGTACGATGATATCATACTGACATCATCATTTGTACGGACATCAAGGTCCAGCGATGACTTTCTATGGCCCGTCTCTCTCTCTCTGTCTCTTGGTGATTGTGGTGATTTTCCAGAATTTTTTGAAGTCATCTCATGTGATTTGAACTTTTTTTTTGTGCAATATGCGCTTTTTCCAAAATGTTTTGTGCAATCTGCGATTTGGACGGCCTTTTTTGTGCGATCTGCAATTTGGCCTGATTTATAGGAGCCAAAAATATGTGGCATGTTGTTTTTGCTCTCTCTAGAGTTCGGCCTCTCCTCCTTTTTTTTGCCCTCTAGCTATTTGATGTTTGGACCAAGGTTTGCAATGTCGATGTCGCATGACATGTCGCAGGTCATGAAATTGCGACATGTCACGACATCTGGGGGAAAAATTGGGGAAATGGTGGGAAATCTTAGTTTTTTATTGGAATTTTAATCCCAACTTCTATAT
>JAUPMG010000011.1:2750144-2771393 GCA_031762675.1 Pachysandra terminalis
TCACTAGATTATTGGTAGTGTTGTTGTTATTGTTGTTGGTGGCGTTGGGTGGGGGTGGGTGGTGGTGGTGGCGGTGGGTGGTAGTGGTGGTGGCTGTGGGTGGTAGTGGGGTGGTGGTAGTGGTGGTGGGGTGATGGTGATGGTGGTGGGGGTGGGGGTGTGAGGGGGTTCTCTTGGTATTTACAAGTTTGCCATCAAAATGCAAAACTCATTCTTAAAATCTAGAGTGAGGGTTGGATCTCATTCTGAGGTTATGTGTATTTTTCAAAATTCATTCTAAAAAACTCATTTCAAGGTTTGCTAACCAAACGCTCGATTTTTTTTTTTTGTCAAAACTCATTCTAGGATTTGGAATATTCCAAGTCCTAGAATGAGTTCTGAAAATGAGGAATATTCCTAGAATGAGTTTTGAAAATGGAAGGCAAACGACACCTTAGTTTTTTAAAAAGGGTGGTGACAAAGTAAGCTTCAGATCTTTTTCAGACATTGTTTTTTAAAGCAAAGATTTGTGCTCTTATTATTCTCTATTTAATAGTGTAGGTATCTCTCCTCTTAATCATGAGTACTTCTCTTATACCTTATGGCTGCGTTTGCCGGCTTATATAAGTATTTATTTCAGCTTATAGCTTATTAAAGTACTTTTTAAAATTAAAAGTGTGTTTGGTAACAGCTAATATGTAAGTGCTTACCCATAAGCAGTAGAGGAAGGCTACCCATAAGGAGAAGCTGTTGAGAACATCTTCTCTGATCACTTATGCGAAAAGCTATTTCTAAACTTTAGTAATATTTTTAAAATACCTATTTTACCCCTAAACTTTCATAAGCACTTAAATAAATGTTATTTATAAACTTTAATAATATTTTTATAATACCTATTTTACCTTTAAACTCTCATAAACACTTAAATAAATGTATTTACCAAACACTATTTCTTCATATAAGTAGTTTATTGTTGCTGTGGATAAGTGCTTCTATTGAGCCACTTATCGAATGAGTGCTTTTCCAAAAGCACAAGCCTAGACAAACGCAGCCTATAAAGTCATCCATAGCTATTATTGGAGATATTTTTAGAACTAATTATAAACAACCAAGTCTTTACTCAAATCTACAACTTAAGAAACTTTCAAAGAGGAGATTTGTGAAATTGGAAACTAAAGCTAATATGGGTTTTCCTTGATTTCCCTAAAATGAGAGCATTTGTGAAGAAAAGGACAGTGTTAACTAATTAAAAGCATTAGAGTCAAAAGGTTCTTTCACCTCAAAATAATTCAGATTGAGAGGCAATTTGTCACAAATTGAGTGAAAGAAACTAAAAACAAGTAATGTAGGCTTGTCCAAATGCGCATCCCCTCTTTTGTTTGAAAGCAAGGACCATGTGTTCCTAACATCATGTATCATTAATACAGCTTCTAATCAGCTTCAAGGCTTCAAGCAAAGAAATGTACCTTTGAGACAAGGCCTTCACATATTTAAGGTAAAAGATGACAAGGGATAGATAGAGAAAAATCACTCAAACCCCCATTTGCACTAGATGTGGAAAAAATGAGGAAACTACATCACATGCTGTTAGGGATTGTGACATGGCTAAACTGCTTTGGACAAAAATTTTTAATGTGGACAACAACTCCTTTAAACAGTCTACTTGGGATTGGATTAAATGCAATCTCCAAAATACTTCGTCACACTCAGTGCATAATCTGCCATCGAATATTATTTTCTTATATGTTATGTGGCATATCTGGCTATCTAGAAATGAGGAACGTTTCAAAAATATAAGGAAACCACTTGATCACGTCACAAGATTGATTGTTATTAACGCTCATGATTATTTTAACAATGTCGTATACAAGTGCTCTATTGTTAACAGGGAATGGAAATTCATCAAGTGGGAACTGCCTTGGAATGAATGGACAAAACTTAACACAGACGAAGGTTCAAAGCAAAGCAAAGCAATGGAACTGCTAGCATTGGAGGACTACTCAGGGACAACAATGGTCGGTGGTTGTTCGGCTTCGCTAGAAGCATTGGGTCGCCTCCAACACTAGGGCAAAACTAGGGCCTTCAAGGAGAGTCTCCGACTGGCATGGCAGAAAGGGTACAGGCAAATCCAAGCAAACCTGGATTCAAAAGTCGCCATCGATCTAACGAATGCAGAGGATGAGAATCTGAATCCAAATGCTATACTCATCAAGGACATTAAATACCTTCTACAGAAGAATTGGAGAGTGATGACCTCACACGTCTATCGTGAAGGCAACATTTGTGCTGATGCACTTGTTAAACTATGTTACATTTGCAACTCTCATTTAGAATTACTTTGAAGATCCTCCTAGTTGTGTTAATGATTTACTACATGATGATGTATGCGGCAGATATACTGCTAGACTCTGTAACTCCCTTAATTAGTTAACGTAGTTTCCTTTTAACCAAAAAAAAAAAAGATAAGAGTTTGGTTGATGGTGGTTACTACAAAGTGGGATGATGGTTTTGCTGCCACATACATTAGCATCAAAGGTATGGATGGAGAGAGAGAGAGGGATTCTTTATAATTATTGGAAAAGATATTTATATTTTGGTCACAATAGACTGTGACAGGTTTTTGGTTTCTTGGGTTGCTGACTTGGCAAATATAGCCACATAAGCCTTCTATATCACCAATAGACTTTCATTTTACCACATGACGAACGTCCTTTCTGTTTAAAAAGAATGATAAACGAGATGAAGATGAAATCAAACATATAAAGACACAAATTTATGTGATTCGACAAATTATGCCTACGCTCACATATGCACTCTAGATTCTACTATTTTCCAAAGATCATAATAAAGTATTACAAAGAACAGCCACAAAAGTATAATAAATATACTGTACTTAGGGTTAAACGTAAGTAAAAGTAAAATTACTATTATACCCCCCTAATCCCCCCAAATTAATATTTGAGAATTTTGGAAAATATGGATGCCACTTCTTTCCGTTATCATGGATGAATTCTATGGCAGTCAAGTACAATTTATGAGAGAGAAAATACAATTGTCCTTTCATTCTTTTACTAAGGGCAAATAATCTTGATGTGATGTGACATTCTGTCCTCTTATGATCAATCAATCCATGGAACAAATTGCAGCCACATGATCTTTTGATCATTTTGAATCTTTAAGTTCTTTTGGATCGTGCAAATAAATAAATTAAAATTATTTACATCAGATGGTTGTGATCCTTTAATCTTGTTGACATTAGACCTAATTTATATTCTTCTACATTGCACTAGGCCTCGGCTTATCAGTCCCTTCTATAGGTTTATTTTAAATAGAAAAGAAAAAAAAATTAATAAAATCTAAGAAATTAGCAATTAGTTGGGATAAGACATTTGATGAAGTTAATATTCATTTTGAGCAAAATTGGTAAAGTCAAATCTAGGCACAAGAAACTCTTGGGGTACTATAGGGTATTTTTATAAAGAAAATAGGGTTTTATTTATAAGAGGATTTTATTTTATTTTTTAAATTAGGCTAAACAAGAAAGAAATATGAAACTAAGGAAAAAATAGTACCACAATAAAAATTGATAGTTGGGCCCGATAGGTTCGTGGAATTGGGGGCCTCTTATTCTAATTTTTCTGTTTGGGAGTGCATTAAGGAATTGGAATTGGAATTCTACTTGAATTTGACAGAATTCATTTGTAGGCTATTTTGAAGCTACCGAATTTATAGGGGGAGGCTGTTAATTGCAATTCTCTACCCCGTGGATTTCAAATGGATGTCAGGTCAGTCGGATTTACATCTATCTTTAACACAAAATAAAAAATTAAATAATTAAATAATTAAAAAACTAATAATTAATAGTTTAAAAAATAATTAAAATAAAACAATAAAGAAAAATTCAAATTCTAAATTCCAATTATTTGTTGACAACCAATCATGAAAATCTCAATTCTACACAATTCCAATTCTCAATGAATTAGAATTGGAATTACAATTCTTAATACCAATTCCAATTCTTTGAAACAATCCGACTCTTATTAGTTTTTGGTTGTGGGTTGACCAATTCCCATCCAGTCAAAAACTTAATTTCTTTTTGTCATCCAATCACCAAAATCTTAATTTTATTTAATTCCTAATAAATTGGAATTAGAATTTAATTACTTAATATTCCACTAACCAAACAGACCATTTATACTTTTTGAGTATAATTTTGGTTGTGGGTTGCTCTTCCCTTTCAATTACCCAATGGTTTGGTGTTAATAGGCATTGGTGGGTCAAACCCTAGCCTACCCTTATAAGACTAACCTACACCAAACCCAGTCCTAACCGGGCTCGGCTCGTCTGCACCGAATTATCCACCACATGCCCTTAAAAAATTCAGGTGTTTTATATTTTAAAGGTCAAAAACATTTTTTTTAAAGGAGAATGCACCAATCATGTCTCCGGTGCACGCATTGATAGACGACTTTCAGTGCAGAGGATCTCAACTCCTCCTAACCTTGTATGGTCAAAGTTTGTGAGGGTCCTTAATAGATCCAACTTTGATGTACATTACAAATAAAAGTTCCAGTTCTCTAGTGCAACACTCTTAAGAGAGGAATCTTGTGATATTTTGTTGACATGTGGAAGGTTATTTGGCAAATCCTACTTCTTCACGTTTACATTCGATCAAGTTCAAGTCGCATACCAGTTTCAATCCCAAAAATATTTATCACGTCACTAAAGAAAACTAATGCCTTTTTTTTATATAAATTTAAGAAATATTAAAAAAAAAAAAGAAATTCGACAAATATTAATACATGTGATAAAACCTAATATATATACTAAAATATTGTACACATGATCAATCAATAAGATCGTTTGCTAAATAGACGGTTTGGATTGATTTAGATCATTCTTTCATATTTACTTTGAATGCCAACGGAGATGGTGGATAAGGGTGAGGCCAACCCGATTTATATTTTTAATAAATGCTCCATTAAATGCAGGAGAAGAGGATTACCTGTTTAACCTGCCCCGTTCCCGTTCCTGCTATCATGAGTCTTCCGTGAGAAGTGAGAACCACGATAAAGGTAATGTATAAAGTATAAACCGTTAAAAGTTTAAAAGCGGGGCCCTGATGGAGTGATATGCAAAGAAGCAACGCAGTTTTGTGCAACGCACGGCACCATCCTATGTTCAGAGGAGGAATTTCGTTGCGGAAACTCGGGTAAAAAGGCCGGGAGCGATCAGGGCGCATGGGGAAGCGGGCAGCATTGGGAATCGTGAAGATTGAGTATCTACACGTGTGAAGAGTACCTCTTATATCGGAGATAGTGTGACACGTGTAGAATGTCGGTCCCACTCAACCTCTCCCCATGCTCTCCTATAGTTTCCACCTCGAACCAAAATTCTCAGAAAAAACAGCAAAACAAAGCTCTCTCTCTCTCTCTCTCTTAAGAGAAAGCTCTAACCATTGCCCTGAAAAAACATTTTAAAGTTGAAACCCATCTCTCTCTCTCTCTCTCTCTCTCTCTCTCTGCTTCTAGACATTCTTGAACTGTAAGAATTTAATACAGACCAAGTGAAATTCTCTCTGTTCACTTCATAAAGCATCAGTTCAGTTCAATAAATACTCTCAAAACCAATTTATTTGATATAAGTTTGCAAGTTGTTGATTTGCGAAAATGGCTGGGAATGAATGGATTAATGGGTACTTGGAGGCAATTCTTGATAGTGGAGCAACAGCAATCGAAGACAATAAGCCAAACAATGTTAATCTTCGGGAAAGTGGTCACTTCAACCCCACGAGGTACTTTGTTGAAGAAGTGGTTACAGGGGTCGATGAGACCGATCTCCATCGCACCTGGATCAAAGTCGTTGCTACTCGGAACACACGCGAGCGCAGCTCACGGCTCGAGAACATGTGTTGGCGTATTTGGCATCTTGCACGGAAGAAAAAACAGGTACCCAATCATCACCATATCCGTCCTATCAATGCTACTATTTATGGAAATTTTTGTTTTCTGATCATGAAGGTTGTTCTGTTTTAGGTGGGATATAAAAAGAATGGGACTGTAGTGAGCAAATGGAATTTTGCAAAAGAAAAATGGGTCAATTTAAGATTTTTTTTTCCAATATAATTGGATGTGTATTGATGTGTTTGTTGATTGTTCAGACTTGAATGCCACTAATGTTTCTGTCTGGGGTTCTTGATTTTCTTGGTTGGAAAAGATAACATTGTTTTGTTGATGAATCATTGAATAGGAAATCTTGATCATTATGGTTGTTCTGTTTTGGTGGGATATAGAAAGAATGAAGCTAGTGTGAGCAAATGGGTTGATTTCAGTTTTTTTTTTTTCAATATAATTGGATGTGTATTGATATGTTTGCTGATTGTTGAGAGACTTAAATGCCACCAATGTTTCTGGGATTCTTGATTTTCTTGGTTGGAGAAGATAACATTGTTTTGTCGATGAAACATTGTATGGGGAATCTTGTTTCTTGATCATTAAGGTTGTTGTGTTTTAGTGTGATTTTGAAGGAATAAGGCTGTAATAAGTGAAGGAAATGCAATTTTGCAAATGGGTTTAATTGAATTTTTTCTTTAAGATATTGGTTTAAATATTTGAAAATGGTGTCTAAGATAATTGTTTTCAAATTGTTCTGTAAGTACTGTGCTGAAATTTGTCCAAAAGAAAAAAAAACGTACTTACGTGAATTCTAATTCAGAAAATTACAGATGAAAATAATTATCAATTAATGAAGAAAGTGGATTTTCATATTGTGTATGTCAAATAGTTTTATACATGCATGTGTGTATGTACGCGCTATCTGACACGCAATGTATGCATGACTGCCTTATGACCTACCATGTATTTTAACTAGTCTATTATGGATAGAATTTATTGAAGTTTCTAAGTTTTGATGTAAAATAGCTGCAAAAGAGCACTAATTTTGCCACATGGAAAGAGGTAATTTAATGGACCTTTCCATGTGAGATGTTTTGGATCCCCACCTTAGATGCAAATCTAAAATTAAAATAAATAAATAAATCACTAGAGCTCAATGTACACATGAAATCAATTTATCTATTAAAAATTACTCCAAAGGCTGAGTTGGCTTTTTTGTGGGATGAATGAGCAGTTGGAATGGGAAGATTTCCAGCGGCTTGCAAATCGGAGGTGGGAACGGGAACAAGGACGTAGAGATGCTACTGAGGACATGTCTGAAGATTTGTCGGAAGGGGAGAGGGGGGGAGATGCAGTGGGAGAGATTATGCAAAGCGAGACACCGAGGAAAAGGTTCCAGAGGAACTTCTCTAACCTTGAAGCGTGGTCTGACGAAAACAAGGAGAAGAGACTTTACATTATCCTCATCAGGTTCATTTCTTTCAAAGTACAATGTGCCAAATTATTCTGAATTTATAACTCATTAAAAATTTAACTGTTTATAACTAGTATGGAGGATTCTTTGTGTTAATTGTGGGCAGAGTCATTATGAATAAGTTAGCTTATGAATGAGCACTTGTTTCTTCTGAATTTTGTTTAGAATCCATTGTTGTAACTAATAATTCTTAATTAGTTTGCATGGTTTGGTACGGGGAGAAAACATGGAACTTGGTCGAGATTCTGATACTGGCGGTCAGGTAACTGAGATATCCAGCTGTAAATAAATTATAAAATTGTTCATTATAAGTTATTCATCTAACTAAGTTTTCTTGTTGTGTGAATTTCAGGTCAAATATGTGGTAGAGCTTTCTCGGGCACTTGCTAGAATGCCTGGGGTATACAGGGTGGACCTCTTCACTCGCCAGATATCCTCGCCAGATGTGGATTGGAGTTATGGAGAGCCTACAGAAATGCTAACTGCTGGCTTGGAAGATGCAGGCGGTAATGACATAGGAGAGAGTAGTGGGGCATATATTGTAAGGATACCATTTGGTCCAAGAGATAAGTACCTTTGCAAAGAGTTATTGTGGCCTCATATTCAGGAGTTTGTAGATGGAGCCCTTGCTCACATTCTTAACATGTCGAAGGTGTTAGGTGAACAGATAGGAGGGGGTCAGCCTGTTTGGCCATATGTGATTCACGGACATTATGCTGATGCTGGGGATAGTGCTGCACTTCTTTCAGGTGCTTTGAATGTTCCTATGGTTCTTACAGGCCACTCACTTGGGAGGAACAAGCTCGAACAGCTTCTTAAGCAGGGACGCCAATCAAAGGAAGATATCAATTCAATGTACAAGATAATGCGGAGGATAGAAGCAGAAGAGCTGTCCCTCGATGCTGCAGAACTTGTCATTACAAGTACCAAGCAGGAGATTGATGAGCAGTGGGGCCTGTATGATGGGTTTGATGTCAAGCTTGAGAAGGTTTTGCGTGCACGTTCAAGACGTGGGGTGAATTGCCACGGCAGGTACATGCCAAGGATGATGGTAAGTGAACCGCCCCATATCATTTCACTAATGAGCTAGACAACAAGTAATACTGGTATAATTATAAAAATGTTTGCACAACCAAAAACAGAAAATCACAAAATATGTGCAGGTTATTCCTCCTGGTATGGACTTCAGCAGTGTTGTGATTCAAGAAGACACACCTGAAGCTGAAGGGGAACTTGCAGCACTTATTGGTACTGACGGGTCTTCTCCAAGGGCAGTTCCTCCAATATGGTCTGAAGTAAGACAAATTCTGTAACTGCTCGATGTCATACTGATCAACGATACTGCCATTGCTATTTTTTTTCCTTCTCTCATGATGAACCTTTCTTTGCAGGTGATGCGCTTCCTCACAAATCCCCATAAACCAATGATCTTGGCCTTATCAAGACCAGACCCGAAAAAGAATATTACCACTCTTTTAAAATCCTTTGGGGAATGTCGCCCACTAAGAGACCTTGCTAATCTTGTATGTAGTGTATCTATCTTAGATACCCGTTGTCCCCAAAGACAATATGCTTAATCACTAAAATGGAACTAACATGCTTGTATGCAGACACTTATTATGGGGAACAGGGATGATGTAGACGAAATGTCTGGTGGAAATGCTAGTGTGCTCACGACAGTATTGAAGCTAATCGATAAGTATGACCTATATGGGCTTGTGGCTTACCCTAAACATCACAAGCAATCTGATGTTCCGGACATCTATCGCCTTGCAGCAAAAACAAAGGTGTGTTTAAATCCACGCTGTTTTATAACTTAATATCTGTGGTTTTACAACAGTGATTAGCTAAGTGGTTAGGGAAAATGGCAGGGAGTTTTCATAAATCCAGCTTTGGTTGAAGCATTCGGTCTTACCTTAATCGAGGTTGGCTTTGGCTATTCTCTTTGTTTCTTAATGTCATGTTTTGTCGAGTACGCAAAATATTGATTTTCACTAGTCTGCGTAACAATGTAGGCCGCAGCACATGGGCTACCGATGGTGGCTACAAAGAATGGTGGTCCCGTGGACATTCATCGGGTAAGAATCAACCACTGTTTTCCTTCTATAATAGACTATATCAACATTTTCTAATGTATAGTACATATCAAGGTTGTCAAATCATGAATTGAATTGAAAATCGTTAGGGGCCAACTAAAATCGAATCGTAATTTTAAATCGTAAGATTCATAGTAATTTTCGTAGAAGTAGGATTTGGGGTTTAGGATTTCGGAGTTTTCTTAGGAAATGGGCTGTTTATTGTTTAAAATACATAAAAAATATTTCTTTGTGTGTACTTAATTGTTTGAGTATTATACTCTATATAAACAAGTATCCAACGAGAAAAAGAGAAATCGTTCAATAAAAAGGAAGCGGTCAATTTTCTTTGGTGTTGCAGAATTGAATCGTATAAATCGTACGATTAAATCATAAATCGTAATATTCAATGTATAGATCATAAGATTCAAACATAAACCGATTTTTTCACTGATTTGAATTGATCTAGGGTCGAAACAAATTGAATCGTAAGATTCGTACAATGAATCGTAAGAGTTTAACAACAGAGGTACACATATTGAGCACTCCGAGCATATATTTGAACTAGATGCATATATTGTTCAACTACTTATCTGTGATACTATGTGATCTCTTTTTCTTCTTGAGGGGGAAAAAAAAATCGAGTGTAGAAATATATGAAATATTGGTTATGTGTTTTAGCAACTTAATTCATTGGTTTCTGAGTGAACTTCAAGTGGAGACCAAATTATCTGTTGTAGGCAGTGTTTTGTCATTTGCTTGCCAAAATCAGGTACAAATACAGATGCAGGGTCATAATATCACATGGTTTTGGAAGGCAGCAACATGACACTCATTTGTTTCGGTGAATTTTAGGCACTGAACAATGGTTTGCTTGTGGACCCACATGATCAACAAGCAATTGCTGATGCACTCCTTAAACTAGTTGCGGAGAAGAATTTATGGCATGAATGCAGGAAGAACGGATGGAGGAACATACACCTCTTCTCATGGCCTGAGCACTGCCGTACATATTTGACAAGGGTAGCAGCTTGCCGGATGAGGCACCCCCAATGGCAGACTGACACACCGGTGGATGACATGGCTGCAGATGAGTCTCTTGGTGACTCACTGAAGGACGTGCAAGATATGTCCCTCAGGCTCTCTGTCGATGGGGAGAAATCCTCACTCAACGGATCCTTGGACGCTGCTGAACTAGAGAAAGTGGCGGCAGCCAATAGTGATCCTGAGCTACAAGACCAAGTGAAAAAGATCCTACTCAGGATTAAGAAACCAGCACATGCCTCCCAAGAAGATGAAGGTGGAAGGAAGCAGCCCGAGAATGTGGTGAACAAGTATCCTGTCCTGAGACGTCGTCGAAGATTGATTGTCATAGCACTTGACTGCTATAATAGTGAGGGAAGTCCTGACGGTAAAATGATTCAAATAATACAGGAGATATTTAAAGCTATTCGATCAGACTCCCAAATCTCCAGATTCTCTGGATTTGCTCTGTCCACGGCTATGCCAGTCTCTGAGACGGTCGAGTTCTTGAAATCAGGGAAAATTCAAGCAGCTGAATTTGATGCTTTGATCTGTAGTAGTGGGAGTGAAGTGTATTATCCAGGTACTTACATGGAAGAAGACGGGAAGTTCTATCCAGACCCAGACTATGCATCCCATATTGACTATCGTTGGGGTTATGAAGGCTTGAAGAAGACTATCTGGAAACTGATGAACTCACAGGAAGGTAAAGGAGACAAATCAGACAATGCCTCGAGTCCTATTGAAGAGGATGTGCGATTGAGCAATGCTCATTGCATCTCCTACTTGATAAGAGATCCAAGTAAGGTAAATACAAATTTCAAAGTAAGCATCAGCAGTATAATTACAATTGTTTAGTTTTCTTCCACAATCATCTTATTTTCATTTTGGTGGTTGAATTCTTTCAGGCAAAGAGAGTAGATGATATGAGGCAGAAGCTCAGAATGCGTGGTCTCCGATGCCATTTGATGTATTGCAGGAACTCAACAAGAATGCAAGTTGTTCCTCTTCTCGCATCTCGTGCGCAGGCACTCAGGTAGTTCTACTTGCATTTACTTTTGTGGTCTAACGAATTGCGGCAGGTCACAATTTCATATATGTTTGATACATTAACAACTTCCACATGCTTCTTACATCAAAATTAGCATTATATAATTTGAACAAATAAAAGTGGGAGATTCTTCAATTTAACTTGGTTAATAACATGTCTAGACTTGAGAAATGATTTTAGAAAGAGTCCAATTTTTCAAGAACTAAATAGATATTCATAGCTTTTGATTTTGAAACTAATGCACAAAAAAAATTAGTTTCCTAAAAATAAAAGAAATTTTTATAGGGATGATGATTTAAGAAGCTTCCGCTCATTCAGGCTCGAGCCATCTAATGTGTGTAAAAGCAGAGGGTGGTTCAGGTCTCCAACACAAATAAATACCATATAAACTCAAACTTTTGGAATCCACACATTTTTTTTTCTTTTTAGGGTGAATTCAGCTTCTTCTTCTTTTTTTATCAGGGTGAGCCAGACCCGTGCAGTAGTGCAACGCATGGGCGACGCTTGAGGACCCAATAGCAAGCTATTGCGGTGGATGGATGCTTTGCCAATTAATTTAATATCTTGTGAGCCATCGCTCGAGTTGTCAAATTGGCAAAGCATCCACCTACAATAGCTATACCCAAAAATTATTAATAAGTTAATTTTATTTTCTTTTTCTAATGTTTTCATGTTAAAACATTATAATTTGTCACCAAGGAGTTGATTTTTTAATTTTAATTAAATCCTAATTATTATTTAACTAAAAAGTGAAAAATAAACCTTGTAGTACAAACAAAAAAAAAATTAAAATATTTATAATAGGCTATTTTTCACTTGTAGGAATTTATTTAGGAGGAACAAAAATGTAATAAAATATATTGAAGGGAGAGTTTGAGATTAAACTTCAACATATTGGGTAAGGATAGTCATACTAAATTGGAGATCTTCAATTAGAAGTACAGTTAGAGGGAGGAAACAAAGTTTGCCCAATCTTATATGCAATAATGCACATTGTATGCAATTGTCATCTATGATTTTAAGTTTTCAGCAGGTCACCTCTTGGATGGGTCAATATTACAAGGGGAGATGTTCTTCATTAGTCATCCCCTAGTATAGGCATATATAGATATCATACATCGCAATCGGAAGTAAAAGGTTACATACAGCCAAACACATCTCCAGCTCTGATATGTATTTTGTTTGTCTTCTGATCATTGCTAGGTACCTTTTTGTCCGTTGGGGATTGAATGTTGCAAAGATGTATGTGGTTCTTGGTGAAACGGGAGATACTGACTACGAAGAGCTAATATCGGGGACCCATAAGACATTGATCATGAAAGGAGTAGTTGAAGAAGGTTCTGAGGAGCTTCTCAGAACAACGGGAAGTTACCTAAAGGATGACATTGTTCCAGGGGAAAGCCCTCTGGTTGCCTATACAAGCGGTGGAGCAACAGCTGATGAGATTGCAAATGCTTTAAAGGAAGCATCCAAGTCTTCTACTGGAATGTAAGAAAATAGACCGATATATGTTTACGAAATTTAATGTAATATCCCTTTTCCCGTTTTCGCAATTTAAAATGGAATTTCCATTTCTCCAAGCATTTTGATTTGTGCTTCTGCTAAAGTGCAATGCAACTAGATGATGAATTCCCAATGATATGCATATAACACGCAATTTATAGTCAATAAATCCATCTGTTCTTTCTTAATCTTACAATATAGCATTTACTGTAATTACAATTTCATAACTGCCAAGAGGTGAGTGATTGTTACCTGCTAATGGGACTCACTGGCTTGTTATTTATGCTCCATTAAGCACCAATCCGTTCAGGCGTGTTATCATACTCATACATACAAAGGTTCTCTGAATCCAAGTTCCTTTTATCTGCATATTATGTATGATCAGGGTGTGCCAAAGATGGATCAAACTCATGACTTGAAGGTTGCAGTGTTGGGATGAGCTATTTGGCTTGACCGCAATGACCAATTTATCAATCAAAACAAATAAGCATACCCCAGGTGATGAAAGCGCTTCGGCTCTACATCAACAATCTTGCAGGTGATCAGGAAGTTTGATGCTTGGTCCCATGTTGAAGACCACAAAGGCAACAGCAAGGGAAAAATGCAAAAGTAGGATTAATGGAAGTTTATCTTGTTTTTGGCCTAGTGCAGCTCTTGAAGGCCTAATCATGGGAAAAGATTATCAGGATTAAACACAGATTTTTCCTGTTACAGCCAAGAAAGAAGTAAAATTTTGGAGGCAGTTAAGTGAAAAGGGATGAATCAATGAAAGATGGGCTTTGGTTCACTTGCTGTGTCAAATGGGTTTTTGCAACAACCAGACAGGAGTAGAAACAATGGAGCAACAAATTAACGACAGAACTAGAAACAATAATAGTTATAGTGCAATTAACTGGTAAACCTGGAATCACAATTCATTATTATTTTTTATTAACTAAGTAATTATATGTTTACTTATAGTAACTAATTTATAAAAATAAAAGATAAGATTAGAACCAAAGATTTGAGAGAGATTTTAGGAAGTAATAAAAGAAATGTATAGTGGGATTCTTAAAAAAGTTTTTCAAAAAAAAAAAAAAAAAACTGTTCAAAATGGGTAGCAAAAAAAAAAAAAAAAAAAAAAATTGGTAAAAGCTAACTAATGATATAAATGTTAGACTTTCGTCCATAATCATACATGGACTATGATCTTGATTATGTGATAATAATACCAACAAAACAAATATTTAAGACATACCTTGAGCCATATCTTGTAAAGCAATGGTGACTCTTTCTTGGCTTGTAGAGATGCTCACCCTTAACAGCAAGTAAGGCCTTGTGCCTCTCTCTCCTCACTCACCCTTAAGCTTGGCTTAGTGATGGGATGCCACAATACTCTAAATTGTGAATTGTTGCGAGTGGAGAGAGGGACCAAGAGCCTCCCTTTTATATAGCCTCATGGATTCATTCCATCAATGAATCCTCATAAATAAAACGACTCTTTATCTTACTCTAATTAATTAAGGTAAAGTGTATTTGAGAGATGGTTAGGCTTCCTTAGTTGAATTCCAAGAGATGCATTTGAAATATCAAAAAGTCACTTAAATAACCATTAAGTCATTCAGTTGGTTATAAAATCCCAAGAACCATCATAAAGATCAATTAGGAATTCCAAAAGACTTGATGTGGTCATAAGGCCACTTAGGAATTCTAATTAATTAATCTTAAGAACTCCAACATTCTCCCACTCGGCCTAATGACTACTTAAGTTTTTTTTTTAAATAGTTTCAAAAAGACTCTTCTTGGATTCAATGACAGACATATGGCCACTCAAGAAAAATATCCCAATCATTTTTAACCCTAATTACTTTTATACGTTAATTAAATAAATTGCTAATGCGGGTCATGGCTGTTATATATCATTAATCCGACATACTTCCTTCCATGTACCACAACATTAACAACTCAATCAATCAAGTCTTTATGAGTAAGATTATAGGCCAGAAAATCCATTATACCTATGCATAAAGGTCCAACTATAATGTCAATCAATGATAATCCTATTATCATAAATCCAACCATATGTGCACATAATTGGAAACAGGAAATAAACGGAATCATTCTCAATCATGATAGCTCATAGTGTCAAAACAATTCATAATACCCTCGTACAACTAAGCATCCAGACCCATTTTAAGAACATGTTCCTTGTAAGCCTTTGGCGCCAATGCTTTAGTCATATGGTCCGCAATCATCAGTTTCATGCTGATGTGTTCAATAGACATTAGATGATCCCGAATCTTCCTAACAACCAGATATTTTATGTCGATATACTTTAATGCGCTTGAACTTTTGTTATTCTTGGAGAAGAAAACTGCAGCGGAATTATCACAATTAATTCTTAGCGGCCTAGAGATAGAATCCATGATCTGAAGCCATGAGATAAAATTCCTTAACCAAAGCGCATGAGAAGTGGCCTCATAGCATGCCACAAACTCAGCTTCCATGGTGGATGAAGCAACAAGAGTTTGCTTCGAACTTTTTCATGAAACTACTCCACCGGCAAGCAAAAACACATACCCTGATGTAGAGTGATTGCTATCTATACATCCAGCATAATCTGAATAACCAATCACTTCAAGATGATCGGTATGCTTATATATGAGTATTTAGTCTTTGGTGCCTTGAAGATAACGTATTACCTTCTTTGCAGCCCTCCAATGATCCATCCCAGGAGGACCACTTTGGTATCTCCCTAACATCCTAACTACAAAATTAATTTCTGGATGAGTACAAGTTTGAGCATATAATAAACTCCCGACTGCAAAAGCATAAGGGATGTCTTTCATCTGGCTTTATTGCATTCCTGGGGCATTGATCTTTATTAAACTTGTCACCTTTAATGATGGGCGCTGGACTAGGTGAGCAACCTATCATTTTAAATCTTTCAAGAACTTTGTTAATGTAGGCCTTTTGCGACAATCCAAGTAGTCAGTTAGGCCTATCCCGATAAATTTCAATTCCTATTACGAAGGACCCTTCACCCATGTCCTTCATCTCAAAGTTCTTTGAAAGAAAACTCTTTGTCTCATGTAATACATTGATCAACAATGTTTTCTGTAAATCCAAAGAAAATAATAATATGGTTAATCTTTAAATACCATTGTCGGGAGGTTTGCTTTAATTCATAAATGGATTTCCTTAATTTGCATACTAGGTGATTATTTCCTTGCTCCTCAAAGCCTTATGGCTATTTCATGTAGATTTCCTCATTTAGGCTCTCATTTAAGAAAACCATTTTTATATCCATTTGATGCAACTCGAGATCATAATGAGCCACTAATGCCATAAGAATTCTAAAGAAATCCTTCTTTGAAATTGGAAATAAGGTTTCCTTATAATCAATTCTCTCATTCTGAGTGAAACCTTTTGCCACAAGTCTGGCTTTATGTCGTTCTATTCTACCATTGGAGTCATATTTGGTCTTGAAGACCCATTTACAACCGATTGGTTTAGACCCCATAGACAATTCGACGAAGTCCCAGACTTCATTCTTGTTCATGGATGCCAATTCATCTTTGATAGCATTCATCCATTGAACAGATTCTTCACTCTTCATGGCTTGTAAAAACGTAACGGGATCTTCTTTGACACCAATGCCAAAGTCTTGTTCCTGCAAGTATACAATGTAGTCATTAGAAATAGCAAATCTCCTTACTGTATGAGATCTTCTTAAATTTCCTGAATCCACTACAATTTCTTGATGATGTACACTAGTGGTTTCTGCATTGATGGGTTCAGGCACAACTGATTGAGATTCTATGCGTTCATATGGAACCTCAATCGTTACTAATTGAATAGGTAAAGGAATCGTTACCTGATTTTCCTGTAATTCCACATTTCGTGGTTCATTACCACTCCCACTAGTGTCTCCATCTTCCAAGAACTTAGCATTATCCGTTTCTATTATTCTAGTAGTATGATTAGGACAATAAAACCTATAACCTTTGGATCTTTCTGGATAACCAATGAAATAACAACTAACGGTTCTAAGATTAAATGTTCTTTCATGTGGGTTATATAACCTTGCTTTTACTGGACAACCCCAAACGTGTAAGTGATTTAAACTTGGTTTCCTTCGTATCCATAACTCAAATGGAGTTTTAGGAACAACCTTATTGGGAACCCGGTTTAAAATATACATAGTTGTCCTTAAGGCATCACTCCACAAAAACTCAGGCAAGGTTGAATTACTAATCATACTCCTAACCATATCCATAAGGGTACGGTTACGCCTTTCAGCTATACCATTTTGCTGAGGCGTTCTTGGCATCGTGTACTGTGCTATGATGCCATTATGTTCTGGGAATCTAGCAAATGGTCCTGGATTACGACCAGTCCCATCATATTTACCATAGTATTCACCACCACTATCAGAAATGTGAAATCACAAGAAAATCAAGTAACGATTCCTTTACCTGTTCAATCAGTAACGATTGAGGTTCCATATGAACGCATAGAATCTCAATCAATTGTGGCTGAACCCATCAATGAAGAAACCACTAGTGTACATCATCAAGAAAATGTGGTGGATTCAGGAAACTTAAGAAGATCTCATTGAGAAAGGAGATTTTCTATTTTTGATGACTGTATTGTATACTTGCAGGAACAAGACTTCGACATTGGTGTTAAAGAAAATCCCATTACGTTTTTTCAAGCCATGAAGAGTGAAGAGTCTGTTCAATGGATGAATGCCGTGAAAGATGAATTGGCATCCATGAACAAGAATGAAGTCTGAGACTTTGTCGAATTGCCTATGGGGTCTAAACCAATCGGTTGTAAATGGGTCTTCAAGACCAGATATGACTCCAATGGTAGAATAAAATGACATAGAGCCAGACTTGTGGCAAAAGGTTTCACTAAGAAGGAGGGAATTGATTATAAGGAAACCTTCTCTCAAGTTTCAAAAAAGGATTCCTTTAGAATTCTTATGGCATTAGTGGCTCATTATGATCTTGTGTTGCATCAGATAGATGTAAAAACGGCTTTCTTAAATGGGAGTCTAGATGAGGAAATCTACATGAAATTGCTAGAAAGCTTTGAGGAGCAAGGAAAGAATCACTGTAGTGACCCGGACCCAACTAGAATAATTATAAATTAAATTATTAATTAATTTACTAATTATATGCTTGGAATTTAATGAAAGACACCAGGTAGTATTGAACTAAATAGCAATTAAGAGAAACTATGAGACAACTATCTAATTAATTAAGAACTAGTAAACGGGCTGGAATATTTAATCTATATGAGCTGGACTTTCCAATCCATATGGGCCAGAACACAAAGCTAACGAATTGGGCCCAAAACCCAATGAAGAGTCCAATAGGACTTCGACAGATAATTACATATTAAAATAAGGGTAATTAAGGAAGAAATCAAACACAACTAATTCTCTCTACAGTTTAAAATTCAAATTAAAATATTTTAATTCAAACAAACCAAAGAAGATAGAGTTTTAACAGGCTAAGTAACCTAGAAGTAGTAGAGAGGAGAGAGAAAGTATCTTTAGGCTTGCACGTCCAATCAGAGGAAGAGGAAGATTTTTGGTTTTTGTTCTGCAAAAGGAGAGAATGAGAAGGCCATTAGGGAAATCCAAGAATCACAACAATTCTTGATCAGAGGCTTCATTGTATCCTGAAAGCATTTTCTTACTAACCCCTTAGCGCATTCGCGATCAGATCGGAGGGGGAGAAACTTGTCTAAAAGAAAGCGAGCTGATCGTGCCTTGAAGCTTGTTCATCAATAATGCAAATTAATTTTTTCCTTCCATACTTCTGATCCTTCATTATTTTCCACCAATTTTTTTGACAAGTTTCTACCAAATGGACGGTTCAATAGTTTCATCGCTTCAAGTCATGAATCAGGATCTAGTACGTCTTGATCGTTTTGATGGTCACAATTTCACTCGATGGCAAGAAATGGTGCTTTTCTTCCTTACTACTCTCAAGCTTGCCTACATCCTTGATGATAGCCTGTAGACTATCCCAAAATCGTCAGATAAGGATACGCCCGAGTTGATAGAGAAGAGACATAAAAGAAAAAACGACGACTTCCTGTGTAGAGGACACATTTTGAATGCTTTCTCCAACTCAGTCTACAACGCGCACCGTCATATACTTACTGCAAAGTTCCTGTGGACGGCCTTAGACAACAAGTTTCACATTGAAGAGGCAAGTAACCAAAAATTCTTAATTAAGAATTATATTGATTTTAAGATGACTAATGATAAGTCTGTTCTAGCACAAGTGCTTGAACTCCAACTTGTCGTAAGTGATCTTAAAATTGCTGGAATAAAGCTTGTAGAAGATTTTCATGTAGGGGTTATTCTTGCTAAACTCCCATTTACTTGGAATGGCTACAACAAGAAGCTTAAGCATGAAGAGAAGAGTCATACCTTGGAATCTCTGTAGCGTCATCTTCGAATCGAGGAAGATTCTCGAAATTGAGATAAGAATGATGATGCGAATGGAATTATTCAAAGGCAAATCTAGTTGAGGAAAGCAAATACAAGAATACCAAACTTAAACCTAAGAATGATAAGCAATTCAAGAGGCAAGATACCAAGAAAAAGAAAGAAAATTGTCACTTTTGTGACAAACCCAGTCATTATATATGAGATTGCCGTCTTCGAAAGAAGTCTATGAAAAGTCAAGTAAATATGATCGATGAGAAAAAACTCATTGCAATAGTGTCAGAAGCCAATTCTGTAGGAATTGAAGATGGATGGTGGCTCGATACGGTGCAACAATTCATATATGCAAAGATCGTAGTCTTTTTAAGACATATGAAGAGATCGGTGATGGAAAAGAAGTCAAGATGGCTAATAGCTTCCGTACCAAAGTTATTGGAAATGGCACTATGGAACTCAAGCTGACATCAGGAAAGGTTATTACCTTGGTCAACGTACTTCATGTACCAGATATTAGTAAGAATCTTGTATCTAGAGACATTCTCAATAAAAGAGGTTTCAAACTAGTGTATGAGTCGGATAAGTTCATCTTATCCAAGAATGGGGTTTTCATTGGACATGGGTATTCTTGTAATTGCATGATTAAGTTGAATTTAATGAATGAATCCTTTTCTGCTTATATTGTTGACTCTATTTCTTTGTGGCATGGTAGATTAGGACATGTAAATTATAGTTACATAAAGAACATGTCTAATCTTGGTTTAATTTCGGCATTTAATTATGATATTTCTAGTAAATGCCCTACTTGTGTTTGAGCTAAAATTACTAGGAAATCTCATAAATCAGTTAATCAAACTTCTGAAATACTTGGTCTTATACATAGTGACGTATGTGATCTTATAAATACTATATCTCATGGAGGAAATAAATATTTCCTAACTTTTATAGATGATTTTTCTAGATACACATGTTTATCTAGAAAAATATGTGATTTTTCTAACTTTTATAGATGATTTTTCTAAATATGTGATCTTACAAACACTACATCCTTCATCTGCACCCTTTTATTATCCAAGATTATACCAGAAATATTTTTTGATTCTCAGCATATTTGTGATATTTGTCCTTTAGCTAAACAAACACGATTATCTTTTTCTCGTAGTTCAATTTCATCTATTGCACCTTTTGATTTATCACTGTGATATTTGGGGCCCTCATAGGGTTAATTCTCACTCAGGAATACGATATTTCTTAACTATTGTAGATGATTTTTCTTGCTTCACTTGGATTCACCTTATGAGTTTTAAATCCGAGACACAATCTTTGCTAAAAAACTTTTTTTCTTGGGTTAAAACTCAATTTCATTGTGAAATTAAATCCCTTCGTACAGATAATGGGTGAGAATTTACATCTCTGCAATCTGTTTTTAATGATCATGGCATTTTATTTCAACATTCTTGCCCTTACACGCCTCAACAAAATGGGGTTGTGGAGCACAAGCACCCCCACCTACTAAACGTAGGCAGTGCACTTCGCTTTCAAGCAAATTTACCTTCAAAATTTTAGGGAGAAAGTGTGCAAACGCCATGTTATCTTATAAATCGTCTACCCACACCTCTTTTATCTCAAAAATCCCCTTACGAGATTTTGCACGCCAAGTCACCCAACTACTCTCACATTAGAGTTTTTGGATGCCTTTGCTATGCAAATAATCTGACACTCTTGCATAAATTTGATGTTCGTGCTCGAAGGTGCATATTTGTTGGTTACCCATTTGGCCAAAAAGGTTACCATGTTTATGA
>JAUPMG010000011.1:2771493-2785544 GCA_031762675.1 Pachysandra terminalis
TATATTCTATACATATATTTTAATTGAATTAAGGTCCTTTACCTATAAGTTTTTCTATGTATCTATTTGTACCTTAAATTTATGTTTGTGCATATAATCTCTCTCTCTCTCTCTCTCTCTCTCTCTCTCTCTCTCTCTCTCTTAATCCTTTTATATGAGGCCTTATAACCTTATATTTGACTATATTTTTATTTTCTCTTTGTGATAGATTTATTTTTGTTTATATTTTATATTTGTATTCTTATATTTTAAAAATTCTTTTACAATCATATTCTTGTAATTATAAAGCTTTTATTGTCTTACACTAAAAATAAATGTGATCAAGCAACTTTGATTTCAATTATTTTTACTTGTTAAAATTAAATAATATTTCATTTTAAATAATAAAAATAAACAAATAATAAAATAAATTATTTATCATATATTTCATTTTTCATATTTAAAGTTGTTTTTACAAGAAATACCTTACCTTTAGAAAAAATGTTTAAAAGTATCATTTTAAAAGGTCGAGTTAGAAACCTACTAAGATAGATTTTAAGCTGATAAATTATTTGGGGAACCTCAATTGGTTATGTATAAAATGAGTTTCACTTCAAACAACTCAAAATATTTGCCACATGGCAAAAATGGTTCGCTTAGACCTAATATATTTGTAAAATTCCAAAAATATTATAATGACATTTATTTATGTAATATATCATTCACATAGTCTAGAGGGTCTGATTATCTATTAACTAAACATTCAGGATTGCTCTCATACTTAATGTATGAACAGCTAAAATAGGTGAGGTGCACTATTGGTATACATCCATCGCCTTTGGTTGATCTTTATAACTTAAAATTTCAAGTGTTTGTATTGAATAGTTTTGTTGCTGCTAAGGATTCTATTGTGTATAGCTACATGAATAGCTTCAATGCATTTGCAGTAAAGCTATCGCCTGACCAAGGCAAAAGAGATTCATTTAACCAATTAAAAATAAATAAAAGGCAAATAAAGATGCATTTTTTTGCCACTTTTGAAGTGAAATGAGCTAAGTTGTCATTAGTACTGACATTAAAATGGCTTGGCCAACATGTGAACTCCTATGGGGTCACAAACTCAGCTGCTGCATTATGTTCTATTCCTTCACTGCCGATGAGGAGATCAAATAGATACGAGTGTTCCCATCTCTTGACTTTCATTTTGAATAAAATCCTCCATTATTAATATTCACTTTGCTCTTCTCAAATCTAAAATTTGCAAATGAAAGGCAGAAATATAATAATTAAATTTGAATGTCAAGAACTTTGCCTTCTATAGTGAGAATCGCAAGTAAGTAGAATTTATCAATCAACAAATTCATTATTTTTCAAAGGCTTACTATTAACCAATGCTAATGAACATTTTGATCACAACACCGTTTAATGTAGCAATATCTAGAATCAAAATGGGTGTTGTAGCAACCTTGGTTTCAATCTGAAGTAGTGAGAACTTCCAACTAACTGAAACTAAGAGCAAATAGAAACATGAACAATTGCATATGTACTAATAGGACCATCAAGGAAAGTAATATCTTTGTTTATGGAATTATTTGGCATGGCTTTCTTTTAGTTATCGTATTCTAAAGATCTGAATTTTCTAGATTTTTCATTTCGCCAAACAATTGTGGATTATTGCAAAAAGAAGAGGCGAAAAGAGAAAAAATAATAATAATAACAATATGCATAGAAGACCACAAACTTGGTTGCATATCCACAAACTTTCACCACAAGCAACAAATACTTTACCAGATTGCAAAAAAAAATAATAATAACAATATTCATTATTTTTCAAAGGCTTACTACTGAGCAATGCTTACCCATAAGCACTAGTGGAAGGTTACCCATAAGGAGAAGCTACTCTCAGCAGCTTCTCCCAAGCTCTTATGCGTTAAGCTATTTCACAACTTTAGTAATATTTTTAAAATATTTATTTTAACCCTAAACTCTCATAAGCACTTAAATAAATGTTATTTCTAAACTTTAAAAAATATTTTATCATACCTATTTTGCCCCTAACTTTTCATAAGCACTTAAATAAATGTATTTACCAAACACTATTTTCTTTGAATAAGCAGTTTATTGTTGTGGATAAGTGCTCCCATTGAGCAACTTATCCAATGAGTGCTTATCCATAAGCACAAACCAAGCCAAATGCAGCCTAAGATCACCTCGATATCGGACCGGTCTAGGCTGATACCTGTTGGATTGTTGGTTTTATAAAAAAAACTTTGGATCGTCTTTCTTTATTTATATAAAATAAATAACAAAATTTCATCAAAATGAAAGAAAATTCAGTATGCAATTTTGATGATTTCAATAAAATAATTTGATTTTTTAAGTTATTGTTTTAATCAAAATTAATTATTTTGACAAATTTTAAACTTTTTTGTCAAAATCGTCTAAAACCTTTTAGAGCAAAAGTTTAGGATTTTGATTTTGCATACTTAAATGAAAATGAAAATTTTCAACGAAATTTAAAACCTTGACATATATTAATAAATCGGTAAGGCTGCAAATGAGTCAAGGCGAGCCGAGCTTTGTCCAGCTCAACTCGGGTTCGTAAACCTTGAGCAAGGCTCATGCTCGACTTAAGCACATTAAAGATTTTGGGATCAAGCTCGGCTTAGGCTGGTTAAAATATTTTAGGCTCAAGTTTGGCTTGTAAAAGGCTCGGCTTGCAAAAAACATTAGCTTAGTCCAAATACATAAATATTATAGTTTAAGATTATTATTATATCTAGCGTAATAGTTTTTATATAATATAAGATATAGAAATATAGATGTATAAATTCATAAACAAACTGAGTCGAGCTTTAATCGAGTCGAGCCTACCCAAGCTCAGCTCAAGCTCATTAAGTTAATGAGTTTTTTATTGGTTTATATTCAACTCGTGAGCTTAATTATAAAGGAGGGGAGGCTCACCCGTATGTGGCTCCGCCTCTGCTAATGAGTAAGTGCTTATTCATAAGTAATAGAGGAAGGCTACCCATAAAGAGAAGCTGTTGAGAACAACTTTTCTGATCACTTATGCGGAAAGCTATTTCTAAATTTTAGTAATATTTTCATAATACGTACTTTACTAATAAACTTGCATAAGCACTTAAATAAATGTTATTGCTAATTTACCTCTAAATTTTCATAATCACTTAAATAAATGTATTTACCAAACACTATTTTCTTCAAGTAAGTAGTTTATTGTTGCAGTGGATAAGTGCTCCCATTGAACCACTTATCGAATGAGTGCTTATCCAAAAGCACAAATCGGCCCAAACGCAGCCTATAAAGCCATCCACTGCTATTATTGGAGATATTTTTCATCTTGGTAATGTGGACCTATAATTAATTATAAATAACCAAGTCTTCACTAATATCTACAAATTAAGAAACTTTCAAAGAAGAGATTTGTGAACTTCGGAAACTAAAGCTAATATTGGGTTTTCCTTGATTTCCCTAAAAAAGAGCATTTGTGAACAAAAGGACAGTGTTAACTAATTAAAAGCATTAGAGAGAAGGAGTTGAATGTGAGGGTGAAGAACATGAGAGTCAAAAGGTTCTTTCACCTCAAAATAATTCAGATTGAGAGGCATCCTAGCTGACTCGTGTCACAAATTGGGTGAAAGAAACCAAAAACAAGTAATGTAGGTTTGTCCAAATGTGCATCCCTCATTTGTTTGAAAGAAAGGTACCTTTGAGACAAGGCCTTCACATATTTAAGGTAAAAGATAACAAGAGATAGAGTTTGGTTGATGGTGGTTACTACAAAGTGGGATGATGGTTTTGCTGCCACATACATGAGTATCAAAGGTATGGATGGATGGAGAGAGAGAGAGAGGGATTCTTTATATTTATTGGAAAAAATATTTTTATTTTCGACACAATAGACTGTGACTGGTTTTTGGTTTCTTGGTTTGATGACTTGTCAAATATAGCCACATAAGCCTTCTATACCACCAGTAGATTTTCTTTTACCAGTGGCAAAGGTCGCATCCGTTAAGAAAGAAAGGTAAACGAGATGAAGAAGATATCAAGCACATAAAGATACAAATTTACGTGTTTTGAAAAATTATGCCTACGTTACATATGCACTCCAGATTCTACTATTTTCCTATGCCTACGTTACATATGCACTCCAAATTCTACTATTTTCCAAATATCAGTACAAAGCAGTGTTTAAAAACTCGGATAGGGCCAGTAACTCAAGACTCCACCTATCCGAGTAATTAGGTAACTCAATCCGAGTTACCAGCTGGTCAATACAAAAATCTTTAACATTTTAATAATATATGAAAATTAAAAAAAATATATGAAAAGTAATCATAAAAAAGTGCAAAAAAGTCGAGCACATTAATATCTTAGACGACATTTGAACAGAACAATAAGAGTCCCAATTTATGTTTTCTTGAGATTTGAAGTCCCACCTCTTAAAAACTTTAAACAGAATATAAAGAGTCCCAAATTACGTTTTTTTTAAAAAAAAAATGTTTTTATAGATAAAAATTAAGTGTGGAATTAGAGATTAGTTAAAAAGATATTTTATCCAAAACCTAAAACTCAGACGAGATTTACGAGTTACTCGACCGAGTTTTTTGGTGAACAACTGGTTAATTGTCCTTGATTTTTACGACGAGTTAACTAGCAAAACAGCCTATTCGAGTAATTCAGCCGAGTTTTTTGAGTTACTCGCAAGTTTTAAAACACTGAAATAAAATGTTACAAAGAACAGCCACAGAAATATAATAAATATCCTGTAATTAGGATTAAACATAATAAAAATAAAAGTACTATTATATCCCGAGTCTCCACATAACAATACCTTCAGCTGAAATCACCGCATGGAACATGAAAGCCACATAACAATACCTTCAGCTGAAATCACCGCATGGAACGTGGAAGTGAGGTGGCATGATAGATTGAGGTTCGTGTCTGCCATATCAGCTGCCACATGTACAAAATTGTGTCATTCCCACTAATATTTGGCAATTTTGGAAAATATGGATGCCACTTCTTTCCATTATCATGGATGAAAGGCTAGAAAGCAAGATCCTCTATGGCAGTCAAGTACAATTTACTGAGAGAAAAATACAACTTGAGGAGATCTGTGCATCAGGTTGTAATAATTGCCCTTCATTATTTGAGTAAGGCCAACCAGTCTTAATCTGATGCGACCTTCTAGTTATGTCCTCTTATACTCAATCAATCCATTGAACAAAATGCTACCACATGATCTGTAGATTATTTTGAATCTTTCATTACTTTTGGATCTTGCAAATAAACAAATAAAAATTATTTACATCACATAATTGTGATCCTTTAATCTTGTTGACATTAGACCTAATTCATATTCTATATTACACTGGGCCTCAGCTTATCAGTCCCTTCTATAGGTTTATTTTAAATAAAAAAGAAAAAATAATAAAATCTAAGACTAACCTATACCAAACCCACTCCTACGTCCAAACCGGCCTGTCCACCACATGCACCGGAGATGCCATTGCTGCATACCCTTCAAAAAATTCAAATCTTTTATATTTTAAAGACCAAAAAACTTCCTTTTAGAGGAAAATGTACCTATCACCTCCTCTGCACGCACTGATAGACGATTTTTGGTGTAAAGGATCTCAACTCCTTACCCTACAGGGTCAAAGTTTGTGAGGGTCCTTAATAGATCAAACTTCGATGCGGTTCTCTGGTGCAACTCTAAGAGAGAAGTCTTGAGATATTTTATTGACATGTAGAAGTTTATTTGGCGAATCCTATTTCTTCATGTATACATTGGATCAAGTCCAAGTTGCATAACAAGTTTCAATCTCAAAAATATTTATTACAGAACAAAATTAATATATTTTATTTTATAAAATTTAAAAAATATTAAAAAAGTTTAATTAATATTAATACATGTGATAAAATCTAATACATATACTACTTATATAAACTAAAATATTATACACATGCCTAAACCAAAAATCATTTTGATTGATTAGATCATTCTTTTATGTAACAAAAATAATCATGGTATAACAACTTTTGCATGTACTTGAATGCCAACGGGGATTAACGTGCCCTGTTGCCGCACCTGCTAAAGAATGAATTGATTAGATCATGAGTCTTACGTGAGATGTGAGAACACGATAAAGGTGATGTATAAAGTATAAACCGTTTAAAAGTTTAAAAGCGGAGCCCCGATGGATTGAGTGGTATGGTACAAAGAAGCAACGCAGTTCTGTGCAACGCACGGCACCGTCTTATGTTTAGAATTATAAGAGGAGGAATTTCGTTGCGGAATTTCAGGTAAAAAAAGGGCCGGGAGCGGTCAGATCGCATTGGGAATCGGGCAGCATTGGGAATCGTAAAGATTGAGTAGTATCCACACGTGTGAAGAGGACCTCTTATATTGGAAATAGTCTGACACGTGTAGAATGTCGGTCCCACTCCACCTCTCCTCATGCTCTCTATAGTTTCCACCTCGAACCAAAATTCTCAGAAAAAACAGCAAAACAGAGCTCTCTGTCTCTCTCTCCCTCTTAAGAGAAAGCTCTAACCGTTGCCCTGAAAAAGCAATCTGAAGTTTAAACCCATCTTTCTCTCTGCTCTTGCAAGCATTTAATACAGACAGACCAAGTGAAATCAGTTCAATAAATACTCTGAAAACCAATTGCTTTGATATAAACGTTCTTGATTTACGAAAATGGCTGGGAATGAATGGATCAATGGGTACTTGGAAGCAATTCTTGATAGTGGAGCAACAGCAATCGAAGACAATAAGCCAAACCCTGTTAATCTTCCGGAAAGTGATCACTTCAACCCCACCAAGTACTTTGTTGAAGAAGTGGTTACAGGAGTCGATGAGACCGATCTCCATCGCACCTGGATAAAAGTCGTTGCTACTCGGAACACACGCGAGCGCAGCTCACGGCTTGAGAACATGTGTTGGCGTATTTGGCATCTTGCACGCAAGAAAAAACAGGTACCCAATCACCACCATATCCATCCTATCAATGTGTTTGTTGATTGTTCTCAGAATTGAATGCTACGATTTTGTGGAAATTTTTGTGTTCCGATCATGAAGGTTGTTCTGTTTTAGGTGAGATATAGAAAGAATGAGACTATAGTGAGGAAATGGAATTTTGCAAAAAAAATGGGTTGATTTAAGATTTTTTTTTTGGTTTTTCAATATAATTGGATGTGTATTGATGTGTTTGTTGATTGTTCAGAGACTTGAATGCCACTAATGTTTCTGTCTGAGGTTCTTGATTTTCTTGGTTAGAGAAGATAACGTTGTTTTGTTGATGAATCATTTAATAGGAAATCTTGTTTTCTGATCACTATGGTTGTTCTGTTTTGGTGGGATATGAAAGAATGAGGCTAGAGTGAGCAAATGGGTTGATTTCAGATTTGGTTTTTTCAAAATAATTGGATGTGTATTGATGTGTTTGCTGATTGTTCAGAGACTTAAATGCCACTGATGTGTCTGCGATTCTTGATTTTCTTGGTTGAAGAAGATTACATGGTTTTGTTGATGAATCATTGTATGGGGAATCTTGTTTTTTAATCATTAGGGTTGTTGTGTTTTGGTGGGATATTGAAGGAATAAGGCTATACTAAGTGAAGGAAAGGCAATTTTGCAAATGGGGTTAATTGAATTTTTTTCTTTAAGATATTGGTATAAATATTTGAAAATGGTGTCTAAGATAATTGTTTTTAAATTGTACTGTAAGTACTGTGCTGAAAATTTTCAAAAAATATAAATTTTTTTGGTGAATTCTAATTCAGAAAATTAAAGATGAAAATAATTATCAATTAGTGAAGAAAATGGATTTTCAAATTGTGTATGTCAAATAGTTTTATACATGCATGTGTGTGTATGTGCGCGCTATGTGACACGCAATGTATGCATGGCTGCCTTATGACCTACCATGTATTTAACTAGTTCTGTTATGGATCGAATTTATTGAAGTTTATCAGTATTAATATAAAATAGCTGCAAAAGAGCACTTATTTTGCCACATGGAAAGAGGTAATTTAATGGAACTTTCCATGTGAGATGTTTTGGATCTCCACCTTCGATGCAAATGTTTAAAAAAAAAAAAAAAAAAAGTCACTAGAGCTCAATGTACACATGAGATCAATTTATAGATTAAAAATTACTCCAAAGGCTGAGTTGGCTTTTTTGTGGGATGAATGAACAGTTGGAATGGGAAGATTTCCAGCGGCTCGCAAACCGGAGGTGGGAGCGGGAACAAGGACGTAGAGATGCTACTGAAGACATGTCTGAAGATTTGTCAGAAGGGGAGAGGGGGGGCGATGCAGTGGGAGAGATTATGCAAAGCGAGACACCGAGGAAAAGGTTCCAGAGGAACTTCTCTAACCTTGAAGCGTGGTCTGACGAAAACAAGGAGAAGAGACTTTACATTATCCTCATCAGGTGCATTTCTTTCAAAGTGTAATGTGCCAAGTTATTCTGAATTTATAACTCCTTAAAAACTTAACTGTTTATAATTAGTATGGAGGATTCTTTGTATTAATTGTGGGCAGACTCATTATGAATAAGTTAGCTTATGAATGAGCACTTGTTTCTTCTGAATTTTGTTTAGAATCCATTGCTGTAACTAATAATTCTTAATCAGTTTGCATGGTTTGGTACGGGGAGAAAACATGGAACTTGGTCGAGATTCTGATACTGGTGGCCAGGTAGCTGAGATATCCTGCTGTAAATAAATTATAAAAATTGTTCATTATAAGTTTTTCATCTAACTAAGTTTTCTTATTGTGTGAATTTCAGGTCAAATATGTGGTAGAGCTTTCTCGGGCACTTGCTAGAATGCCTGGGGTATACAGGGTGGACCTCTTCACTCGCCAGGTATCATCGCCAGATGTGGATTGGAGTTATGGAGAGCCTACAGAGATGCTAACTGCTGGCTTGGAAGATGCAGGCGGTAATGACATAGGAGAGAGCAGTGGGGCATATATTGTAAGGATACCCTTTGGTCCAAGAGATAAGTACCTTCACAAAGAGTTATTGTGGCCTCATATTCAAGAGTTTGTAGATGGAGCTCTTGCTCACATTCTTAACATGTCGAAGGTGTTAGGTGAACAGATAGGAGGGGGTCAGCCTGTTTGGCCATATGTGATTCACGGCCATTATGCTGATGCCGGGGATAGTGCCGCACTTCTTTCAGGTGCTTTGAGTGTCCCTATGGTTCTTACAGGTCACTCACTTGGGAGGAACAAACTGGAACAGCTTCTTAAGCAGGGACGCCAATCAAAGGAGGATATCAATTCAACGTACAAGATAATGAGGAGGATTGAAGCAGAAGAGCTATCCCTCGATGCTGCAGAACTTGTCATTACAAGTACCAAGCAGGAGATTGATGAGCAGTGGGGCCTGTATGATGGGTTTGATGTCAAGCTTGAGAAGGTTTTGCGTGCACGTTCAAGACGTGGGGTGAATTGCCACGGCCGGTACATGCCAAGGATGGTGGTAAGTGAACCGCGCCCACATCATTTCACTAATGAGCTAGACAACAAGTATTACTGGTGTAATCATAAAAATGTTTGCCAACCAAAACAAATCACAAAATATTTGTAGGTTATTCCTCCTGGTATGGACTTCAGCAGTGTTGTGATTCAAGAAGACACACCTGAAGGTGATGGGGAACTTGCAGCACTTATTGGTACCGACGGGTCTTCTCCAAGGGCAGTTCCTCCAATATGGTCTGAAGTAAGACAAATTCTGTAACTGCTTAATATCATACCGATCATCGATACTGCCATTGTTATTTTTTTTTTTCTCTCATGATGAACCTTTCTTTGCAGGTGATGCGCTTCCTCACAAATCCCCATAAACCAATGATCTTGGCCTTATCAAGACCAGACCCGAAAAAGAATATTACCACTCTTTTAAAATCCTTTGGGGAATGTCGCCCACTAAGAGACCTTGCTAATCTTGTATGTAGTGTATCTATCTTAGATACCATTTGTCCCCAAAGACAATATGCTGAATCACTAAAATGGAACTAACACGCTTGTATGCAGACACTTATTATGGGGAACAGGGATGATGTAGACGAAATGTCTGGTGGCAGTGCTAGTGTGCTCACAACAGTATTGAAGCTAATCGATAAGTATGACCTATATGGGCTTGTGGCTTACCCTAAGCATCACAAGCAATCTGATGTTCCAGACATCTATCGCCTTGCAGCAAAAACAAAGGTGTGTTTAAATCCATTCTGTTTTATAACTTAATATCTGTGGTTTTACAACAGTGATTAGCTAAGTGATTATGGAAAATGGCAGGGAGTTTTCATAAATCCAGCTTTGGTTGAGCCATTCGGTCTTACCTTAATCGAGGTTGGCTTTGGCTATTCTCTTTGTTTCTTATTGTCATGTATATTTTGTCTGAGTACACAAAATATTGATTTTCACCAGTCTGTGTAACAATGTAGGCCGCAGCACATGGGCTACCGATGGTGGCTACAAAGAATGGCGGTCCCGTGGACATTCAGCGGGTAAGAATCAACCACTGTTTTCCTTCTATAATAGACTATATCAACATTTTCTAATGTATAGTACATATCAAGGTTGTCAAATCGTGAATCGAATTGAAAATCGTAAGAGGCCACTTAGAATCGAATCGTAATTTTTAATCGTAAATCGTAAGATTCATAGTAATTTCCGTAGAAGTAGGATTTGGGGTTTAGGTTTAGGGAGTTCTCTTAGGAAATGGGCTGTTTATTGTTTAAAATACATAAACAATATTTCTTTATTTGTATTTAATTGTTTGAGTACTATATTCTATATAAACAAGTATCAAACGAGAAAATGGGAAATAGTTCAATAAAAAGGAAGCGACCATTTTTCTTTGGTGTTGCAGAATCGAATCGTATAAATCTTACGATTAAATCATAAATTGTAGTATTCAATTGATAGATCATAAGATTCAAACATAAACCGATTTTTTCACTGATTTGAATCAATCTAGGGTTGAAACGAATCGAATCATAAGATTCGTACAATGAATCGTAAGAGTTTAACAACAGAGGTACATATATTGAGCACTCCGAGCATATATTTGAACTAGATGCATATATTGTTCAACTACTTGTCTGTGATACTATGTGATCTCTTTTTCTTCTTGAGGGAAAAAAAAAAGATCAAAAAGTAAATCGAGTGTAGAAATATATGAAATAGTGGTTATGTGTTTTAGAAACTTAATTCATTGGTTTCTGAGTGAACTTCAAGTGGAGACCAAATTTTCTGTTGCAGGCAGTGTTTTGTCATTTGCCTTGCCAAAATCAGATACAAATAGAGGATGCATGTCATAATATCACATGGTTTTGAAAGGCAGCAACATGACACTCATTTGTTTCGGTGAATTTTAGGCACTGAACAATGGTTTGCTTGTGGACCCACATGATCAACAAGCAATTGCTGATGCACTCCTTAAACTAGTTGCGGAGAAGAATTTATGGCATGAATGCAGGAAGAACGGATGGAGGAACATACACCTCTTCTCATGGCCTGAGCACTGCCGTACATACTTGACAAGGGTAGCAGCTTGTCGGATGAGGCACCCCCAATGGCAGACTGACACACCAGTGGATGAAATGGCTGAAGATGAATCTTTTGGTGACTCACTGAAGGATGTGCAAGATATGTCCCTCAGACTCTCTGTCGATGGGGAGAAATCCTCGCTCAATGAATCCCTGGACGCTGCTGAACTAGAGAAAGTGGCGGCAGCCAATAGTGATCCTGAGCTGCAAGACCAAGTGAAAAAGATCCTACTCAGGATTAAGAAACCAGCACATGCCCCCCAAGAAGCCGAAGGTGGAAAGAAACAGCCCGAGAATGTGGTGAACAAGTATCCTGTCCTGAGACGCCGTCGAAGATTGATTGTCATAGCAATTGACTGCTATAATAGTGAGGGAAGTCCTGATAGTAAAATGATTCAAATAATACAAGAGATATTTAAAGCTGTTCAATCAGACTCCCAAATCTCCAGATTCTCTGGATTTGCTCTGTCCACGGCTATGTCAGTCTCTGAGACGGTTGAGTTCTTGAAATCAGGGAAAATTCAAGCAGCTGAATTTGATGCTTTGATCTGTAGTAGTGGAAGTGAAGTGTATTATCCAGGTACTTATATGGAAGAAGATGGGAAGTTCTATCCAGACCCAGACTATGCATCCCATATTGACTATCGTTGGGGTTATGAAGGATTGAAGAAGACTATCTGGAAACTGATGAACTCACAGGAAGGTAGAGGAGACAAATCAGAAAATGCCTCAAGTCCTATTGAAGAAGATGTGCGATTGAGCAATGCTCATTGCATCTCCTACTTGATAAGAGATCCCAGTAAGGTAAATACAAATTTCAAAGTAAGCATCAGCAGTATAATTACAATTGTTTAGTTTTCTTCCACAATTATCGTATTTTCATTTTGATGGTTGAATTCTTTCAGGCAAAGAGAGTAGATGATATGAGGCAGAAACTCAGAATGCGTGGTCTCCGATGCCATTTGATGTATAGCAGGAACTCAACAAGAATGCAAGTTGTTCCTCTCCTCGCATCTCGTGCACAGGCACTCAGGTAGTTCTACATACATTTACTTTTGTGGTCTAATGAAATGCAGAAGGTCACAATTTCATACATGTTTGATACATTAACAACTACCACACTCTTCTTACATCAAAATTAGCGTTATATAATATGAACAACTAAAAGTGGGAGATTCTCCAATGTAACTTGGTTAATACCATGTCTAGGCTTGGGAAATGTTTTTAGAAAGAGTCCAATTTTATCAAGAACTAGATAGATATTCATAGCTTTTGATTTTGAAAATAATAGACACAAAAAAATTAGTTTCTTAAGAATAAAAGAAGCTTTTATAAGAATGATGATTTAGGAAGCTTGAGCTCATTCATGCTCGAGCCATCTAATGTGTGTAAAACCAGAGGGTGGTTCAGGTCTCCAGCACAAATAAATACTATATAAACTCAAACTTTTGGAATCCACACTTTTTTTTCTTTTTAAGGTGAATTCCACATACCGCTTGTTATTATTCTTAAGCCAATAATTTTAAATTGGCAAAGCATCCACCTACAATAGCTATACCTTAAAATTATTAATATGTTAGTTAATAAACAATATAAATCATGAAATTTATTTTCTTTCTCTAATGTTTTCATGTTAAACCATTAAAATTTGTCACCAAGGAGTTGGGTATTTTAATTTTAATTAAATCCTAATTATGATTTAACTAAAAAGTGAAAAATAAACCTTGTAGTAAAAAAAAATTAAATTAAAAATTTATAATTTTTAGTAGGCTATTTTTCACTTGTAAGATTTTATATAGGACGAACAAAACTGTTATAAAATCTATTGAAGGTAGAGTTTGAGATCACAACATATTGGGTAAGGATAGTCATACTAAAGTGGAGATCTTCAATTAGAAGTACAGTTAGAGGGAGGAAACAAAGGTTGCCCAATCTTATATGCAATTGAATGCACATTGTATGCAATTGTCGTCTATGATTTTAAATTTTCAGCAGGTCACCTCTTGGATGGGTCAATATTACAAGGGGAGGTGTCCTTCATTAGCCATCACCTAGTATAAGCATATATATATCAAATATCACATTCGGAAGTAAAAGGTTACATACAGCCAAATACATCTCCAGCTCTGATATGTATTGTGTTTCTCTTCTGATCATTGCTAGGTACCTTTTTGTCCGTTGGGGATTGAATGTTGCAAACATGTATGTGGTTCTTGGTGAAACGGGAGATACAGATTATGAAGAATTAATATCCGGGACTCATAAGACAGTGATCATGAAAGGAGTAGTTGAAGAAGGTTCTGAGGAGCTTCTCAGAACAACAGGAAGCTACCTAAAGGATGATATTGTTCCGGGGGAAAGCCCATTGGTTGCCTATACAAGCGGTGAAGCAACAGCTGATGAGATTGCAAATGCTTTAAAGGAAGCATCCAAGTCTTCTACTGGAATGTAAGAAAATAGACTGATACATGTTTACGAAAT
>JAUPMG010000011.1:2790500-2809090 GCA_031762675.1 Pachysandra terminalis
AACCCTAAACTTCTCTTTTTCTTCTCCAAAAGTCAATGATAGTTTATCTCTTAAATTTTAATAACTAAAAAGCAAAAGACAACTTAAACAAGTTAACTACAATTAAATAATTAAAAGATTAAATCATAGGTTTTGCTTCTTTTTTTTTTCCTTTTCTTTTTTATTTCTCTGCACTTTTCCTGTACGCCTCACGAATGCCTCACCGCATGAGGCGTTTTGTTAAATCCACGCCTCGAGGCGTAAGCTTCGTACACCTTTTGAAAACACTGGCTGAAATTAGTGCTTTGATTGCGGGTTTGAATGAGGCGAGGAAATTGAATTTGGAGGATATTTAGGTAGAAGGGGATTGGAACAATATTAGTTCCTCTGCCAAGATAGCGAAAAAAAGATTTGGTAGAAAAAATCCCATTAGGTTGCAAGGACCAAATTCTAACATTCCGGAATAAGGGGATAAATGAAAACAAATTTCAGAATATCAAAAAGAGATGCTAACTCTCCCAATTCAGCCTCCCTAAGATCTCATCTAAACTCCAGATTCCAAACAAGCCCTGACGAATCCTAGGAAAGAACATCTGAAACCATTGAATTTTTAATACGCACCACCAGGAAAAATCTGGGAAACCTAACTTTGAAAATGGATTCACCCCACCACAAATCATGCCAAAATCTGACCTGGACACCATTTCCCACCCCAAATCTCAATGAAGGATAGAAAGAAGAAGCAAGTTCAGAAATAGCCTTCCAAGGTGTTAGACTAACAGTTCTTGAATTTTGACAAATTTTCCCTAAATTAGCCCCAATTCCATATTTGTTGACGATTACTTTGTACCATAAAGCATTAGAATCAGTGTAAAATCGTCAAAGCCATTTACCAAGCAATGCCGAATTCCGAGTTCGAATATTTCCCAGATTAAGGCCACCAGCCGCTTTACTTCTACACACCATCTCCCACATAACCAGATGATCTTTCTTTTGATCCCTTGCCCCCTCCCACAAGAAGTCTCTCTGAATTTTCTTCATAGCCTTAATGACTTTCACCGGAGCCCAATATAGAGAAAGGAAGTAAATGGGTAAATTGGTCAAAGCCGATTGAATGAGAGTGACTCTACTCTACCACCTAAAGATAGATATTTTCTCTTCCAAATTGCCAAGCGTTTACCCAATTTCTCAATAATGGGAGACCAAAAGGACCAAGTCCTAGGAGAATCCCCTAGGGGGCAACTCAAGGTACCTAATAGGCAATTCTACCACTCCACATCCCAAAATGTCAGCAAATTGCTGAAGTCTATCTTGTTCCACATGAAAACAAGAAATGACAGATTTCTCCAAATTAATTTTAAGACCTAAAGCCATCTCAAAACATCTCTGAATTGATTTCACCCAATAAGCCTGCTCCTCCACAATTAAAAAAAAAAAAAACAATCGTGTCATCAACATACTGAAAGTGAGACACCTGAACCATATCTCTACCCACAAAAAGCCCTTGATAAGCCTCAAATCTTCAGCTTGAGTAAAGAATCTGCGAAGCACATCCCTCACCAAAGTAAAGAGGAAAGGAATAAAGGATCTCCCTGTCTAAGACCTCTGGACGACTTGAAATGCTCATGAACACTCCCATTGACTAAGAAAGAGAAGGATATCTTCGGAATACAATCCCCAGGAAGGCTAAGATTTGCAATGTTTTCTTCAACGGATTAGAATTGCAGCCGGAGTCACGCTAATACCACATAGTTGCAATAGGGAAAGGAGGAATTTTGTGTCAATAGCAGCCATGTAAAATAGCGAAATCCTTTTATCACGAATCATTCTCTAGGGCCGTCCAATGGCGTCTGATGTAGTACGGCAGAATATACAGATCGCCGGAAAGAATATCAGTTTTGAAGAATTTATTAGTTCCCAGAATAAATGGATTAGGATTACGGAAAGATGCGGCGTACTTTCCAGTTGGGTGATGTTGCAAGGAGAAGAACTGGATTGGTTTAATCGCAAGATGGAGAGGCAGCTTGCCAAAGTGAAGATGAGTTTAGCGTTCTTGGTTCGCCTCGGGTTGTCTAAAGAGCGCTATTGCTGAAATGAGGAAAAACGCGAGAGATTCTTTTATCAAATTATCTTCGTTCATCAGCAACGGTGTCAGGTTATGCTATTTTTTCCTAAAAGTCCCCATGTGGGGGATTATCTGAGAAACATGGGATTAGCGGCTTCATTGCCTGGCTGTCGGGAGAATACCGATGGCTCGAATGGGGATTCTTTCAATGTTCCTCGTCTTTTCAATGGCGATAGGGTTCCTCGTCTTCTTAATGGCATTAGGGCACTGGAATCCAACAGGGTTGAATATGATGTTAGAGACCTCTGGTCTGGTAACTCGATCTCGGGTAATATTATGAATTATGGGTGGTCTCCTATTGTAGCCGTGTGCCCTTCAGACACAAAATGGGATAGGGCTATTTGCTGTGTTGCAGACTTTAGAAGAGATTGGTTGTTCTTGGAAGGTAAGATTAAAGATGCATGCCCTGAAGTGGAGCTTGGCAGATTTTTTGTTATTAATCCATATAAAGCGTTGGTTTTTGAGGTCGAAAGAAGATGCCAGATTGATTTTGCAGAAAAAAAAAGTTTTCTATGAACAGGAATCGGTGGTTTCTTTCTCCAGGTGGTCTTTGAATGAGAGTTTAATGATTGGCCCAGTGAATAATGGTGGTGTTTGGATAGTCTTGGAAGGGGTTCCGGCGCATCTTCTGGCATTGGAATCTCTCAAGATCATTGGTGGTTTATTTGGAGGTCTAAAGGACGTTGGAGAGTTGGCGATGATGGAAAAGGGATTAGGGCGGGCTGTGTTGAGGAAAAGATGGCATGTCAAATTCCTCAAACTTTCGTTATGTGGGATGGATCCAGCTGTTATGAAGCTTTCGTTTCGTTTCCGTCGAAGATTCTTGCTGGTTGTGGACTGGGTTTTTTTTCAGAGTGCTCCAAGGTTGAAGAAGATCGTACATGGGCACGTATTGTTTCCGGAGTAGAGCCTGGTTCGAGATCTGATGCACCTATAACGGAGGGTAGGATTCCTTTGATTCAAAATTTAATTCTCCCGCTGGGCGATGCGGGTGGGCCTAACATTGCTTCTGGCCTAGCTGATGCCATTCCACAGGGCCCAACTTGTTCTAGTAATTGAGTTAGGGGTGGCGGACCTGCTGATACCCGGACCACTCTTAGAGGTATCTATTCAAGATCCAATAGCTCAGGAGCTGGTTCCTTGTCTAGTCAGAGAGGGAAATGTATAGATAGAGAAATCGATCACTCCACCAAGACGTATGCTGTTTCATCTGAGAATGAGCGTGCGAAAGAGTCTATGGAGGTTTTTATTTGCAGAGAAGTGGAGAAGATGGTGGAGAGTAAGCTTAAGTCATTGATAGGGGTTGGGGTGTTGCCGTACGATAATGATTCTTCTCCTCTTTGTTCTTCTCTTCCCACCACGATTTCTAATGTTCGCGATTCGTTCGTATCACCAGATTTGGGAGAGTTCCCAAGTGGGGTTAGGAATCCTCTTGAGCAATAGGAAGAGAGAACTTCTTGCTGTGGAGTTGTACAAGATGTTGGTGGCCTTTCAGTTAAACCCTTTGGATCTCACGTAGAAGTGGGTGATTTGCGTCAAGGTTTGGGAAATCTGGGTTTGATGAAGGATGGAGTCATGCTGTTATGATTGCTCATGAACTCTCTGCTGAAGTTAATCGTGGTATGCAAAATCAAGTGGGGAATTTTGATCTTGGTTCTCGGCGTGTTTTTTCTGAAAGACTTTTCGGGTCTCCTTATCTTCCTCATTTTCAGTCATTGCCTGCGAATTTGCCTGGAAATTATGAGCTATCAGCTCTCCGGAATGAAAGTCTCTCATCAACAAACAACAGTTTAGCTGGTCGTGGTGCTACAGGGTATGATCTTGGCATTAAGGGAGTGTCCGTTGATTCCCAAGTTCCTACAAACGCAATCAACATGCCTATGATTAGTAATGAGGCACTTTGTCTCTCTTCTCAAGTGGGTTTATGTGATTTTAATGAGGTCAGGAAGCTGTCCTTTGGTGAAAATGATAACGTTCTTGGAGGTAATGTTGGAAATGGGTCTTCTATTCTTTGTCTTAGCCCACACAAAACGTCTATCGAAGAAGGTAATAATGTGGCAAGATTTAACCCAGTTTCTACCGATTTTTCATGTTGTAAATTGGTTGGCTTTCCTCTGTCTACTGGAACTAATCTTATTTTGTTGAATGAACCTTCGGGTCTTTTATACAATGCTGAATCTGTTAATGCCGAATCACCAAAGGGGGATAATGAGTCCATTGCAAAGTTTGCTCAGAATACCTTGGTTCGTATGAGGAGGAAAAAATTTTGGGTCAAAATGGCTGTGGGGCCTTTGATGTGTGGGAGGGGGTTGAAAGTATTGCAAATGAATTCCAAGTCGAGGCATCAAACATGTATGGGATGGCGGTATCGATAGCTAATATTGTGAACGGTTTTAGAGATAGAATCGAGGAGGTGAATAGAGAGGGTAGGGATCAGCTGAAGGAGAATAGGGAGTTGGAATTTCGTCAGCACTATAGTAGGAAAAAGTCTAGGGTTCAGAATGTTGTAGGGGAACCTCAGTTGTCCCAATGAAGATTGTGAGTTGGAATTTTTGGGGTTTGGGGGGTGGGGGAGTGAGAAAAAAAGAGCAATTAAGGAGTTGAATATGAAAAGTCGGCCAGATATTTTAGTGATTCAGGAAACAAAAATGGAGTCTCTGTCAAAGAGGGTTTTGAGACAAATTTGGGGTTTTAGAAACAAGGAATGGGAAGTGATCCCCTCGAATGGTAGGTCGGGTGGTATTTGTATTGTTTGGGATTTTGATAGTGTTAAAAATGGATGTGAGGAAGGGTCAGTTTTCGTTATCAATTAAATTTCAGGATGTAGTAGATGACTTTGAATGGGTTCTTTCGGGTATTTATGTGCCAAATCGGCCAAAGATGAGGGGCCTTTTTTGGGAAGAGCTAAAGAGTGTAAATGATTTTTGGAAACTTCCATGGTGCCTTGTTGGTGATTTCATTATTATTAGTTTCTCGAAAGAAAAATTGTGTGTGTGGGGGGCGGGGGAGGGGGTAGTAAGATAACGAGAAGTATGAAGAATTTCAACAACTTCATTAATGAAGGGGAATTGATTGATTTACATTTCTTGGGAGGGAGAGTCACATGGACAAATTTTCAAGAGTCTCCGATGTGTTGCAGATTGGATAGAGCTCTGGTCTCTTTTGATTGGGAAGCCCATTTTCCTTCTGCTACTCTTAGAGTTCTGCCTAGACCGACGTCTGATCATGCCCCTCTTCTAATAAACACTGTAAGGAAGAATGTAAGGGGTCCTCTGCCCTTCAAATTTGCAATTACGTGGTTGCTTCATCCTAAGTTTGTTGACCAAGTCAAGGTGTGGTGGAAGGATTTACCTAATGTTCGGGGATGGGAAGGATTTAAATTCATGAAGCATCTAAAAGAGGTGAAAGGAAAAATTAAAAGTTGGAATAAGGATCTCTTTGGTTGGATCCCTGATAGGAAGAGGGAGATTCTAGAAAAAATAGGGGTTCTTGATGGTAAGGAAGAGGATGTTGGATTGGATGGTAATGATGGTGAAAGTAGAAGAAGCCTGAAAAAATAATTGGAGGATATTCTTAGAAAAGAGGAAGTTTGCTGGAGGCAGAATTCTAGAATTCAATGGATTAAAGAAGGGGATGGGAACACTAGGTTTTTTCATTAATGGCCATTTTCAGGAATAAAAAGAATGAGATTTCTATGTTAATAGGTGAATCAGATGTTGTGGAGAAGCCAAAAGAGATTGACAAGGAGCTTGCTGAATATTTTGGTAAGATTTATTTTTTGGATCAGTGTTTCTGTTTTGACCTTAATAAAATTGAGGGGCCTAAGATACAAGATAGTAGGGTGGAGTGGATTGAAAAAGAGTTTGATATCGAGGAAGTGAAGAAGGCTGTTTGGGTTATGGATAGGAATAAAGCCCCGGGACCAGATGGATTTACTATGGCTTTTTTTCAGGACTGTTGGGAAGTCTTTAAGGAGGATTTGATGAAGGTCTTCAAGGAATTTTATTCGAGTGGGGTCATTAATAAAGTGACTAATTGTACATTCCTTGTAATGATTCCTAAAATCAAAGAGGAGTGAGAACTAAGGATTTCAGACCCATTAGTCTTACGACTAGTGTTTACTAAGATTATTGCGAAAGTTCTTGCTAATAGACTTAAAGAGGTTGTTGGGGATGTGGTGTCAAGTAATCAAAGTGCTTTTATTAAGGGGAGAGATTTTGGATGGCATTCTTATTGCTAATGAGTGCATAGAAGAGAGAAAGAAATCGGGGGATAAAGGTTTGGTTTTTAAAGTGAATTGGAATTTTGTGGATACGGTTCTTAGGTGGAAAGGTTTCCCGGATAGGTGGCGTTAATGGATTGAAGGATGTATTAGAAATGTTCACTTCTCTTTTTGTCTTAATGGTGGGATTGTTGGATTTTTTCCAGCTTCACGGGGCATTAGACAGGGGGATCCACTATCTCCTCTTCTGTATACTTTAGGTAGTGTTGTTTTGAGTCGATTTTTCAGAATTGCAAAAACGAAAGGGAGAATTCATGGTTTTAAGTTTGGGAGAGATGGAATTTCAGTGTCACATTTACAATTTGTTGATGATACTGTTTTCTTCTTGGAAGTTTCTTAAGGAAAATATATTCTGGACAAGCTGTATCCTTAACTGTTTTGAGATGATTTCGGGCTTGAGAGTGAACATGGAAAAAAGTAGCCTGTCTGGAATTAATGTTGGGGAGGATCAGCTTGTGGAATGGTGTAAGTTTTTGGGTTGTGAGGCGGAAAAATAGCCGATGAAATATCTAGGAATGCCTTTGGATGGAAATCAAAATAAATTGCAGTTTTGGACTCCGGTTTTGGAAAAAATGGAGAAAAGGTTGGCAGTTTGGAAGAGAAATTATCTATCTCTTGGGGGTTGTATCACTCTTATCCAGTCTTCTCTTGGGAGTTTGTCAACTTACTTCATGTCCTTGTATCAAGCTTCCATGAGTGTGATAAATAAGATGGAGAAATTTCAGAGAGGCTTTTTGTGGGAGGGAGGTGGGAGTAAAAAGGATCATTTATTTAGATGGGGGATTGTTTGTAAAGAAAAGGATAATGGTGGCATTAATTTGGGCAATCTTCGCAGGCGCAATCAGGCTCTTTTGGGGAAATGGCTTTGGAGATTCAGTACTGAAAGAAGGCTCTGTGGCGTTCTATCAAGTATGGTATTCATGCAAATGGTTGGGATGCTAACCCCTTGGCCCGTATTAAATCGAATAGTGTCTGGAAGAGTATTATTGCATTATTCCCTACTTTATTTAGCAATGATTGTTTTTCTATGGGTTCGCAGGAGTCCTCTTTGGATCTTCGTTTTCCTAGAATTTTAGGCTTCGTTTATTGTAAGGAGGCCACTATTGCTGAGGTCCTTAGTTGGTCGTTGTCGGGTCTTTCTTGGAATCTCCCAATGCGTCGGGATCCTAGGTCGGCCGATGGCGATGAGTTGACCAGTTTGTTTGACCTCCTTAAGAATGTGATTTTATGACTCTTCTTCTGATTCTCATGTTTGGTGTCCAGACCCTTCTGGTAGTTTTTTCATGTAAATCATTCCTTCGTACTCTTAGGGGTGATTATCCTAGCATTGGTTCTCCTTTTTCTTTCCATCGTCTGTGGAGTTCAAAGGTCCCACCTAAAGTAAAAGCTTTTGTTTGGATTGTCTTCTTGAATCACATTAATACCACTGACAATCTCCAAAAGAGAAGAAAGTTTATGGCCTTATTTCCTCAGGTTTGTGTGATGTGTTCACAGAATGAGGAATCAGTGGATCGCCTTTTCTTGTATTGCAGTTTTTCCATGAAGATTTGGGGCTTCTTTGTTAAAGCTATTGATTTGGTTTGGGCCCCTCCAAGACATCTGAGAGATCTTTTGGATCAATGGTGCTTTCTTGTGTTGGGTAAGAAAGGTCGGATAGGTAGGAATTCTTCCGGAGTTTAAAGATTTTTCAGCAGCGGATTTCTTCAGAAAGTGGGATATTATTGTTGGGATGTAATCTTGTTTTGATGTTTTGTGGGGCTGTTGGGATACTATTGATGGGATGTGTAGAAGTCATGTGTTTGAGGTGTAGTGTGGGTTCTATTTTTGGTTTTTCTGAGAGGTGTATTGGTTCCCTACCTTGGGGAACTTGCTGGCATCCTCTCTTTTTGGTTTGTACATCCTTTATTTTTTATAAAATTTTTGTAACCTTTATTGAAAAAAAATACAACCCCCTATCCACTTCCTCCATTTATTCCCAAAACCCTTCCATCTGAGAACTGAATCTACAAATCCCCATTATACTCTATCAGAAGCTTTCTCCCAATCGAATTTACACATGATACCCTGTAAACCACTCCTACTCCTTTCCTTCACCACCTCATTAGCCACAAGAACACTATCCAATATTTGGCTCCCTTTAAAAAATGCTGACTGATTAGGTGAAACAATAGAATCAATAACTTCTTTAAATCTCTCTGTTAACACTTTGGCAATAATCTTGTATAGGCTTGAAATCAGGCTGAAAGGTCTAAAATCCTTAAGTTCACTAGCCTTGACCTTTTTAGCAATCAACTCAAGAAAAGTTTCATTTTAGATGGAACTCTCTAATACCTCCAACAAATCTCCCTTAATAATATCCCAAGCATCTTGAAAGAAAGCCATAGTGAACCCATCTGGACCCAGAGCCTTATCTCTATCCAAATCATGACAGCTTTCTTTACCTCCTCTTCATCGAAATCTCTCTCCATCCATAACGATTGATCAGACGAAATAGTAGCACCCGGAATATTTCTCAAATCAAATTTAAGACTTAGCTCAAAAGAATAAAGTCTAACAAGAATCTCTAAGAGCCTTCGAGATACCCCCCATATCCTCAATGCATTCCCCTTTAACTAACATACTCTTGATAACGTTAGATTTACTCCTCCCATTATGAAAGAATTTTGTGTTCCCATCACCTTCCTTAATCCATGAAATCCTCGATTTTTGCCTCCAACTGATTTCTTCCTGTTTCAAAATTAGATCTAGCTCCTCCCTCTTGATATTCCTCATTTCTCTATCATCTTCCGAAAGATTACCAATTTGTTCTAGATTATCAAAACCCTCAATCTCCTCACAAATCTTTTTCTTACGATAAGAAATGTCCCCAAAAGTCTCTTTATTCCATCCTTTGATCTTCTCCTTCAAGAATTTTAAAGATTTCATGAACATAAATCCAGGTTTATCATTTACTCTCACAATGCTTTCCATCCACCATCTTCTAATTTCCTCAATAAAGCTGCCATAAGTGAGCCACATATTTTCAAACTTAAATGGAGATGGCCCTCCAGAAATTTCCTCCATAGACAAAAGGATATGCCAATGATCAGAAGTCATTCTCGGAAGCAGTCTCAACACAATAGATGGAAAGTGATCGTCCCAATCCGCCGAAGCCAAACATCTATCAAGTTTGCAGCAAAGTGTGTTCTCTTGTAGATTAGACCACATAAATTGACAACCAACTAACCGATAATCCACCATAACCAAATCTTGTATCAAGGACGAGAACCTTCTCATACTACGGGTAACCCTAGAAACTCTATTCCTCTCCACCCCTTATTTGACAACATTAAAATCTCCAAGAATGCACAAAGGTTTAGAAATTCTTCCAGACAGACCTCTCATCTCATCCCAAAAAGCCTCCCTATCTCTATATTGGTTAGGTCCATAAACACCAGTCAACAACCACTCAAAACCATCCTCCAAATTTTTAAACACTACAGAAAACAATATGAACCCACTCCACATCCCCACCCTCCACCTTATCAATGTCCCACATAATAAAAATACCACCCGAGGCACCCAGAGAAGGAAGACAAACCCATCTCCTATTTTGTGTACCCCACATCTTACGCATCAAACCTCTCCCTATGGTATGTTTCTTAGTTTCCTGAATAATCACCACCCACGGTTTGACATTCCTACACATTTCTTTGATAGCCCTCCTTTTACCTGCTCCTCCCAGACCCTTGATATTCCAACTGATAATCCTTATCAAACACCTAACGACGAACCCCCTGACACTCTAGAATTACTACCCCTCCTTTGATAATGAAGATTACATTCAAGATTACGAAGCTCTCCAGCCATGGAAGAGGGACTCCTAGGATAACCCTCTCGACTGATCCTAAAACGAGACACCGCTTCAGACATACCAATCGAAACCCCACTCGAGTCCGTAGCTTCCAATCTAAATAGATTAGCAGTGTCCTCCACCCCCACCCAATCATCAACACAAGAATCAGTAAAGCATTGCGATCTACCAATCTCAATAACAACAAAAGGACACATCTCATTCCTTTCCGATCTGTCCAAACTATCTCCACCCTCCCCAAATCCACAACCTTCAACCCCCATATGAGAAATATTCAATACAATGGTTTGGTGATTGCAAGAGTTCGGGTGGTGCTTGGACTCAAGCGGGATTTAGTTCTTTAAATGTTTATTTGTGTATAGGGTTGATACTCAGTTATAGGACAGATTCTTTATATCAAAAGATAGGGATTTATTTCTTTTGATATAATGGAAGAGATTTGATTTTTACTTTATTTAAAGACTTCCACTGGTTTGTTTAAAGGCTTTGTTTTATTATTATTATTATTATTATTATTATTATTATTATTATTATTATTATTATTATTATTATTATTATTATTATTATTATACATGATTAATGATGTACTGTTCGGCCTAGACTCATGGAGAATTTAGGAGGTCCACCTCGAGATGCGTGTCACACATCGCGGTTAGCGATACCGGATTTTGGGGTGTGACATACCTACTCTATTCTCTTTATTTTAGATAGGGATAGAACAATAGTTTCCAACTTGTAACGTGTAATAAAGGTTTACCATGCAATTAAGTACACTTCAGGAGAAAAGCACACAAAATCCATGGTTCAAATGGTTCCCAACTAAAAGTCCTTCGACTCATCAAAAGTCACCCCAATTTGCTCATAATAGCAATCAAATTCATGAAACTATTTTGAATGGAAAGAAGATTTAATGGATGATCCACAAAGGGCTATCCACGTTAGTGTTGCAAAAGTTGCCCGGATTGAGGTTTCCAACATGTATGAAAGAACAGAGAAAAAAGAACAAAAAAACAAGAATTAAAAAGAAAAATATACATCGTTCGTCATGATACGTGACTACATCCACAGGAGAAAATTATCAAGAAGCTTCGCTACTAAAAATAACGAAGATTGTAGAGGCTACAATGTGAGAAAAAATTTCTAAGAGTCAGAGTTGCATCTATTGGAAGAAAGCCAATTTCTACGAATATTTTATCCTATCTGAAGTGATTTTCTAAATTGAGCTTGAGAACTTTATTTTCTAGTCTCTATATATACTGCAATATGGCGAACCTGCAGGATGGCAAAGCCAACCATTCAAGTTAACTGAAATGGATGATCAAAACTGTCCAACTTAATTGTAATTTTTCTTCTTAGACAGTCTTCCATATTTTATGTTGGCATTTGGAAGCATATTGAACACAGAACATTGTAGATTATTTTGGATGTAATGTTCACCCAGTTAAAAGATCTTCCAAAATCAGAAAAGAATGTGTGTGTGTGTGTGTGTGTGTGAGAGAGAGAGAGAGAGAGAGAGAGTTTGTTTTGTGAGCACTTAAATTAAAATCAATAAAATCTCTGTAATGTCAACCATGTCTTTTTCGATAAACAATGAATAATTTATTAAGAAACCATGTCTTACTTTGGTGGTGATCCCAAGATGACGCCAAAGCTCTTCATCATGTTCCTTCAAAATCTGTGATAGCTTTGAAATTGTGGAACGGATGCCCACTACACTGTTGTCAAGTTGCTGACAGAAATGGTCTCGGAATCCACTTAACAACTCAACAAAACAGAAGAATGTGTGAATGTGTCTGCTTCTGCAGATACCTGAATGCATATTAAAAATAGTAAACAACTAACAAAATAAAGCCAGAAAGAAAAATAAAAAATAATACAATCATTCTGCTTCCTGCAAAGGAAAGTTGAAAACAATTGCACATAAGCACTAGTGTTTTATCCTTTATCAAGGGGAGCACAGGTGTAGATAATTGTAAAACACAAAATGCACATCATCGTCAACAAAGAATTTCCTACAAAAATAAAGATACGATGAGATTGGCTTCCATATGAATAATCAACTTGCAAAAAGGAGTGTGAGGCTTACACCTTGAGGCAAGGCCCAAGAAAAATGCTTCGAGGCTTAAGTGTGATGCTTATGCCTTAGGCTTATCCCATGATGCTCACGCCTTAAAGTTGAGGCATAGGCCTCACATCTTGATTTGTTTTATGTCCAAGGCTAACACTCCATACATCAAGTAAAATTATAATTATTATCACAAAAATAGAGACATAACTTTTGTTCTAAAATGATACTTCATATTTAAGTTGAATGTATTAAGGATCTCAAAACTGTTTTGAGGCTATATTTCCCATTAAATTGCTTCTAGTGAACATCAGAGAAAATTAAGGCCTAATTTACAATATCCTTTTCATTACAACTTTGCCCATTTTGTATTTTTGCTAATTATATGTTTCGATATAGGATTTCATTTGTTCAATATAAATGCATGCTCATGAGGCTTACACATCAGGCATTGGTCATATAATACACGTCGCTTCACCCCTTGGCATTTAAAAACATCAGACCATATTGGTAAGAAAAAAGAATCGGCACATTGAATCTGTATAAAGCAGCTGAAACATGTAACTCAAATGACTTACAATAACTATTCTTAATTAAAATCCAATAAATTGCTTCCCTAATTCTATTTCAAATCCCACTAGCTTGTCCAAAAATAAAGAAGTTTATAACTCGATCTAACTGAATAGTAAACCAACCCAAATTTCCATCAGCATTCTCGACACAAATTTAGGAACCATTCTTAGAGCCCAAGAGTCATTTGCAGACAATTTGGCATTGCTGGAAAAACTAGCAAGGGAATAAATGCGAACTAGAATCTACCCGCTTGATTTTACTATTCCATTTCGGACACTGGAAACTGTTGAAAAGCTTCAGTGAAAGTTATGAAGCAAAACATGCCAACAAATTGTTGAGTCATCCAATCTCAGTGATTTTTTGTACAAGATCCTCATAAAAGCGGCCCATTCAGGGATGGGTCCTGATCTTTGATTTACATGGTACGTGTCATAATATGGTGCTTCAGGGCCCTCATTTGGTCCCTTTTTCGAATATAGATTCAGTCATTATTCATAAGCCCTTATTTAGATTCCTAGGCCCCAAAACTTAGACATTCCCTTACCTCATATACCTATAGAAAATGGTTCAAATGGGTATAACCATGTCAAATTGCCACCTGTAAACCGTTTACAGGTAGTCATATTGCAACACTAGAACTTGTGGCCATAGCTTCAATTATTGGTTGGTACCAGACCACAATAGTCCGATATTCATGTGTGATATGAAGAAAATAAAAATATATAGCATCAGGTACCAATCGATGCAAACAAAACCTACCGTGACTGGTCCTGTCCAGCTTGTACCTATTCTTTGACTATACTAGCTAAGACAAGCTTGGGACACCATGTTGGTTGTCCCAAGCTCATTACTTCTTTCCCACGCACCCACACTTCAAGATTTCGAAACCCCGAAAATCTTGACGTGTTTTTCCACTATTTTACAGTTTAAGGCGTATCAACACTCCTATGCTCCAGATTTGAAGAAATTCAACAACCCCTACAATTTTGGGGATTTAATTTTGAGATAAGATCTTCATTTCTTTTTACTATTTACATAACAACAACAACGGCATGCCTTATGCCAACTAGTATTCTTTTTTTTAATAAGATAAGAGATCACATTAAGAAGAAAAGAGGAGGAACACATACACGATTTGTATACAGCAAGCATCGCAACCAAAAACCAGCTAGCCTAAAATAAGCTGTACAAAAAACAAAGAAAATACAGAACAACAACATGGCTTTTGCCAACTAGTATTCTTTTTTTAATAAGATAAGAGATCACATTAAGAAGAGAAGAGAAGAGGAAGCCCTACATACACGGTTTGTATACAGCAAGCATCACAACCAAAAAACAGCTAGCCTAAAATAAGCTGCACAAAAAACAGAGAAAATACAGCAGAAGAACATCTGTTAGGAAAGGAGAGACGTGTCCCAATCACCCTACAAGATAAGAGAATCAAACCCTGAAAGCCTGGCGATATCAATGCCCAGTGGAACATCAACCTCAGCAAGGACCTCCTGATTGCTCAGTTCCTTGATCTCCAATAGTTTCCTGTTCCTGTCTTTTCAAACTGCTCAACCTTCAACTGGTGGATTATCCATTGTCAAGAGTGAGTTTACTTGATCAAACTTTCATCCTTTATGGTCTAAACTTGATAGATGTCTGGCCTCAGTCGATTGGGATGATGCTCATTACCCTTCCATTTGGCAGTCTCCTTAGATCCACATCAGGACACTTTCCAATCTTGGTTTCTTCAGAAGCAGGTAATCATTGCCCTTTCCCAATTCCGTTTTGAGAACATGTGGTTTTCTTTTAAAGTCTGGTGGACTGACACGGCATCAAATAAATCTGAGTGGGCTGGTTTCAGGTTCATGAAATCCCTTAAATTTTTTTTTTTTTTGATAAGTCGTGAATATATAAAAAGAGAGGGAAAAAGTACATCAACCACTATAGAGAAGACCTCTACCAGTGGCACCAAAACAGAAAAAAAAAAAAAGGACTAGGAGTCCGGAAAAGGAAAAGGAAAAAGGGCACACAACACAAGAGTGCCCGCACACACAACCCTAAAACTAGAGTCAAGACATAACTCGATCCAAATCACCAGAGACCATAGAGACCCTACTAGCGCCTCTCCTTGCAAGGTTAGCTACCAAATCCCTTAAATTCTTAGGGTATGTTTTGAGGTGAAAATTGGAATTATTCTTTTATCAGTAAAGGTATTAATTATATTAAAATGGCCCAAATGCCGAAACTATACAGAAAAGAAAATAATACAGTGTGTATGCCACAACCAAAACTATACAATTAGTCTAGTCAGGAACATCCCATTTCAGACCCCAATACCTATCAAACTCACTAAAGTTACACCCCCCAAATTCTGAAAAGTTGGCAGTCCAACAAAAAAGTAAAGAAACAATACTACCAATAAGGTTGTGAGTTTCCTTTTCCTGTCCTTTGAAAATTCTCTGATTTCTTTCGCTCCATATCGACCACGTAATGGCTGCCGGACACAGGTTCCAAAGGAATCAAAAATCACACTAAAAAAAAATATATATATATATATATATATATATAATAAAATAAATCTAATTCCCATGATGCTTGAGAACCAAAAATCCGCCCTTTTGGAGAAGCAATCAACTACCAAAAGAATAAATTGCTGTTTCCAATATAGTCCCAAGACGAAGTCCCATTGTAATATTGTCCCATGCTGCCATCACTACCAAGCAAAGTATAAAATCCAGTATTCTGAAGATGGCCTCACGTAATTTGACAAACACGGCCCCTATCAACAAACCGCATGACATGTCATCTCAACTTCAGCAAATAATACTTATCCTCAATTCTGGCATACCCCTTGCCACAAACAAAGTGACCACTCAATTTGTCTCATGCATATCAGGGATAATTCTCTCCCTCAAAGCACACTCAAGAACATATAACCAACTCCTCCGAACATAAACCCACCTTAGGACACGTAATCTTTTGTCGGCCATATAGAATCGTATTGCTTGACCCAAAAGGTTCTCTATATCAAATCTAGTAGTAAGTGACTCTTTGATGATTATCTCTTGGATTACAGATCAGCAGTGTTTTAAATGTCGCGACATGTCACTAATTTTGAAGGGGACGACACAACATATAGGCAGAAGTCTCCAGCGATTTTATCACCATGTCTTCCAAATGTCGTCTACATGACATCATAGTGTTTAAACTCGGTTCCGACTCGGGTATGGTCCCAGTCCGATCCCGAGTGGGATCGGACTGAGTCGGGCGATCTTAAATTAATTAAAAATAAAATTAAAAACCCAACCCGTCCGATCCGTCTCGGATCGGACGATCCGACTCGCCGATCCCGAGTTGGATCACTCGATCCGTATCGGGATCAGACCGAGTCAGTTTAATTAGTATCATTAAGGGATCGGTTCCGACTCGGGTATCGTCCCGGTCCGATCCTTTACACTATGCATGTCATGACACGTTGACGACATACGGGGGACATGGTGGACAAAAAGAAAAATTCAAAGAAAAAGTGAAAAAATGAGTGAAAATAGTTTTTTTTTAGTGAAACTGTGTAGCACTCTATTTTAGAGATAAATACATTTAAATAACCAACATATGACAAAAATGCATATATGGTGAATAATATATACTTGGGGAGGTACGATTGCATACTGACATGGGAAAAATGGAGAAATCATCCACAAGGATAGTATAAATAAGACAAACATATTTAAATGCATCAAACACAATAAAATCGTCCAAATGGCACAATACAATAAAATGAAATGAAAAAACAGAATCACGAGACATCAGTACAAGTGTACAACACATTCACAAATAGTGACTACACGGCTCAATATCATCCTCATCACCCATATGCAATTTTTCTTTTTTGGTTATATTTTGGGTTATTAAATTTTATTTAGTTTTAAGTTACATCCCTACAAAGTTTCATTAAAAAAATACCTATTTTCACCATTTTCTTTTCTTTATTTTTTCCTTTTTTTCTACCATGTTGGCAACATGTCACCGAAATGTCTCTGGAAAGGTCCGACGACATTTACAACCTTGGAGATCAGGATTGCAGGAGATCTGGTCTCTAGCATCTTGTTTGAACATCTTATACTCTAGCCAATGCTTTAGTAAATAAGTTATCAAAGATTAAGGTCATATTGAGGAAATGTACTGTTATAATTCTTTGTTTTAGTTTTGGTGGGTTTTGGTTGGTTTTGTGCCATATATTTTTCCATTAGTTTTGTCTAGCAATAATGGTAAGGCCACTTTTCTCTTTGCTCTGTAATTTTCCATCTCTATTAATTAAGTCATTTTTATATATCAAAAATAGTAAAAATATAAGCATCAAATTAATCTTTCCCTTAGTTTCTAAAAAAAAAAAACGATGCCCAACCATCTTAAGGCAAATCCATGGAATTCTGAGAGGAGAAGAAAGAAAACCCATGTACGACTTGCATTAAGAGAATGAACAGATGATCTGTATTTTCATGTGCTTATTACAAACGGCACAAAAGTACTCCAAATGAAATAATATCTTATGCACAGAAGCAGAAGCAGCACATCTCAAGATCAAATAGCAAAGTGATAACCTTCTAAGCATATCAACATTGCAGCTAAAAGAATATCATCCCAACATTGGAGTCATCTGCACAGATCTTGCTTAATTAAATGTAATCATAGAAAAAGTAACAGTCAAGCAACCAGAAAATCCATCCACATGCAAACTACATAGTGACTTGATCCATTAGATTGCAGGTCGGAAGTGCGTGGGTCTTGATCGGAGATTTCAATGTAACTCGATTTGTTAGTGAGAAGAATGGTGGGACGTCGAGAATCACTAGAAGTATGAGGAAATTGTCGGCGTTGATTAGAGAGTGTGATCTTCTTCACTACCCTTTGAATGGGGGGAAATTCATGTGAACTAATGAGCAAACCCCTCCTATATGTTGCAGATAGATAGATTATTGGCGACACCTTCTTGGGATGAGCATTTTCCTTCTATTAATCAATGGATCTTAACTAGGACAACCTCTGATCACTGGCCTGTCCAGGTTAGTACATTGGGAGGGGGTAGAGGACAGTCTCCGTTTCGATTCAAGAATATGTGGCTCTCCCACCCAGATTTTAGTGTGTCGATTCAGAGGTGGTGGGGAGCATGCATTGGGTCCCACAAAGGTTGGGCTGGTTTTAAATTTATGAGGGGGCTGAAATCATTGAAAGAAAAAATAAACGTTTGGAACAAGGGGATTTTTGGCGATCTGGATAATAAAAAGAAAAATCTGTTGAATAGAATTGGGATGATTGAACAGGGGGAGGGGGGAGCTTGTTGTCTAGAGAGAAGATTGAAGAAAGAGGGTCTGAAAGTGGAGCTGGAAGACATCTTAAAGTTAGCGGAGATCAGTTGGAGGCAAAAGTCTAGGCTATCTTGGATTAAGAAGGAGGACAGGAACACGAGGTTTGTTCACAAGCTGGAAAACGGGAGGAAAAGTAGGAATGAGATACTTAGGCTTAAGGTGGGGGATGAGTGGGTTGAGTCTCATGAGGATTTGGTTGGTGCTCTATCAGACTTTTACGAAAATCTTTATAGGACTGAGAAGTTATTTAATTTCAAGATGAGATGTAGAAGTGAGGGTTGTCTGGGCCAATTTCTTGCCCTTGGAGGTATACCCATTTAGTCAGGTTGACCAGATACCTGGGTGAGAGGATTCAT
>JAUPMG010000011.1:2850988-2862099 GCA_031762675.1 Pachysandra terminalis
AATCTATTATCCTAATCTTAGTTAAGTTTGAAATTCTTAGCCCCTAATCCTACTTCCTTAACTATGGTTTATAACATTAAGCAACCTTAGTTTAATGGTAACCTTAGGTTAGTTTCTAGGTGTAGTGGTTTAATTTATCAATTTACCCTTTGTGTAAATGTTCTTTTTAAATCTGAATTTTTTCTGGTCTTTATATCAGCGACAAGTACAACAAGAACTGGTGCTAAAGTCAACCTCTTCTTGAGTTCTTCGAAAGACAACTCCCACTGCTCATCCGAGTTGAACTTCACCTCTTTCCTTGTCAAGCGACTCAAAAGCGCTGCAATAGTGGAGAATCCCTCAATGAACCTCCTTTAGTAGCCCGCAAGACTAAGGAAACTCCTGATCTCTGATGTGTTCTTTGGTTGCTCCCAACCAAGAACTGCCTCCACCTTCGTCGGATCCACAAAGATACCACTCCCGGATACTACATGGCCAAGGAATCTAACCTTATCCCTCCAGAAATTGCATTTCTCCAGCTTGGCGTACAGCTGGTGGTCATGCAATGTCTGCAACACTACCCTGAGGTGCTCCTCCTCAGACCTCGAGTAAATCAGGATGTCATCCACGAAGGTGACGAAAAACTGATCTAGAAAAGGCCTTAACACTCTGTGCGTTAGGGCCATGAAAGTTGCTCATGTTTTCAACCCGAATGGCATAACCACGAATTCATAATGCATATAGCGAGTACGAAAGGCCGTCTTCTAAATGTCCTCATCTCAAATCCGCAACTGATAGTACCTTAGCTCAAGTCAATCTTTAAGAAGAATTGTGCTCCCCTCAACTGGTTGAATAGATTATCGATCCTCGGCAATGGATAGTTATTCTCTACTGTCACCCGGTTCAGTTGTCTGTAGTCGATGCAAAGGCGAAGTGAACCATCCTTCTTCCTCACAAATATGACTGGCGCACCCCACGGTGATGTACTCGGTCTGATAAACCAAGTGTACTCAGTCCATCCAGCTGCTCCTTCAACTCGCGTAACTCAGTCGGTGCCATCCAATAAGTCGCTAGTGAAATTGGAGAAGTGCCAAGTACAAGCTCTATGCTGAAGTCTACCTCGCTTTTAGGTGGTAGCCCAAGACTCTCTTGAAATACCCCTTCGAAATATCAAACTATGGGAATATCATCCAAGGATAACTTTTTTCCCCCATCCGCTGCAAATAGAAAATCTGTCTGATAGGTGTCCTTCTCCGCCCCAAGCAATGTCAGACGACGACCCTTGGGAAGATCGAACACTACCGACTTCTCAAAGCAATTCACATTGGTATGGTAGGCAGAGAGCCAGTCCATACCGAGAATCACCTTGAAGTTCACCATATCGAAAACAACAAAGTCTGCCTCTAGATTAAGGTCACCAACTCCCACCTCGCAAGCACGACATACTCGGTGTAGAGTTGCGATCCCTCCTACTAGGTTAATTATACATAATGGGCTCTCAGTGCTACTCGGGTGTAAACCCAGGAATATCATGCAACTACTATATATGAAGGAATGCGATGCACCGGAATCAAACAATACACGAACTGGAGTGTTAAACAAGTGAGTAGTACCTTCCACCACAGCGTTAGTGTCACGCCCCAAATCCGACATATAGGATCTCGAGGATTTCCAAGGGAATAACCTTCGGATCCAACACATGGATGCATATAACCATTCATAATACATAACCACAATCCTGGTTAATCAGAGTCTAAAATAACAAATCAGCGAAAGTCTTAAATAAAGAAACTGAACCACAACCTGTGTCTAAGTTACTACAACTTAATTTTCCATAAAGGATCAAACCGATGTAAATACTAAAACATAACCAAATGAACTTCATTCTTCACAAAAAAACTGAAAATGAAAGCCATGCTAGCAAGTCCATCTCCCAAATCCACATCTCAATCGAGCCGGTCACCTGTTTCACTATAGGGTCAGCCGAAGCCTCATAGAGAAATCCAAGGAAATCACAATAACTAGCTTCATAGGTATATAACACAGGTTAATTCATACAATTTCACCCAACAGATAATACAATAGTCACAATGTGTTTGCATGATTATTGTCATATTAAATCACACATATTCAATATGTATATCACATAGAACATTGTTGTCACATCCTAAACTATTGAGATCCTTGGGATTCCCAAAAGTAAAGTATGTAACTCTCACCCCAATAAAATATGGGAGTGGAAAGAATAATCAAAACATAAGCGGAAATAAACAATAATAGTTCTATTTATAACTTAAGTAAAAATACATAAATCTGGTCTTATTATAACTGATTTAATAAAGTCTACAAGTAAATCTAATACAAAACCCTATCTACTATTTCTTCAATTCTAATCCGTTTCTAAGCTCTCCTTATGCTATTCTTTAGTCTTGAAAATATAAATAAATATACATAAGTTAGAAAGCCTGGATGAATAGTGTAATAAGACGAAAAACTGAAATAGAAAAATCCTTTTTAAACAAGGGTACAATAGTAAATTAAGAAGATAAGCTATATCTTTAAATACTTATATAATAATTAAATACTTAAATTAACCTATATTATTATTTGAAAACTTAATATAACCATACATTAAAACATATTATATTGTTTAAGGCTTATTTAATTAAAGGTTGGGCTTAATTGAATTGTCTTAGGCTTAATTAAAAGCAACTGGGCTTATAAACCTTAATGGGCTTAAGTGATTAAGTAAGGATTTTAATTAATTAAACAAGTTAATGGGCTTAAGGCCCAAAACCCACAATTTAAACTTAAAACATAGCTAATCTCGTTTTTAATAAAGGCCTTCTAGAAAACTTGAGTTAGAAAATCATTAGGAGTCCTAAACAGCTAAAAAATGAAACCTATTAGTTGTACTAGGATTCCACATTAAATGAGATAATAAAAGACTAGTTTAAGTAAGACTAGGATACTAAATAAGGATGATATACATTCTAATTAGAATAGGATAATAGTAATTAAAAGAAGATAAATACTAAATTAACTATAAGGAGGAACTTACATCTAAAGGCCATAATTTAACTAACGATATTAAACGACTTGGATTAATTAAGATAATTAATGAATTAATCCTAGACTAATAAGGAAGTTAGATTAGATAATAATTAGAACACATTAATATAATCTAAGGATAACTAAACCTTAATCAATCCTAAGCTAAATAGGATAAGACTAGATAAGGTAATCAAATTAAGATTAAGATAACTAAAATCAATGGTTAGGATTTCGTAGGAACACTTAGATTAATCTAATGATTAGGATTAAAGATAAAAGACTTAAAATCAGATTAGGATTTAAGTAGGATAACACCAATGGATAACTCATACTAGATCTAGAACACTTTAATCCAAGGGTTGTGATTAAACTACTCTAATCTAAAGGCTATTAATTAAAACATAATCCTAAACTAAGTATAATTCTAGACAACTCTAAAAACTATACAAGAACACAAGGGGATGTGTGAATCTTCAATCTAAGAGTGAAAGAGAGTATGTGGAAGATAGCTGAAGATAGGAGCTTGGAGAAGGAAGAAGAGTTCAGAATTGAACTGGGTTGAAGAAGAAGAAGATCCGACAAGCTAGAGCAATATAAGTAATTCAATTATTCTTTATTTTGGATTATATTTAGGTGAGATGTCATATTTGGTGAATATGACGTAGCACTTTAATTCAAACTCAAGAGCATGTTGATTTTATTAAAAACTCATACTTTTCAAGCATGATCATCCTATTTGAGGTAAGTTGGTATTTTGGTTTATATTTTGATTGGGTTAGATTCAGAATATGATTTTATTATGAGTCTTTGTTCATGATTTCTTCTAAAAACTATTTAAAATACAAAAATTGTGAGGTTTGCTGTTTTCTGGGCAAACCGGCTGACTGCCGGTGTGCCGGTTCACCCAAGTGGGTTCCGATAGACCAAACGGTGTGTCAGTTAGCCTGCCGAACACCTGTATGTTGTTTGAGTCTTGCTTAGCCCACCGGTAGACCAACCGGCGTGCCAGTTAGTCTGCCGGTGGACATATTGTATGTATTGTGAAATATGGTTTCTGCCTAGCCCACCGGTGGCCAACCGGCGTGCCGGTTAGCCTGCCCGTGGCAATGATTATCTGCATATATGATTTTTGGTCCCTGCCTAGCCTGCCGGAGGCCAACCGGTGTGCCGGTTAGCCTGCCGGTAGGATTAAGTCTACATTATTGTTGGTTTCCAGCCTCTGCCTAGGCTGCTGACAAACCAACCGGTGTGCCGGTTAGTCCGCCGGACAGCCCATGTTTGATGATTTGATGTGTTTTGTGTTATGTATTGAATTCCTGAATACTTGTCATTAGTTTTTATATTGATTATATAAATTTTATGATATGAATTGATGGTTAACTTAATTGATTTTTAATTAAACATGAGTGATCATATATTGTGTATAATTTAACTTAACATTGATATCATGAAGCATATACCATGTGTTAAACCCTCATATTGATTACTTAGGATTATTTCACTACTGTACACATATTTGTATATTTAGTTAATGTGCACAATCACTACACATGCACAGCATAGCCTGATTGTATTATTGATCATATTACTGGTCATATGATTGGCTTTACCTTCAGATCTTCACATCAGTTGAAGATTCTGATCTAATTGAGTGTTATTGTGATTTAGATATCATGATATGGCAAGGAAGTCCCGGATGGACTGATTTGCATGTGTTGAGGGACTGATCATCCCAATATACCAATTTATTCATGGTAAGGGTGATAATCCCAATATACTCCAGTTCTTATCATCTAGATCGCGTATTTTTATACGTAACTGATGCCAAGTGAAATTCTGTTGGCATTCGTCTTATGTAGTGCTCATTGAGGTTAGTCATATTTATGTGACACTTTGGATTTTTGCATTGCCCTGACCGAAAATAAGTTGGAGAATTGTGCCCTCTTGGTCGAAACCCCTCAAAACTATGATGCGCACATAAAATATCTTACTGAGAGTGGCAGTGTATGCGGGAGAATGGTTCGATAAAACATTCTTGCTTAGTAATTGATTGGTCTAGTGTGAGACTTAATTCGAATTCTAAACAACATGCATAATTGCACATCATATGTTTTTGCATGGATCACACTTGGTGATCACCCTTTTATTGTTGCATGAGCATGCATTGCATTCGTTAATAACTGAACATGCATTCATATTATATTGCATATCATATTTATTATATTACATTGCATATCATATTTATCATATTACATATATTATGTTTTAGACTATGGATTATCATTGGAGAGTGGCTTTGACCCTATTCCAATTTAAAATACTGTTTAACTGACTTATTTACTGAGCTAAGTGTAGCTGACGACTTTTGAGCAACCATTTCAAGACCTTTAGTTAGTGGACTATAGGACTATTGAGATCAAGTGGAGACCAAGTCAAAGATGAAAATAATAGATATATTTAAGATTTATTTGTTTATTTTAGTAGAATATGTAATAGGGATGATTTACTTGGATTTATGTAATAGGTTAGTTAATAGGGATTTAATTTAAAATAGTTTATTTATTTATTTGTTTTATGCTGTGGTTTACTCGATTGTTTTGGATGTAATTGGCTTAGTAATTATTTCATTAATTTTATTAAAAGTAATTTATAAATGTCTTATATGATATTTCTATAGTTTGGCTCTTATTACTTTTCACTCCCACAGGGATATGTGGTGAGAGTTACGGTTTGAACCTAAAGGATTCCCACGTGAATTTCCTTTAAATTTGGGTCGTGACATTAATCTTCTTTGTTAACCATTTTTTGGGGATCAACATGTACCGTGTTTTCACAATTGAGTTATATCGTCATGATTTATTTAGGATTTAAGAGAGTGTTATGATTTAGCTATGGTTTAGGAGAGAGATTAGGGTTAAAGAGAGGGTAATTAAGAGGAATTTATTTAGGAATAAAACAAGAGAAAAATATAAGCATACCCATGTTTGTATATTTGAAAGGGAGTTCCTTGAGATACATGTTGAAATGTGCCAAGTTTCCAAAGCGACAACTAGGAGGAGGCGAGTTCCTTCTAAGGGGAGGAGAGAAATATGAAACAAAAATTATGTTGGGTTGAACATTCAACCGGTCCAACCTTTTTAAGCTTTCATATATTTTAGGTGTTTAGTTAGTTTTGAGTCTATTTTGAGAATTTTCTTCGTCAGGGGCAGTGTTTTCAATCATGAGCAAGTTGCGCCTCAAGGCGAGGCGTTCCAAATTCCTAAAACGCTTCGAGGAGTAACCTTGAGTAACAACTTGCTCATGGTGCGTGAACCTTGTGTCATGATGCCATAAAAAAGCGTACGTCTCACATGAGACGCAAGCAAGACATACGTCTCAAGACACAAGGCGTAAGACTCAGTAGCTAGACTGATAAAGCCTCCCAGTTTTAAAAAAATTGATTTAATATTTATTTTTTTCAAGGAAAACCAAAGTTTTAGCTCTACAAATTGATACTAACCAACCTTGGTAAGTAAAAAGTAATAAAAATTTTATTTTAATTATTAATTTTAGTCACTTATCAAGATATGAATATCAATTGCTATTTAACTTATTTTATATTTATATATGAATAATTTATATTTTATTATTTGTGTATTTACAAAAGGTGTGTTCGTGAGGCTTACACTGCATGCTTTGGGCAAGCTAAACACATCGCCTCACGCCTTAGCATTTTAAAACATTGAGGGTATCTCTGTCATTTTGCTATGATTGCATTTAAGTTCTATCAAAAACACGTGAGAGGGGATTTTGTTACTTTCTTCGATGTAGGGGTCATATTAGATATTTTGAGAAGTTTTAGGAATTTTGGGGTATTGTAAAGGGGTTTCAAGTGGAATTTAAAGGATCAAATTCTGTGGACGATTTTTTTCAACTCCTCTAAGGTTGCGTTTGGTAATGCTTATGCTTTCTTATAGATGGTGGTAGGGTGGTGGTGGTTGTAGTGGGGGTGGTGGTTGTAGTGGTCAAGGTTTTAATTCTTGGGGTCCTAGATTGAACCGGTCTAGGTTGATCCCGATCTGGATCAGCAATGCATACCGGCCGATCCAAAAGTTGGATTGTTTAAAAAAAAAAAAATTGGATTGGCTGGACCGGTCGTCGGACCGACGATACTGGTTGGTATTGGACCGATCTAGGCCGATACCGGTTGGATCCTTTATTTTATAATTTAAAAAAAAATGGAGATCGATGGGATCGACCGATCTAGTCACTAGACTGGTCTAGATCGGTCAGTCCGGATCGGTATATGTTGGACCAGTCTGATCCAAAGCCTAACAATACAATAGTTGTATCGTGACTTGGGATCGGACTGGTCCCAACCGATCTCGATACGGTCCGATCCAATCCAATCCTTGAAACCATGGTGGTGGTGGTGTGAGAGGGTTTTTTTTCATATGGAGAGAGAGAGAGCAGTTTGGAAGAAAATATAAAATAGGGAAAATGGTAGTTTGCGAATTAGGAAATTTTAGGAAATTTGCTACAGTGTAAAGTGCCTTCAGTTCAATTATTTTTGTAAAACTTTGCCAAATCCCAAACAAGACTTTTCAAAAGATTTTTTTATAATTAATTTTTAAAAGCTTTCATTTTCCTAATTTTTCTAGAAGCAAAGAAGTAAATTTTTAAAAGCAACGAAATGTTGCTTCTCAAGTGAAGCAAAAAATTTACTTTTTTGCTTTCTAAAAATTGCTTTAAAATATGTTACCAAACACTTATTTTGCTTTCAAAAGCATAAAGGTGCTTCTAAAAAGCAATACGAAAACGCAGCCTAAGATTCCATAGAAAGCAAGGCTCCACTCTAACTATCTCAAGAAATTGGAAGGATTCTTCTTTGACATTTAAAGCTTTACGGTTCCAACTACCTATCGTTGTGATTCATGCATGGGGATCTATATCCGTTTTGGCACAGCTGCTAGCCTGCTATTCTACAGTTTCCAGCAATCAAATTGAAGGGTTTTCAAGGTTGGATTATGGTATTTCCTCCTTTTTCTTTGATTTGAAATAGTGTGTGAGAAGTTGGTTGGAACTTGGAAGGTAATTTTCTATATCACAAATCTATTGCTTTTTTCTACTTGCAATATGCCTCTTGATTCATATGACTGTAGAAGATTTTAACTTGAAAATATTGAAATTTATAACAACTTTGGCCAACAATGCTTGTGAAGGACTGCAATTCCATCTCCATTGAGAATTTCCACAAACAAATTCTAAGAATATAAAAGGATGAACTCACAGTTTGATGTTGCCGGGTTATATTCACCATCTGCCTGTCTTCTCAAGACTGAGGAAGGGTCTTTCGCATGTCATGGACCGTTCAAATCCTCTCAATACAACCGCAGTTGTTATCAGACTTTAACCAGCTTCTCCAACAAATTATCTCTAAGATACTCCTATATAAGTCTCCTACAAGTTCAGTCAATGCACAATGACAACAGCATTTGCAAACATAAAAAAAGATAAAAGATAAAAAATAAAAATCCTCGAGAAGAAAGGATAAAGCTCCAGTACAGAGAGACCAATAGGTTCAATTGAATCTCCATTAATAACCAGTTAACGTCTCCTTTAGTACTATTTCAGAAATTCAAACATGGGAGGGCAAGAAGAAGCAGAGAAGGAAACTATGATTTGGATGCCATATATTTTCCCTCTCAAGGTTTTGATGTACTACCAACCCTCCTGATATGATGGCACACAATATAACACAGTTTACATGTATAAGATGTTCAAATACTCAAAATGTTCTTTGTCAAACAGACTGAAAAGCAGCTAAACAGCAACATCATAAGAAAAAACAATAAACTCGAGGGTGTAATATGGAAAAGTAGAAGTTTCATACTGCTAAATTACTGGAAAGAACCTTGGTGCAACAAATAAAATGGCAGCTATAAAATTAAAAAATAAAAATAAAAAATCATAGCAGAAAATATTAATTAGTTGAGGGCACTATATAGTGATATATATATATACAAAACACTAAAAAGACAAGAGAAGTGGTACACAAGAATCTATCCATACAGATAAGGTGTAGTATACAACCACCCACAAGATGTGTGCTGAAAATCTGTAATGACAGGCATAAACAAAAGGATTATAACAGAAATGAACATATAAGGGCAGCAAACAGAAGTGAAACTTTTCCATTAACTAAAGACAAAAGAAATGGTCAACAAAAACCAGACCAATCTGCTTTCACAAGTTTACGGATTCAATTGGTCCTCCTGTACATAATTTTCTGCTTTTCACAGATTTTATGCTAAGCAAAATATCACCTACAATCCATGGAAAGCTTAAGCAGTTAATGCTATCCCGACAGTAATCACGGTGATAAGTCACATGGTACCACGCGGATGCCATCTTATGCGCTTCATGCTCCTTGCAGATACTCTTGAACCAACTTCTAGCCTCTTTTTGTAGGCTCTTGATTGACACCAAAATCCTGTCCTTCATTTCTCCGTATCTTTTCTTGTCCCAGGACAAATACATTGAACGCTTCCGCAAATTACCCAACAGTATTTCATCTTCCATATCTGCCCCATAATAATTCATTAAGGTGATCAGTTTGTTCATATACAACTTTTTGTGGCTATCAGCAACTTCTAGAAAAGCCTCGAACCCGCTCACTTCAAGATCATAATCATAAGCAACTTGAGAAACCTTTTCTAACCAAGCAGAGTTCGACTCTTCTTGCTTTGTTGAGTTGATAGTGGCACAGTAGAGTTTCCCCAATATCCCATGGGAGGTGTACATGGGTTTGTCTCCCCTCTCCATGAAATCTGGATACTCCTTTGGTTTCAGAGCCCTAGGCATCTCGGCTGGTGCTCCTGTCTTTGCAAAGTCAACAGCCATTGAGTGAAGGGTTGCCAGTTGAAGGCATATTGGACTCCTGGCTTTACTTTCTTCACGATCTGCATGAACCAGATGTGCAGTCGAGATGGCACCCAGAGTATCATTGATCATGTAGTCGACAAAGAACTTTTGAATTTCCTGAAAAAAAAAAAAAAAAGCGGCAAAGTGGGATAGGGACATATAACTACTACATGTCAATAGTAATTGAGAAAAAATATTAGACATTTTAAATGCCATAAAAATTGAAATTATCCAAAAACTAAATAGTACCTCAAGGGTCACATCATGGTCCATTAGACGTGGCCTCCGTGCGATGTAGTCCATAGGAGTCTCCATCTGACCTGGGATGAGATCTTCATCCCAGCTTATAAAGAATAGGTCACCATCAAGATCACCACCAGAGCATTCATTCGGATGAGGCCTGTGGATGGAGCAATGTCACTTTTATTTTAAAATCTCTCAAATAACTTTTTTTCTTCTTCTTTCTCTTTCCTTTTTCTTATTTTAGTGGGTATATGCTCGACCTTAGGGTTGCAATAGAAGTATAAAGATCCAATAAATACCCTCCATTTTGGTAGGATTTTCCATTTCCACAAAGAAACTGCTTTTGTAAGAAAACAATTAAGTGTTGAGCAATAATTTTGACATAATCGAAATTTCAATTAACCATCCAAAATAAATAAATAAGAGAACGCTCATAAGCTTAAGTCCCACTACTCGGGGGCGGAGCCAGAAATTGTTTTTTTTTGGGGGGGGGAGGCTAATGTACTTCATTAATTATTGTTTGATGATTTTAGTCTGGAGGACCAAAATCAAATTTCGATAGAGAATTTTATATTTTTTCCTTATTTATATGAAATAAATAGCAAAATTTTATCAAAAATATCGAAATTTCACAATGAAATTTTGATGATTTAAACAAAATAATTTATCTTTTTAATTATTATTTTAACTAAATTTAATTATTTCAGCAATTTTTAAACTTTTTTTTGTCAAAATTGTTTGAAATCTTTTAACGCAAAATTTTATGATTTTGATTTTGCCTACCTAAACGAAATCAAAAAATTTCAACGATTGCTGAAATTTAAAATTTTAATTTAATGATTTCGATTTGGTATCAAAAATTTCAATTAAATACTAAGAGAAAATAAAAATATAATAAAATATAAAGTTATAAGGCTTCATATAAAATATAA
>JAUPMG010000011.1:2871555-2885590 GCA_031762675.1 Pachysandra terminalis
TAGGTGTAGGTCCATCCCGTCTACTACCACTAGGTCCAGACCGTCCACTACCACTAGGAACACTGCTACCACCTCCCTGCTCACCATCGTCATTTCCATTATCATCACCATCTCCACCATCATAATCACCATCACCACCATCATCTCCTGAGGCATCCTCACTCTGTCTCTCATCACCTCCCTGCCTCTGTCTCCTTGCCAGTGACGGAGAGATAATATTCATTGCTCTATCGAATGAAGCTCCGCTCGCTGCCCCTACCTTCTCCCCCATCACAGTGTCAACGTCGAGATGGCAGCTCTAGCAATCTTAGGATTGGGCTGGCCACTAGGCTGATCAAGTTCAACATTGTACATGACCCACTCTGTGACGTGGTCATCAAGCTCGGCATTGTACATGGCATCTAATGGATCTTTCGGCATGATATTCTCAGCTTCAATCTCAACGTGCCTCATCCTCAACCTCATATTATAATGGCAAAATACGAGCTTCTGCAACCTATCATAGGCCAAACGATTCCTCTGCTTTGTGTGGATGAGGCACAGGTGCTCCAGTTCCTTTCGCAAGCCAATGATGATGTTGTCTGTGCAAGGATTCGGGCAGCCAACATCCGAAGTGTACGTGCAATAGTGCCATACATCGACCACTACTCGCTTGTGAATTGTTTTGTTTGTATTAACAATTTACTTGGTAAAATAAATGTCACTCAAAAGTCAACCATTTTAAGCTACTTACATGGCATCATCCTACTCCTCGACTCGATAGCCGACTGCCGACCAAATGAACCAATCACATCTATGAACATTAGAAGCTATCAACCACTCACAAGTATTATTATTTAATTACTATTCGGTACTAGTATGTTAGACATTAGAAATTTAGAAAGAAAAAAAAACTAGATACCAAGGTTGTTACCTCATTTCCAAAATCACCATTCCCCGTCGAATTAGGATCCAGATTTTCATATACTTCATGCACAACGTTAAGCAAATCGGGTATCGATCCCAATCAATGAGTGTAATGATACTTGGGATTCAAGAAATATGATGGGTTTCATGAAAAACATGATTAGTAAAAACTAAAGAATAGTACTCATTAAACGTTAGAATATTAGCAATAATAATAACTCACTGACTTGCGCTGTGAAGAGGATGTCTGAGTGTCTTGTACCCACAATCATCAATAATCATATAGACCCATTTGTATGATCTTGGGCTAGCAGCCTTAATCTGCTTCTTCATAATCCTCATGGTCATGATAGGATCTGCATCTGTATCTTCTGCCCTCAATACTCAATAAATGGGCTTTAACATAGCCACAAAATCGCGGACCTTATCCCAAAATGCATTATGTTGAACAATATCCTCTATTTTATGGCCAACGTCAGTATGACTAAGAGAATAGCTATTTCAAGTAGGTTCAGTAAAGAGTGTTCTCAATCCTTCTCTATGCCCTAAAATACTCTCCAATGCAATATAATTGGTGACAAAACGTGTAATACCTGGTCTTACTATGTCACCACCACATATCTCTCTCATCTTTGCAAGGACATAAGCATGATTGTATATAAACGTCGTCAACGTCTGAGCATTCTCTAATACACTCAGTATTGTCGGTCGGCGTGCAATGTCTTCCAATATCAAATCAATGCAATGAGCAGCACATGGAGTCCAATACAAGTTGAATTCATCCTGCATCATCTTATCAGTCTTCTTATAATTGCTCTCATTATCCGTGACTATTTGTATGACATTCTGCGAGCCCGCCTCATTAATAATACCTCTCATAAAACCAGCAATGTACTTTGCATCTTTTATTTTTTTATCAGATGCATCAACGAATTTTATACACTACTCTTTACAATAAATCATAAAGTTAATGATAGATAACCTTGTGGGTCCCGTCCATCCATCAGCCATAATAGGCACTCTAAATTCCTGCCAATGTGGCCTCAAACTGTCGATGTATTCTCTGATCTCTCCAACTTCATCATCTCATGTTCTTAAAATGAGGAGAGGCTGCTGCGTTAGCTGGGATGTGGCTGAAAATGAAGAACCTTGAAATAAATTTTCCCATTTTATCTCGCACATTGCCTCCACTCCACACATCCTTTAGATTTATACAACGAAGGGTCAATGGGTATCCTGCTACAAGGCTGGGATCGTGAAAAAAAATCTGCGATTGTGCCTGTCCTAGCACCAGATTTCGTAGACCCAACTGATCCTGAAGCTGAAGCTGAAGGCACAGCTCCTTAAGCCCTTCCCTCATGAATCCCAGATCTCTCAGCCTCTCTCCTCTCCCAATCAGACTGTATGGAGGCACGCCACGCAACTCTATAGCTTGCTTTATTTGCATCTGTGATACACTTATGAGAGTAAGAGATGTCTTCATCCTCCTCCTCTGCAATGGCAAAAGGATGCATGGGTTGCGCTAATCTCCTCTCCACCTCCTCCTGTCTATCCTGCATCTCTTTTCTAATGGTAGTTGTTCTCTCCATGTGGGTCTTTATTGCCTTCCTCACCTCAAGGGGCACATTAGGACAATTACTGACATTTTTATATCCATGTGTTAGATGTTGTTTTAATCTGGATACCTCTCAGCCCTTAATAACTTGGTCACAATAATTGCAAACAAATTTGCTTTTTGTCACCCACCAATGGCGTGCCATGGCTCTAACCAATATCCGTTCTCTGTGCCACGCACGCCATATCTGATATCTCCTCCCAAGTCCCAAGACTCCTTACTCCCTAATAAGAAACAAACCTGTAAATTATAACAATAACAAGAAGAAGAATGGAAGTGTGAGAAGTATGAATCACTAAGCCTTTTTAACATCTATATTTTTTGAATAATTTAAAAAAATATATACATATTTTTAATGTTATTTAATTATATATTATTTATAGGGTTGATTATTTACTAAATTTGATTAGTAATTGATCATTAGTAGTTCACTAATTCTCTCGAATTTTTACAGTTTTTAAATGTATTTTTTTAATAATTTATTTTAATTTTAGATAAAGTATTAAGTATTTAAAAAAAATACATGAACTAAATTTTTTATCATAAAAAATTTAGTAAATAACTTGAATTTTTATCACTCATTTTTCTAAATACATTTAGAGTATTTATGTATGAGAGATATAGTATGTGTAATAATGTCATTTTTAATTACTTTTTTTGAAATAAAAAATAAATAAATATAAGTTTTGAAGAAAAATCAAAGTAACGACACCCATTGATAGATCGGGTGTTGTTACACAACATATATTTATTTCATATGATTTGATAAAAGTTTTATGAAAATATCTAATTTTTGATTATTTTTTGTGTAAAAATAATAAACATAATCTGTTTTCGAAAAAAATAAAGTAACAACACCGATTGATAGATCGGGTGTTGTTAGATATCATATAATGATTTGAAGTCATTTGATTAAGTTTTGATATGCAAAACATAGATTTACCTCAAGTCAGCTCAAGAACGGATCTCCAACAACCCACCAGAACCTTAGATCTTAAAGAAGATTCTTCAAGATTGTTTAAAATAACAAAAGAAGTGAGAAATTAGAAGAATTTTGGGTTTTTAGACCATTTTTAAAAATGAAAAAATGGACTATGGGGGTTTTTCATGGAGCTGTCGCCGAAATACGGCGACAGATCCACGAAATCCCCCTTTAAAAGAGGCATCTCGTTTTTAAATTCCGCACGAGTCTGTGACATGTGCGAAATTTACACCATCTCGGCGACATGTTGCCGAAATGTCGACAACATGCCACCAAGATGTTGTAAAGGGGGAAATCTAGCGAATTATACCCCCATTTCGTACCACAAACTCCAAAATTGGCAAAATTTAAAACCTTGATTTAAAGTGATCTGTAGGAGGTATGGTATCTATGGCAATGGTTGGGATCTCAATCAAGGTTTTAAATTTCACAGGCGCAAAGGCAAAATTTCGCCAATTTTGGAGTTGGTACGAAACAGGGGTGTAGTTCGCTGGATTTCCCCCTTTACATCATCTTGGCGGCATGTCGCCGAAATGTAGCGATATGTCACCACATTTCGGCGTCATTTCGTCGAGATGGTGTAAATTTCGCACGTCACAACACATGCAAAATTTAAAAAAGAGATGCCCCCTTTAAAGGGGGATTTCGTGGATCTAGCGCCACATTTCGGCGATAGCTCCATGAAAACCCCCCCATAGTCCATTTTTTTTGTTGAAAAAAGGGTCTAAAAACCAAAATTTCTTCTAATTTCCCACTTATTTTGTGATTTTAAACAATCTTGAAGAATCTTCTCCAAGATCGAAGGTTCCGGTGAGTTGTTGGAGATCCGTTCATGAGCCGACTTGAGGTAAATCTATGTTTTGCATATCAAAACTTAATCAAATGACTTCAAATCATTATATGATATATAACAACACCCGATCTATCAATTGGTGTTATTACTTTGTTTTTTGAAAAAAAATTATTTATTATTTTTTTACATGAAAAATAATCAAAAATTAGATATTTTCATAAAAATTTTACCAAATGAAATGAAATAAATATATGTTGTGTAACAACCCGATCTATCAATGGGTGTCGTTACATTGATTCTTCTTCAAAAACTTATATTTATTTATTTTTTATTTCAAAAAAGTAATTAAAAATGACATTATTATAAATACTATATCTCTCATGCATAAATACTCCAAATGTATTTAGAAAAATGAGTGATAAAAATTCAAGTGATATAATAAATTTTTTATAATAAAAAATTTAGTTCAACTATTTTTTAAATAGTTAATATTTTATCTGAAATTAAAATAAATTATAAAAAAAACAAAAAAAATATATTTAAAAACTGTAAAACTTAGAGAGAATTAGTAAACTACTAATAATCAATTACTAATCAAATTTAGTAAATAATCAACCCTATAAATGAGATATAATTAAATAACATTAAAAATTAAAAAATAATATTTTTTTAAATTATTTAAAAAATATAGAGATGTTAAAAAAGCTTAGTGGTTCATACTTCTCACTTCCCTTCTTCTTCTTCTTCTTCTTCTTCTTCTTGTTATTGTTATAATTTACAGGTTTGTTTCTTATTAGGGAGTAAAAGAGTCTTGGAACTTGGGAGGAGATATCAGATATGGCGTCCGGGGCACGGAAGACAGATATTGGTTGGAGCTATGGCACACCATTGGTGGGTGACGAAAGCAAACCTGTTTGCAATTATTGTGACCAAGTTATTAAGGGCGGAGGGGTATCCAAATTAAAACAGCATTTAACACATGAATATAAAAATGCTAGTAATTGTCCTAATGTGTTCCCTGAGGTGAGGAAGGTAATAAAGGCCCACATGGAGGGAACAACTGCCATTAGAGAGGAGAGGCAGGATAGACAGGAGGAGGTGAGGAGGAGATTGGTGCAACCCATGCATCCTCTCGCCATTGCAGAGGAGGATGACGACATCTTTTACCCTCCTTAGTGTATCATAGATGCAGATAAAGCAAGCTATAGAGCTGCTTGGCGTGCCTCCATGCAGTCTGATTGGGAGAGGAGAGAGGCCGAAAGATATGAGCTTCACAGGGGAGGGGCTTCAGGATCAAGAGTTGGGTCTATGGGATCTAGTGCTAGAACAAGCACAATCGCACATTTTTTTTCCACGATCCCAGCCTTTTAGCAACATACCCATTGACCCCTTGTTGTAAAAATAAAGGATGTGTGGAGTGGAGGCAATGCGCGAGATAAAATAGGAAAATTTGTTCAGAAAGCCGGGAGAGGAGTGGTGCCCCCCATCCCTTATGAGATTATGGGCAAATACTTAGATGATGAAGATAGAGAGATCAGAGAATACATTGACAGTTTGAGGCCACATTGGGAGGAATTTGGAGTGACCATTATGGTTGATGGATGGACGGAACCCACAAGGTTATCTATCATTAACTTTATGATTATTGCAAGGGAAGAGCAATGTTTATGAAATCCGTTGATGCATCTGTTTAAAAATAAAGGATGTAAAGTACATTGTTGGTCTTATGAGATGTATTATTAATAAGGTGGACTTGCAGAATGTCATACAAATAGTCACGAATAATGGGAGCAATTATAAGAATCCTAGTAAGATAATGCAGGATGAATTCAACTTGTATTGGACTCCATGTGCTGCAAATTGCATTGATTGATATTGGAGGACATTGCACGCCGACCGACAGTACTGAATGCGTTAGAGAATGCCCGGACATTGACGACGTTTATATACAATCATGCTTGCATCCTTGCAAAGATGAGAGAGATATGTGGTGGTGACATAGTGAGATCAGGTATTACACGTTTTGCCACCAATCATATTAGATTGGAGAGTATTTTAGGGCACAGAGAAGGATTGAGAACACTCTTTACTGGACCTGCTTGGAATAGTTATTCTCTTAGTCATACTAATGTTGGCCACAAAGTAGAGGACATTGTTCTACGTAATGCATTTGGGATAAAGTTCGCGATCTTGTGGCTATGTTAGAGCCCATTTATCGAGTATTAAGGATAGTAGATACGGATGCATATCCTACCATGGGTTCCATATATGAATCCGTGAGAATTATGGAGCAAATTAAAGCTGCTAGCCCAAGATCATACAGATGGGTCCATATGATTATTGATGATCGTTGGTACAAGACATTGGGACATCCTCTTCACAGCACAAATCAATGAGTTTTATTATAATTGCTAAGATTCTAAAGTTTAATGAGTAATATCCTTTAGTTTTTGTTGATCATATTTTTCATGAAACCCAGCATACTTCTTGAATCCCAAGTATCAATACACTCATCAATTGGGATCGATACTCGATTTTCTTAACGCTGTGCATGAAGCATATGAAAAGATGGATCCTAATTCGACGAGAAAGGGTAATTTTGAAAATGAGGTAACAACCTTGGCATTTAGTTTTTTTTCTAAATTTCTAACGTGTAACATACTAGTACCAAATAGTAACTAAATACTAATACTTATGATTGGTTGATAGCTTCTAATGTTCAGAGATGTGATTAGTTCATTTGGCCGGCAGTCAGTTATCGAGTCGCGTAAGATGATGTCGTGTAGTAGCATAAAATGGTTTTGACTTTTGACTTCTGAGAGACATTTACTTTACTAAGTAAATTGCTAACACAAACAAAACAATTTACAGGCGAGTGGTGGTCAATGTATGGCACTGATGCACCTACACTTTGGATGTTAGTCGCCTGAATCCTTGCACAGAAAACATCATCTTCGGCTTGCGAAAGCTGGAGCACCTTTGCTCTCATCCACACAAAGTAGATGAATCGCTTGGCCTACGATAGGTTGCAAAAGCTCGTATTTTGCCATTATAATATGAGGTTGAGGATGAGGCAGTTTGAGATTGAAGCCGATAATATCATGCCGAAGGATCCATTAGATGCCATGTCCAATGCCGAGCTTGATGACCCCTTCACAAAGCGGATCATGTACAATGTTGAACTTGATCAACCTGACGGCAAGCCCAATCATGAGTTTGCTAGAGCTGCTACGGAGGTCGGGATCAATGTTGACACTGTGATGGAGGAGGAGGTAGGGGCAGTGAGCGGAGACTCATTCGATAGAGCAACGAATATTATCCCTCCGTCACTGGCAACAAGACAGAGGCAGGGAGGTGGTGAGAGACAGAGTGAGGATGCCTCAAGAGATGATGATGGTGATGGAGAAGATGATGATGATGGTGACGATGGTGAGCAGGGAGGTGGTAGCAGTGTTCCTAGTGGTAATGGACGATCTGGACCTATTGGTAGTAGACGGGCTGGACCTACACCTACTAGATATGGTAGTAGGCGTACAGGGTCTCAGAGCCAGCGTCAGAGGTCGACTGACGTTAGTGGACAGCGTGTTCATGGGCATGGTATCCCCTCTACAGACCAAGAGCCTATTACAACAGTGCCGTATCATTTCCAACGCAAGGGAAAGGGGAAGAAGCAGATGGGTGCCCAAGATGAGACATCTTTATCTCACAGCTTTGGGTACATGAGTGCTGGATGTGAGCAGCAGGGTTCGTCATCTTCGGCATCTTACGGAGCTGGAGGACATTTTTTATTCATACCTTCACAGACAAGCTCCGAGAGATATGGTTCGGAGGGGGGGATAGGAGTTGGGATCATATGGCCATGGGTATGGAGTTGTATCTTCATACCATGAGTTGGCAGCAGTACTGCCATTATGCTGAGTACTTGAGTTGAGTAGTGAGTTGTGTGTCTTGTGACTTGATGATGACTATTGGTGTTGGATGTTTCGCATTCAGACTTTGGGTTGTACTTGACTACTTGTTATTAACTTATTGTATCAATGTGATTGTTGCTTTTAAGTTGTTATGTGATATTTTGGTTTTGGGATATCATTTGTGGAGTTATTTGACATTTAGACCTTTTTAGTTTAATTTTCATTCTTGTATAAATGACTAAATGTATTAGTATGCATTGTTTTTGCGTATTTTCGGCTTGTTAGGTATATTTTAACCTCATTCCTCATTTAAACCCTTAAAAAACAAAGAAAACTAATCTAAAATCCAATTTCCCCAACTTGTCGAAATATTTCGCTAGGCTAGCGAAATTTTACACCATGCCTGCGACATTTCGCCAGACAAGTCTGGAGAAATCAGCATTTAGAACCTTGATACCAATCCCCGGGCTAGAATCTTAGATACTAGTCCTTGGAAAGCAATCCTGTCAATCTTTCCTTCTACTTCACCGCATTCCCGTTTATGTGTGGATAATGGTTCCCGTATTCATTTCTGGTCAGATGTCTGGTGGGGGGTGCGGCTTTCACTTCTAGATTCCTTCGTCTCTACTTCATCGTTAGAGATAGAGATATCTTGGTCCCCATTGGGATTGGTTTGGAACTTGGATTTTAGGAGAGATCCTAGGTTTGTGGAGGTGGATGAGTTAGGTTGTCTCTTTGAGTCTTTCATTTTTATTTTCATTGATCCTGATATCCCTGATTCCAGATCTTAGGTATTGGAGAGATATGGTTCGTTTTCAATCCGATCGTTTTTTTCTGTTCTTCGGCAACCCCCTCCCTCCCGGTCAACTTGGGTCCTTTCCTTTTATTAAAATCTGGTCTTCCATTGCTCCTCCTATGGTCAAAGTTTTTGTCTAGTTCACCATCCAGTACAGAATTAACATTTGTGATATGCTGCAGAAGAGATGGAAGAATTGTGCTCTTTGTCCTAATATGTGTCATGTGCAGAAAGGACTATGAGTTGGTGGACCATATTTTCTCCATTGTGATTTAGAGTAGGAATGGCAACGGGGTGGGTTTGGGGACGGTTTTTACAAACCCCAACCTGTCCGTAAAGGAGCTCCCTAATACCAAACCCGCTCATAACCCTATCGAGGCGGTAGCGGGGCGGGGGGAGTTTCGACCCGGTTGCAAGATTTATTAAAAATAAATGCTTTTTTTAAGTTAAATCTTTAATTTTTAAACATATTTATTTATGAAGTACACATTATTAAACATATTTACTTATAAAATACCAAACCCGCTCATAACCCTATCGAGGCGGTAGCGGGACGAGGTGAGTTCGACCCGATTGCAAGGTTTTTAAAAATAAATGCTTTTTTAAGTTAAATCTTTAATTTTTAAACATATTTATTTATAAAATACATTTTTAAACATATTTACTTATAAAATATATATTTATACATAAACTCATGTGCAGAAAGGACTATAAGTTGGTGGACCATCTTTTTCTCTATTGTGAGGTAGCGTAGGAATGGCAACGGGATGGGTTTGGGGAGGGTTTTGAAAACCCCTAATCCGTCCCTAAAGGAGCTCCCTAATACCAAATCCACTCATAACCCTGTCGAGGCGGTAGCAGGGCGAGGCGAGTTTGGCCCAGTTGCAAGGTTTTTTAAAAATATGCTTTTTTTTAAGTTAAATCTTTAATTTTTAAACATATTTATTTAAAAAATATATATTTTTAAAAATATTTACTTATAAAATATATATTTATACATAAAAAATCTATATTTAAAATATAGGTGAATGGCAACAGGGTCAGTTAGGGACGAGTTGAGCCAAACCCGAACACGAATCAATGGGTTACCAAACCCTATCCATTAGGGGGAGCGTGGGGCGGGTTACCTGTTTAGCCCAGCCCATTGCCATCTCTAGTTAGCGAGGGGGATTTGGCTCCATTTTATTCAAAGAGCAGATGTTTCCTGGGTTATGCCTCTCCATGTAAAGGAATTATTTCTTCAATGGAGTTTTCCTAGTATGGGGAAACGAAGGAAGATGCTTTATGGGACTATTTTATATGCGATCTTTTGGCTGATTTGGGGAGAAAGAAACAGAATATTTTTTAGGGCAAGGTGACCAGCATACAAAGCATGGTTGAGGCCTGCACACTACTTGTTGCCTCGTGACTAACTGTGCTTTCAGAGTTCAGACACATTTTGAGTTCAGATGTTGCTAGGGATTGGAAACTCATTTCTAGATCATCCCGGTGGAGGTCCACGGTTAGGGTTGTCTAGCAACCACCACGACCACGAGAGAGCTTTATTAAGCTCAACTTTGATGGCTCATCTTTGGGCAATCCTAGAACCTCTGGAATAGGGGGGGTCTTGCATGGCATTTCATTACCCATCCATGTGTTGCAGCTTCTTGTTGTCTATGCATGTGTTCGTCTGCAGTATAAAATTATAAGATTTGTCAATAAAGGCAGTATGTGTCCTTTTCTATGACTTATTCCCATTGTTCTACACAAAGAGATTAGTTATTCGACTTGCCAGTATGCTGGTTGACAGGTATTATTATTTCAGAGATAGTCTTTGGGCAATTCAATAACCGCATTTAACTACCTGCCAGGTTCCTCTTTGACTAAATCACAAAACAAATTACGTGGTTGATAAAATTGTGATGGTGAATCATCCTGGGATCCATTAATTAAGTCTTGGGCCCAAACTGCTTCCATTTGCACCATCCATATGGAAGCATGGTTTAAAGTCTCGGACTCGGATCGGGGATCGTCCCGGTCCGAGATCGAGTTGGATCGGACGATCCGAGACGATCTGGAAAAAAAAAAAAAAAGGTTAAAAGTAAAAGGAAACTTCGCGTTGACCAGATCAGTAGCGCTCCAGCTTCTTCTTCTTATTATTATTATTACCAGATCAGCAGCAGATCTTCTTCTTCTTATTAACAGATCAGCAGATCAGCAGTTGACCAGATCAGCAGCAGATCTTCTTCTTATTACCAGATCAGCAGATCAGCAGTTGACCAGATCAGCTGCAGATCTTCTTCTTCTTCTTCTTCTCCTCCTCCTTCTTCCTCCGTCTTCTTCTCCTTCGTCTTCTTCTGGTTTGTCTTTTTGGTATTTTTTTTTTAAAGATGTGGTAAAAATCAGCCTTCATCTTCTTTTTCTTCTTCTTTTTCTTCTTCTTCTTCTCCTCCTTCTTCCTCCATCTTCTTCTCCTTCATCTTCTTCTGGTTTGTCCTTTTGGTATTTTTTTTTTAAAGATGTGGACCGGACGATCCAAACTGGATCGTCTGGTCCGACTCAGTCCGATTCTGTGACGGATCGGTTGGATCGGCCCATCCATCACGGACTCGGTCCGAGTCAATGTTTTTTCAAATTTTTGTTGGATCGGCCAGGATTCGTGGCTCGTTCCTGGCCGATCCCGAGTTGGACCGGCCGATCTGGACTGGGATCGGCCGATCCTTTACACTATGTATGGAAGAAACAGATTGACAAAATACTGCTGATCCTCTAGACTAAGTATTTCCTTTTTTTGATGAGCTCTAGATTAAATATTTTCACAATGGTATGGTACTGAGTAAATTCAGGATATGCAACATTACCTTTGCTTTTCAGGAATCTTTCTTCTTCACCAACACGCCTCCGTAGTACATTTAGCAGCGACCCGAAATATAAAGCAAATACTGTGCATGTAATTGTGATGACATTGTACGGCATGCTAAAGTCAGGTGTCGTCAAAGGTACAAGTAATACTTCTGTGTATGAAATAACAGGACTGCTTTCCTGCATAACAAATTAGCCAATCAAAAAAGGGCCAATAAGAAGATATCCAAAGGGGATTACTCAGAACCAACAAACAAACATGGGATAAAAAGTACCTGAAACTTGACTAACATAGGTGACTCGTTAGAAGTGTTCTTTTCAGGAAAATAAATGCTTGCTTGGAAGTCAGGATAGCTAATTACAGCTGATGGAATGTCAAATCCCTGATTAGCATCTGGAGGATATTTGTCAATGTGTAGAAAGCCCTAAAGAAATATTTAAATTAGTAAATAAGAAATTCACAAGAATGTATGAGGAAAAACTGACTGCATAATTAACTTCTGAGAAGGGGTCTGGCAAATGTGGCTTACAAAATGATAAGCCCTGACGGTGGGAATGTACCCAAATATACCACTATATAGTGTGAAGACTGCCGCCATAGTCTACTCAATGTATAGCAGAGATTTTATTTCTACTGAAAATTTTTGTTTAGCTAGTATTTTAAAATATTTATAGGCTTAAGTAGGTGGAGATTGTAGTAGAAAGGGTATATGGGATACTCGGCACCAGAAGAAGAGGAAGAAACCATCCTTCTATTTAATTATGCTTTGGATAGATAAAGCGATGTATCTATTGACAGAAAAGAAAAACTAAGTAGACGAATAGCGTATAGTGGTCAAATACAATGATTGCTACAGAACATTCAGAAGAAACCTAATCAAAATAGAAAAGAAAGAAAATCCTAGTTGAGCTTTGATACTCTTTCCTTATATAGATAAGACAATCTACCGTTTCCTTCTTGTCAAGAGAAATTGAGCATTAATTTTTCAAGGCATTATAAAACACAATGCTTGCTTTCTGTTGTCAGTTACTGTGACTAATAGCCAGTTTTCTATGCAGTTGAAAAGAAGCTGTCCTTATAAAGAAGCTAACTTTGTGGAATTGTGCAATTTAATACTCAACCTAGGTTGAAAATAGATACTTATGCATGAGAAACATATTATTTTGCGACAGCACTACTGGATACAAATTTTGAAAGGATACAGGTAGGATATTTTCTATCCATAGTTTGTCTAATTAGGTTTCTTTTTTTCCCTATGATATTATTTCCCTTCCCTTTTTCCATTTTTGAAATATTTTTGCAAAAAAAAAAAAGGAAAAGCAAATACTGGCCAATCAGTAAAGAATCTCAACATAACACTGGGAGTACTGTTGTGTGTGCAGTTCATGCAGAAGTTATTTCTATGTCATTTCTTGGAGTGTATGGACAGGAGTAATGGAACAATCTTTGAAGATTGGAAAGCAGAGACTCTATCTTCTCCTGCAAATCTCACTATCCATCTTGTTTGGCATTTCCCAACAAAAATAAAATGAAATTCAAATTAAATTCCAGTAATATAGGCCTTATGAGAATTCGAGGAACCTTTTGGAATTTTGAAGGGAGAGCCATCTTTTCTTTTTTGATGAGTGCAAATCCAGTAAGGCCAAGGCTATATAACTCTTCTCAAATACTCAATCTTGCTCAGAGACACCAACTGCATTATTTTGAAAATGATAGCAGAAATGATTAATTTTTAGAATTTCTTGGTTCTCAATTCGTACTAGTGCTACACACTGTTCCTATTTTCACTCAAGACGCATACCGATACTAGGTAAGATAGTGTGTTCTATCCATCTAGATAATATATATTCAGATATGTGTGTTAGATTTGCACGAAGTAATATTTATATTGTAAATTATACATCTCAAAAATCATCCTGCCCAAGTCTCATGGCGTTGGGTTATTACGCTTTACTGTTTTCAACATTTCTTGTCCATGCCTATGACCAAAATGTGCCTCTCTTTCAGTTACAAAGCCAATTTAAGTATCTGTTTCTGCATATCCTAGAATCTAACATTATCTGATAGCTTATAATTTTCACAAGGAAAAAAATAACTTAATTATCAAGACAGCTACCAAGTAACTAAGTTGAAGTCAAATAATAATGCTAAAGCATACCTTATCAAACTCTACAGTTAATGCAGCTGACT
>JAUPMG010000011.1:2888041-2906828 GCA_031762675.1 Pachysandra terminalis
CCCCACATCAAAGGGCACATAATCATTGTACTTCTCCATAGAAAATTCATACAAAATTGGTGAGATCACACTGTGCAAGACCTTTTCTTCTTTTATCACCCTGTTTGGGACAAGAGACAACTCAAATGCTGGATTACTCCAAGAACCTTCAAAAAATGTATCATCAACCCCAACTCTCCCATTTTCTGTTTGCAGCTTGTTGACTTCAGAGACTAGATCCTTCTCAAGTTCAATGAACACAGTGCTAGACTTGGCAAGAACACATTTTCCACTCACCTTTCTTCCAAAAATTGAGCTCATAGACCAACTTGGTTGTAGAAGAGATCCAGTGGAATAAGTATTACCTTGTTGAGCAACAGGTTGGAGAACAACAGTTAGGGTCTGTTCAAGTACAATGCCTCTGTCCACCCCCTCTGTAGCAAATTCAGTTGAGATCAACCGCAACCGCTGTGAATGATAGAATCCTCGATAGATGGATGGCCTATCCATTATTGCAGCTAGCCCAGCTTTATCTCGACAAGGAAGTAACTTCAAATATGGAGTTAGGTTCTCCGTGCAAACAGCCTCACGGGGTAAAGCACCATATCTCAGACGACTGCCTGAGAATGGCCTGAAGCCCCAGTGAGGAGCAGTATAAGCAGTAGAAGACTCTAGAAAGTTGATTGAAGCACAGAACAGACCTGAAAGAGTGTGGGTCAAATTTTTCCATGTTGCATCGATCTGATCTTGTTGAACATCAAAGACAGCCCACAACTCAACTCCAGGAGGCTTGGCATTACTGCTTGACACAGGGTCAAATCCACCCCAGCGTTCATAATTCCAGCGACCTTGTGTGAACGATAATTCCATTTCCCGAATTCGAAATCTCTGGACCTGTTTAAACAACACAATCCATTAGTAATTGGACTCTGAACTGTCGAATTGCACTCATTGAGCCCTCAAAAAAATATAGTGCACCACTGCCAATTGAACTAAATTGGTATGAGCAAAGGCCCCAAAAGGAGAGGTCATGAGATCAACTCTCACCAGGATTAGTAGCTGTTGGACATGCCTTTTTATGCACAATAGCTATGGTCCCTCTACTAACTTATCACTAACATCTAACCATGGTAATGTATGCCTAGAATTGAATACACACACACACACACACACACATATATATATATAGACCAGTATTTCAAAGGTGTTTGAAGATTACGCCTCGAAGCACGCCTTGTGTCTTGGGACGTAAAAGAAGCATACAACTTAGGCATGTCAATTTATTAGGTTTAAAGAGAAAACTGACCAAACCTTTTTCAGTTTGATTCGATTTTTCTTCCCCATCTCGGTTCAGTTATGGTTTAAAAATAAAAAACATAATTAGTTTGATTCAGTTTAAGGTTAAGGCTTTAGTTAAACCAAACTGAAAACCGAACCGAATTAACTGAATATATGTAAACCAAAAACAGAACCGAACTAGACCGGATATATACAATATATGTGTGTGTATATGTATTGAATAACCTAAACCAAGTTGTATCGTTTCATTTTTCTTTTTAAATTTTCTATAGGAAAACACGTAAGAGTTTATTTGGCATTTAATTCTTAGTTTGGTGATATCTTCCCAAACTGAATTCATTGTATTTTTAGTGCAGAAAAGTAGGTTAATTTTTTCAAACCGAACCGAACTTGCAACTTTCAGTTCGGTTTTATTTATCAGTTTCTATTTTGGTTTGGTTCACTATAATTTGGTTTGGTTCACTATAATTTGGTTTGATCAGTAAAACAATCAAATTACACCCCTAATACAACTCACTTGAGGCATATGTGAGGCATACACCTCAGAAAAAAAAGGCATAAGCCTCATTAATAAATTATCTAGATTTTAATAAAATTATATAGTACTTAATTTTGAGGGATAACCAAGGTTTTAACTATGGCTAGTTCACCAAGTTAATTAAATAAGTACTAAATTTTTTATTTTAATTGTTATAGTTGACCCTCTAATAGCTAGTAATCATAACATAATAACCTCTATGATTAATAGTTTTTTGAGGCACTAACTTGGATCCATCATGGATAACAAATAATCTCAATAATTTATTAGAGATATTATAGTATATTATTAAACTCCGCCAATATTGTTGCGTATTGCTATATCTTTTGGGCATTGCCAGTTCCAAGCCCGGGTAAAGGAGGAGGGTTGAATCAGGTTGGCAGCCGGCGTAGAACTTTTGCTAAATCTCTTAGACATGAATCCTAAACCATAATATTATTGATATTATGTTAGGGCATTCTCCGGAAACGACACATTGCAATGGCTAGAGATTTAATTTGGTGGGTTTTGAGCAGGAAAAGGGTACCATCAGATACATCAAAGTTATTAAAGACATGTATGCGGGAAGAGTAATTAGGGTGAGAACTGTAGGCAACGAGACGAATGAGTTCCCAGTAAAGATAGGTTTACATCAAGGTTCAGCTATGAGTCCCTATCTTCTTGCTTTAATTATGGATGAATTAATTACTCGATTCAAGTGGAGGCGCCTTGGTGTATGCTTTTTGCAGATGATGTAGACTTGTAGTTTTAGTTGACACTAGAGGAGTAAATGAAAAATTAGAGCTATGGAGGGAGACCTTGTTATCAAAAGGTAAGTCGAATAAAGACCGAGTACATGGAATGTAACTTTAGCACTAACAATAGTATAGGTGAAGCTACAATAAGAATTGGAAATTAAACGATTCCTAAAAGCAATCAATTTCATTATCTAGGATCAATTATCAATAAAGAAGGAAATATTGATTAGGATGTTGCTCACATAATTAAAGCTAGATGGGTTCGGTGGAGAAGTGCCTCTAGAGTGTTATACGATCAACGTGTTCCACTCAAATTAAAGGAAAATTTTATAGGACAGCCATTAGGCCTGCTATGATGTATGGATCAGAATGTTAGGCAACAACCAAGTAACATATGCATAGAATGAATGCTGCTGAGATGAGAATGTTGAGATGGTTGTGTGGGAAGACTAGGAAGATAGGGTGAGGAATGAACATATTCAAGGTTGTTTGGATGTGGCTCAATTAAGAAATAAGATAAAGGAAAGTAGGTTAAGATGGTTTGGGCATGTAAAGCGAAGACCTAAGGAAGCAGCTGTGAGAGGGTGTAAGAGATAAATCATTGAAGATGCTAAGAGGGAGAAAGGAAGACCCAAAAAGAACTTGGATGGAGTCATTCAAAAAGGATTTACATACACATAATTTAACCGAAGATATGGTTTTTGGCAGATTCGGATGAAGGAGTAGGATTCATGTTGCTGACCCCAACTAGTTGGGATAAGGCAAATGATGATGATATGATTCTAGTATATTATTAGTAATTAGAATAGATATTTTGATAATATAATATTTACATATTATTTAATATATTGCATCAAGTTATAGTAATATAATACAATTAAATTAAGATAATAGTGTCTTACTTAACATTTTTTTAGATTTCTTAATTAAACTAAAGTGTTTTGTTATTACCAAAAGAGAGAAAATGGACGAAACCAACTATGGCCGAAATTTGAGAAAAAGGGTTTTGAAAGAAGAAAAGGATGACTCCCTTCCTCTCCATTTCAAGTGTTCAAATCTCTACACTCCTCCCTTTAGATCAAAAGAGAATCCCTAGTCATGCAAAATAAAGATAATACATAATATTTACATATCATTTAATATATATTATATCAACTTATAGTAAGATAATATAATTAAATTAAAATAAGATAATAGTACATTACATAATGTTTTGCTACATTTGATAAGATAAACTCAATTAAACTAAAGTGTTTTTTTTTTTTTTTTGTAAGGTAAGATTAGTATTGAGAAAATAGGAAGAATGTACAAGATCAGTCCAACAGGAAACAGATTGGATATAAATATCAGTAGGCAACATACTGCCTAACATGACAAGCAACAAAAGCAAAAGAGATTACATAGCCAAGTAAGTAACCCCGACAGAATAGTATAAGTTCCAACCCATGATGTTTGATCTGTTTAGGGCCTTTAAACCTTGCTGCTGGACACTATTAGTAATCTGCTCAACAGTCTTGTAAGCAAAATTAGTAGAGTGTCTAAAAATCCTTGAATTTCTCTCATTCCAGATCCAGTAAACAGTAGCTGCAAGGCTAAGCTTCTTGATATAGTCAAGGCAGCCTTTACCATTGATGTTGCTGTACCAAATAAGCTCATCATGCCAAGGAAGAACAGGTCTAGAGAGACCAGAATTGATTAAGATCTGTACCCAGATCCAATTGGTGTGGGGGCATTGAAAGAAGAGATGCTCCAAAGATTCAATAGCATTATTAAAGAAACAGCAGCTCACAGTATCAATAACACCCCAATTCATCAATTTATCCTGGGTTAAGAGAGCTTCACGAGCAGCCAGCCATAGGATAAAACTCTGTTTAGAAATATGGCCAGCAAACCAAACAGCATTGCACCAAGGGACAGGAGGTTGCTTTGGTCTCAAAGCCTTCCAAGTGTCACTCATAATAAAATACCAGTGTGAGATGGGATCCAAGTAAGGGTGTCCTCAGCGTCAATGTTATTCAGCATAGGAAGAGCATTCCAAATGTCCCTAAACACTTGATCTTGAGCAGGACAAGAAGTCCAGTAATTATCAAAAATAAAATGACTGACCTTAGCATCAATATGTAGTCTGTGGTTGTAAAGAATACGATGCCTCAAATGATCAATGAGGGGGTTCATTGAGTGCCAATTATCCCACCAAAACCAGGTCTTACTACCACTGTTGACAGAGTACTTGATCAGCATTCTGGCCTCCTGCCTAGCATTGAAAATTTTTCTCCAAGACCAACTGCATTTGTGAGGGACCTTTAGGGACCAAAAGTTTTTGTTCCTTATGTAGAAAGAATGTACCCACTTAACGCAAAGGGATTGCTTATCATTCACAATTTGCCAAAGAAGTTTTAAAATAGCAAACTGGTTCCAAACTTCAGTATTGAAGAGGCCTAAGCCACCTTCCTCCTTCGGGGAACATAAGTCTTTCCAAGCCACTGGACAAATCCTCTTCTTGTCTCCACCACCATCCCATAGAAACCTACAGCACACTTGGTTAAAAAGCTTGTATGACTTTTTTTGGGAGGATGAAGTTAAAGCACCAATAGCTCTGAATGCCAAATAGAACAGATTTGATTAACTGGAGTCTCCCAGCGTAAGATAGGTGCTTGAATTTCCAACTTTGAGTCTTCCTCTGAACTTTATCAATAAGGGGGATACAATGACTAGTAGATAGTCTAGAAGAGATTAAAGGCACCCCTAAGTAGGTAATAGGCAGTTTACCTTCAGCAACACACCAAATATTCTTGATGGCATTACAACTGTGAGGCAGTTTATAATCAAGTAATCTCCATTTTGTTTCATTGGGTTAGCACGATGCCGGAGTTTAGATGTATTCAGTTTTTCCAGTTCAAGGGGATTGGGATTTTTTGTAAAGTTGTTTTTGGAGGGTGTGTGGGTGGGTTTTTAGTTTATCTTCCTATCTTCTGGGGGTTTCTGGTGTACATCATTCGTGTACATGGGTATCCTTGGGCTCTTTTTGCTCAGGGCTTATCCTTGTTGTTTTGTTCTCTCTTTCTTCTATACTAATATATACATACTAATTTTACTGATCAAAAAAAAAAAAAAAACAGTTGCTCTTGTTCAGGTTAATATGAAGGCCTGTAAAGGAGCAGAAGTCATTGACAGCATTTAGCAAGAGCTTAGCAGAATTCACATCTCCATGGCAGAAAAGAAATAAGTCATCTGCAAAGCACACTTGAACAATCTTGTCAGATGAGCAGTGTTGGTGATGCTGAAATTCAGGCCAAGAGGTATAGAACTTAAGAGCAGAAGCAAGGCTCTCCATCACAATGGTAAAAAGGTAAGGGGATATAGGTTCACCTTGCCTAAGGTCCCTACTACCTTTGAAGAAACCCACAAGACTGCCATTTAAAGAAAGGGAAAAGGAGGTAGATGATATAAGTTCCCAAATCCACCTTCTGAACTTCAGTGGAAAGTTCCATTTAGTAAGAATGAAGTCAATGGTGCTCCACTGAACATGATCATAGGCTTTCATGAGGTCAAGTTTAAGAGCAGATCTAGGTTGTCCTCCAGTAAGATGATAATCATGTACTAACTCATGGATCAGTTGGATATTGTCAGAAATGGATCTGCTAGGGATAAATGCTGATTGGTAAGGACCAATAAGAGAGTGAAGAGTTTTTTTGAGTCTGTTTGCAAGGAGTTTAGAGAGACATTTGTTTATAAGAGTGCAAACAGAAATAGGTCTAAAGTCACTAGCCCTAGAAGGGTTGAGACATTTAGGGATCAGTGAAATAACTGTGGTTGACCTCTTTAAGGAGTTTACCAGTAGAGAAGAAATCACTAACAGCAAGACAAAATTCATTACCTGTCACATCCCAAGTAGCTTTGAAAAAGGGGGGAGTAAAGCCATCAGAGCCCGGAGATCTATCATCCTTCAAGCTGAACAAAGTTTGCTTTATTTCATCAAAGGAGATGGTCTTGATAAAATCATTGCTAGCCTCCTGACTCAAGGATTGGTCAAAGAAAATAGAGTCAGGAAAAACTCTCTCCTGAACAGGAAGGTCAAGAGAGTTCTGGAGATGGTTTTCCAAGATCTTGGAGATCTGGCCCTGGTCAGTGATGACCACATCATTATCATCAGTAATGCTGAGAATTCTGTTCTTTGACCTGTGAACCAACATGGATTTGTGGAAGAAGCTATAATTATTGTCACCCGCCTTAAGCCACTTGATTCTAGACCTTTATTTCAATTGAGATTCATTTGCTCTCGAAAGAGCCATATAGAGAGATCTCTTGGACTGTTCTTCAATAAGTTGAGTATTTCGAGAGTCTGAACACAAGGCCAGTTGAATCTGATTGAGTTCCTCTTTAGTCACCTTGAGTCTAGAGTAAAGATCAGAAAATTCCACAGAACTCCTGGACCTAAGCCTTTTCTTTAGCATCTTTAGTTTAGACACCAATCTAAACATGTGTTCCAATAACTTCAGATTTCCAAACCTCTTTCACAATCTTCAGGAAGTCAGGGTGAGTAGTCCAGTTGTTAAAAAACTTAAATGGGGATTTACCTTTATGATGATCCTCACCAATACTGGTAATAATTGGTGAGTGATCAGAGATTCCAGGGGGGAGGAAACAAGCCTCAGAGCAATTAAATTGCTGTACCCAGCCCAAATTCACAAGGGCCCTATCAAGCTTAGACACAATTCTCTCTCTGACACTATTTCCAAACCTTCTACCAGTAGGTATCCATTGCTTCCCTGCTCTCCTACCATTGATGCAGTTACTTGAAATGTGATCAAAGCAATTACATTTGTCACACACATGTGGCTTCCAATCATACTCAGTACAGATATAAGCTATATCCTCTTCTTCACCTTGTGCAGCAACATTTAATTCAATAGTATCAGGCAATATAGATTTGTCGTTGATTTCTACACACACCCGAGCAAATGCAAGTCTAGTGCAATTGAATGTGGCATCATCCAAGTAAAAGGGATTGCCAATAGCACTAGCAATGTGACTCAGTCCCTTAGGAGGCCAATAATCTAAGGGAACCGAATATAGTTTAGCCCAGATAGGTACTGTACTAAGGCTTTCTTTAGTCAACACAATCCTTGACTTCCATTCCCTAAGAATGAGAAGCCGACCAGCAAAAAACCAAGGCCCAGACTCAAGAATTTTTTTTCTCATTTCCATTGAACCAAATCTAAAGAAGTAACCCTGATCATTTGCAGATACATTGACAGCTCCCAACCTTCCCCAAACTTTTTCAGCAATAGTTTTCACATCAGAAAAGGGGAACTTCTTATCTAAAAAATGGCCAACAAGAGTGCCAGCCCACTTAGATCTACCTTCCTCCGCAACATCATCTGGGGGGCAAACCACAACTCTTCCATTACGAATAGTAGGAAGATGGAAAGTTAAGCTTTTACCTTCAAAGCAAATGGGATTCCCAAATAAGGAGGGCCAATTCTTGGCAACAGGGGCCACAGAGAGAACAGGTGGTGGGGCAGAAAGCTGAGAGGGGGGCAGCAAGGCAGGGGTAGAAGGTGATGCAACGACGGGGGGAGGGAGAGGGGAGATGAGCCAAGAGAGGAGAAGAAAGGATAGGGGCACCAGGAGATAGGCCCGATTGCCCAGACGTGGCAGAGCCAAAAGGAGGGAGGGAAGCAGAGGAGCAGAAAGTGTAAGGGAAGGCGAGCAATTACTAAGAGTGGTAACTGACAGGAAAGGGGCAGCAGTCTGGGTGTGGGAACCAGTCAGCTGAGGAGCATGGTCAACGAGGAGGGGGGAGGAATAGGTAGCAGCATCGGGAAGGGGAGGCGTTTGACAATTACTAAATGAAGTAACTGTCAAAACGCAGGAAGAGGAATTTGAAAGAAAAGGTGAAAGATGGGGCAGGTCAGAAGGAGTGGTCGGATTCAGGTCAGAGAAACTGGAAGGAGACCAGGAAGTCTGACCAGAAAGAGTACCTGACGCCACCGGGGACGGGGACGGCACCGGACAGGTCACAGAAGAGCTGGAAGGAAATACATTGACCAGGGGTTTGGCCGACAACCTGGTCACTGGTTTACGACTAGAGTTCCTTCCCATACTGATTGGGAAGGAACCAAATCAGCGAGAATGGCCAGAAGAACGAGAGCTCAGTCAAGGGGACACAAGCAACAAACAAGGAACAAGTAATATGAAAACAACAGACGAGAGTCAAGAAAGCCAATAACAGAGGAATACGAAGCGCAGGGAAGAAGACTAAGAAAAAGAAGAAGGAAAGAACCAGCCAGAGAAGACGCTACAGACCAAGGAAGCAGAGAGCAAGAGGGCCAGAACGTGCAAGCCAAACAAGAGAAAGAGACCTCACCTTAGTACAAGCTCGTGTCCATCGCCATGCCCAACTAGGGCTCCTTATTCGACAAAAGGGGTTTGAAAGGAGCCGAGGACAATTCCCTTTTACTCCATCTCAGGTGTTCTAATCTCTACACTCCTTCACATTCCCCCTTTTAGATCAAAACAGAGAAACCCCACTCATGCAAAACAGAGATCAATCCATTTTTGTATCAGTTATAGTTTTAGAGGTAGATCATGTCTGGCTTTGCCATAAGCCCCTCTTCCAACAAAGCGGACAAGCCAACCTTCTTTAAACTCTATTCAGGCTAATTCATCATAAACCCTACTCTATTACTACAGTATCAATACCGAGAACAAAGAGAGTAATAGAAAATATTTCTTACATCTAGTTTTCATTAAACAATCTAATTTATAAGCTTCTCTTATGAGAGGATTTACCCCCAAAAATTTCACCATCGGTTTTAAGCTTTCCGATGTTACATGGACACTTCCCTCAACTTGCCGAATCCTGTGTCCATACGTATGGACACAAATTTAGACACCGACAAGCCATGGACACGCCCATGCCATGTCCAAAGAAGAAGAAAAAGAAGAAGAAGAAAATATTTAAAAAAATAAAATAAAAATTTAAATATATAGCCGTATCCTCGAATCCTACTTTTTATGGTTTGCCGAATCCGACACCTCGTACCCGTACCTGTGCAACATAGAATCTTTCTTATGCCTTAAGAGTGTCATACTTGTATTTTCAGTGAAAAAATTAGGTACATAGCTTGAAAATATATGTACAAGAAGTCTTTTTTGTGCATAGAACTGCAATGAAAATGCCGCTTTTTGATAATGAAAAATGTATTATGAATTTAATATCTAATAGCTCTACTAACGAATGGATTTTGTGCTTCCCGTGATTATTAGTTATTATAGTCAACTATAGTTTTCAATTTCTTTTGATGAATAACTATAGTTTGTCAATTGTCATGATATGAATATAAATTCTTATTGTATAAATATTTTATTCATTTATTTATTGATAAAAGGTGTGCAAGGTGTGCTCCACTGCTCCTGAGGCTTACTTTGAGCAAGTGAAATGACTTGCCTCATGCCTTAGCATTTCAAAACATGAACAGTTCAAATTATATGACAAATATACCCAAAAAGACAATTTCAATACCACCACGTTATTGGACATGTAATCATTCACAAACCACCCCTCTAACCTCCGGAATCCGAGATTGCAGTGAAAATTGAGATGCATGTAAAAGTTACAGAAACGGAAAATAAAACAAATTAAATATGGATCAAGACAAATAGTTAAAGAAGCAGAGTGGCTCAGTCTTAGCAGAGCCAGCTGACTCGAAAACTCGCCCGGCATTGGAGAATGCATACGAAATGGAGAAACGACAGTCACGAACTCGGCCGAGCTTGACTCGGCCGAGTCACCGTCTGTCACTGTTTAAGTACTAGACCCTAAACCTACATGCTCGAAACCTCTCACAATTAAACAAAATCAATAACAAACATAAACCCTAGAATTCTGACGACAATACATGTCAAAAACAAGAATTCTTGTTTACGAAGAGGGAATCAGCGATTGAAGAGACATACAAGCTGGTATATGGCTTTAGGGAAGAGACGGTGATGACGGCCATGAATCTTCGTAGGCTGAGCTCTGCTTTCGAAATGGAAATGAGCAAGGACCTTCCGATCAGGTAAGGGTTTCAAGAGTAATTCCTCCGAGAACTCTTCTGATGAAACTGACTCAGCAAAGATTGGAGCGAAGAAGCCCTGGAATATTAGAAGATAGAATACGAATACGGGTCGGAGAGCCGCCATTACTTGCTTCGATGGCACGTCCGTAATGAGAAGATGGATCGCGAAGGATCTGCCATTAGAGCCCGTCCACCATTAGGCGCTATTATCCTGCGATTCTGGGAAGCTCTGAAATGCTAAAACCTTGACTTATGATCCAGTGCTTCTCATCTCATATATGTCCTTGTTTGATAGGCAAGATAATAGGAACGGTGATTAGAGACCAAATCAGGTTATATGACCTTATTAATTGATTTTCTAGTAGAACGTTGACCAGTGACGGAGCAAGGGGGCTGGGGCAGGCAGGGTGCGGATCCTTTGAAGCACTAGTTTCCTTATGGTGTGTTTGGTTGGTAGAAAAGTAGTTAGAAAGTAAAGGAAAATAAAGTTATTTTTCTTGGTGTGTTTGATTGTCTGAAGAAAAAAAAAAAAAAAAAGTAAGAATTTGATTTAAAATATAGATTATAGTGTTTATCTGATATAAAAATTGTATAAAAAAGTTAAGCTATCAAACTTTAACCAATCTTTTATATTTATATATTTACATACACACATATATATATATATGTGTGTGTGTGTGTGTATATATGTACATATCTATAAAAATCTTGCAAATTGATTCTAAACCTTAAATTGATAGGTTAAAAAAGAATTCTCCTCCTTTGACAATAATTCATACCCAAGCAGTCCAAAAAATTAAATTACATATTAAAATATTACCCGATCTTAATATTGCTCACCCCAAGCATTTAAAATTGTTGAAACCAATGCTTTTGATTTTGGTTATGGAGGTATTCTCAAACAAATCCATCCTCAATCAAATCATACTCAACTAATCAAATTTACCTCTGAAACTTGGAAACCATCACAATTAAAATATTCTACCATTAAAAAGAAAATTCTTTGTATTACAAAATTCCAAAGTGATTTATTAAATCAAGAATTTTTATTAAGAATTGATTGTAAGGCTGCTAAAGACGTCCTCGAAAATGATGTCAAAAACAAATATTTGCTAGGTGGCAAGCTACTCTTTCTATTTGTTATTTTCAAATTGAAAAAGGTGATGAGAATTCTCTCCCTGGCTTCTTGACTCGAAAATTTTTTCAGGGAAAAAATGAAACCAACTAATTACCGTGGAAAGCAACCACTTGAAGGCAGCAGTTCTAATCAACCATCCTATAAACAAGCTATCATCGGACGACCTTCACCTTTCATTAATTACCTTCATTACAATTTAACCCCAAATCCTACTCAATCTTCTCAATCACCTTCTACCCAAAATACAGAAAATCCTAAAGGTACCATCACTTTTTTAGCAATTGAGCCACATGAAGTCCAATTATCTCCTAATACCCTTGCTGCCCAATATTCTCCTTCTAATACCCATATACCTTTCGATGGATCGAAGAATAGACAATTTTATGAATCCATTTTAGCTGAAACCAAATCAGTGATCATTATTCATTTTCATTGTCACGAATTAAATCTAGAAATCTCAATGGAGTCCCCAAGTTTAAGTTGTAACTCTTACCCCATATTCATGTGAGAGTGGATAAACATTACATAGCCAAAATCATTGAATTAAGTAGGATATTATATAAGATAAACTTATAGAAAAGTAATATTATTAAATTAATATCCATCACAAAACATTCTTCAAACATAAAACAACGGAAAAAAAATACAACTAATTTCATGCTTCAAATCAATCCCTATTATCTATTGAAAATCAAATCTAGTAAGTATTGAATTACAGCAAATAAACCCAACTACAAGTTCTACTAAAATCACCAAATAAAACCCTAATAATGACTAATATCTCCATAGCATGCTTGTTTTCCACCTTGGTCCTCATGGTCTTTATGTCCATATGTCCATCATTTATAGGTCATGAAGTATGTTGTGCTTGAAAGCGTAAGTTACACTAACTTTGTAAGTAAACAAGTCTAACAATATTTATGATTGAAGTTGGGACAATGTCACTCTTCAATGGTAATCCATATAAACAATAAATGAGTGAAATATGTGATATATAATCAATAGGCAATGAATATGTAATGTGTGATCAATACACAATGAATATGTAATGAGTGATCAATATACAATAAATATGTGATGAGTGATTAATATGCAATAAATATATGATGATTATGCTAATAATTATGTAGTATGAATGATGATGCAATATGATGTAATATGCAATGCAATATGCTGGTTCAATTATTAATGCATGTTGTGCACCTAGCAAGTATAATCACCACATGTGATTTAAGTCAAACAATCTAATATGCAATATGTATGCTGTATAGTATTCGTTTAGTGTAGGTTCTACATATGATCTCAATCATACTACCCAAGGTTGCTCACTCAGAAACCATCCCCCAATACATGGCAGAAATAGTAGATTATTCTATGTGCACAATATAGTTTCTAGGGGTTTTGACCTAGAGGGAACAATCCCCTCTTATTTCCAATCATAGGGACTAATTCCAAGGCATCACCCAGAACTTCCTTTGAGAACCATACATTAGCCGATCTACTAACAGAGTTTCACTCACATGATTCAGATATTGGGGTTTACTGACCCTCACCTATCATCTTTCCACAAGTCTCTTAGGATCATCACATAGAACATATCCCTCACTATGGGAGTAAACAAATTAATTGGTCTATTGGGATGTACGGTCCCCTTAACACATGCAAATAGTTCATCCAGAACTTTCTCACCTATTATGATTTCCATATCATAATACTCTCATTATAATCATAAACTCAAACAATATGAAGTTATTAAGGTCAAGTCAATGCATTAGAACAATACAAGATCATTATGCAACAATGTTGGCATATGCTGTGCAAGTGAGAATGTGCTCATTAACTAAATAATCAAAGTATGTGTACAATGTGTAATATAATCGAACTAGCATGATAGCAATGAGTATATAATATGTTATGCAAGTGAGAATGTGCATATGAACCAAACAATCAAATCGTGTGTACAATATGAAATATGGCGAATCAACATGTTTACTATGAAGCTGCATGTAATATGAATCATAAAATATCACATGATCATTAATCATAGCAAATAGAAAGTAAGTATATGCAATATGAGTTCAAGTCAAAATATCAACAGTTTATCAAACGTAGCAACTGGTTCATAAGGAAGTAAGTATATGAAATATTCATAATTGAGCAAAACTAACATCATAATCAATCTAATTAGGTTCAAATAAGCAAGTATGTCAAATTTCAAGTCAAATAGGTCAATTTGGGAAATCTCGCCAGACCCTTGGTTTGTCGAATGGGCTCGGTAGGCGTTCGGTGGACTTTTCGGTATACTGAAGAGTTTGTCGAATCCTTCTTTGGGTTTCTGGGTTTGGTCATATAGTCAGGTTCGGTAGGGTTTTGGAATGCCAAGATTTGGTTCGGTATACTTTCAAGAAAGTCAATTTTCTCTCTGTGGCGCTCAGCATGTCTTTTGATATGCTGAGTATGGTTCAGTATACTTTCCAGAGACTTGAATTCCTGACTGTGAGGCTCGGTAGACCTTCGGTATGCCGAGTAGGATGTTGAAGGTTATTAGAAGTGTTGGGTGGTCTGTTCGGCATGCCGAACCTCGCGGTTTGCACAAAAACATTGTTTTCTCACTCTTCTTGAACTCTAACCACAAAACATGCTTAAGTAAACTTGTTTAGTATGAAATTCCGCACAAAACCCAATAATTAGAACTCTTAAAACAATACTTTAAATCAAACTTACCATCTCCAACCATTAAAACTTGGAAAATAAGTAAAACCATTGAAATACTTCATACACAATGAAAAACAACCTTGTACTCCTATTACAATCATAAATAAGGTTATACTTGAATACTTACATTGGCCTGAAAGTTTGTGTAAAAAATTACACCTCTTGCTCTTCTTCTTCTTCTTCAAGTGATCAATCAACCTCCCAATGCCTTATGTTTATATAGGCACTTAGGAACTCTAAGATTAAAAACTCTAGGAACTCTAATCTCTACCTTTAGATTAAATAGTTTGAATCTCAGTCCTTAGATTAGTTTTCCAACCCATGTGGATTTTTAATATTTATATCCTTTTAGTTCTATTTTTAGAAGTTTAGCTTTAGTTTAAATAGCTTTCCTTCTAATTCTGTTTTCCAATCCCATGTGGGTTACTAATTATACTTTTTTTATCTCAGCCATTCATTGGAGATTGAAGGCTCCTACAAGATCCTAGTCATTGATTTATATATTGAGATTCCTACAAGATCCTAACCTTTAATTTAACACTTTGAGATCCCTACAAGATCCTAGCCCTTAATTTAATATTTTGAGATCCCTACAAGATCCTAGCCACACGTCATAACTTTAGAAGTTATGATTGTGTGTGCTGTACCTAGTTTCCTATTTGTACAACCCACTAATCACAATCGGTCAAAAGTCAAACATTACAACTAATTACTAAAATTTTAAATTAACCCCTAATATTTTATTATTTACATATTAACCCTATTATTTTTGTTTGGGTTATCACACTCATAATCCTAATGACATCCATCACTATTCCTATTCAAAATTCAAAATAAAGCACATCATTTTCCGCCAACAATGGGGCGATATTAATAATCTTAAATATTTTCATTACAATCAAAATAAAGTCCATTATTCATATTAGGATTATATTAAAGCATGAGAATTTTGTCTTTTCTACCAAAATCAATCCTTCAAACACTCTTGGTTTCTATTTTTCTATCTAGGATTTTCATCCAATATTTCATCCTGGTTTATCATTTGGTGGAAACGTTTTGGTCCTATTCCATAAATTCTCCCCGGACAACTCCTTCAATCCTATGATATTTATTTTATGAACAATCCCAATATCAATAATGAAACTGTTTATCCTTTCATGCACTCTGTACGTGAATTTTCAATCCCTTGGATCTGTACCTAGCAATACGTCATTGATTTCGAATGGGAACCCCCTACACTATGTCGCCAAATAACTAAGTGGTGGGCCAAATGCAATTTTGATTATCTTTTACCTGATCAGATGATCGTTCTTTATCCAAAAGATCCAATCCCTCCAGTTCCCTCTTCATCTCTTGATGATCCAATAATTACAGTTCAAAAACTCAAAAGGAAGATCATCTCTGCAAATCCCAATATCTCTGCAGTTGATCTCAAAAAGAAAATACTTGAGTTAATTGAAAATGATGAGATCGAATCCTGCTCATCCACCATTCCAGCCGATGATCCAGATAATGATGATACCTTGTTTGGTTGTGATATTATTCCCCCAATCTAATATCTATTGTGACGATGAATATTTAATAATTTCTATATTTCAAAAGGACCAACAACTATGTCCCACATCTCATATGAAGGCTTCCAGACGTCAATAGTCTACTGACTTCAATAATGCTTATCCATGTGCGATTGGAATGGTCATGGATAGTTGTCCACTGACAAAACTTCAATCAAGGATATTGAATTATTGGCATCTACTTTCTTGTACGATTCCATCAATAATCAAGGACACGTCGAAAGTTGGATCCTATTTTACATGCGTCTAAAGATCACTACACCGACAATAATAATTGTATCCTCCTTTTGCTAAATGGTCATGATCTTCCACTTTAATGTGAACGCTCAAGATTACTTTCTACTTTGGTTGCCTAAGTCTATTTAAGGGCCATTTGTACTCTGTTTTAGGCAGACTTTTCTCTGTAGTCTGTTGGTCTCTCTTCTTTCTCTAATCTCTTGTATGTTCTTGCACTTTGTAAGTATTTCTTATGTTTTAAGTTCATAATGTTGCATAAGTTTTGTAAGTTTGTTTAATTATAATGTTGCATAAGTCTTGTTTCACTGTTTGATCCTGTCAAGTTTTGTTTAATGATAATGTTGCGTAAGTCTTGTTTCACTATTTGATCCTGTCAAGTTTTGGTATCAATGCCATTTTGAAGCTATCTTATATTTTGAAGTATTATTTCTGATTAGTAAATACTTTAAAACTTTTGTTTAAAAATTTTATTTTAATCACCCAAGTCGTAATTAGCTAAGACCTTGTCACCGGTTAGGCATTTCTGGTCAGTTTAGCAGAATTAGTTATTGAGAGATTGATTTAAAATTTACAAATATAGCAAATCTAATCGGAAATTTGTCTCGGAAATCTTCAAGATTAGCCTCAACTTCTACAACCATTAACAGTGAAGATATAAAATTTGAAAATATTGAAAAACAAGTTCAAAATTGGAAAATTCCAAAAGTACCAATCAAAGAAGTTTATAAGACTGTAAAATTTAATTTACAAATAGATTATTCACTAAAAACAGTTGAGCAAACAATAAGTCTCATGAATAATCGTGAAAATGTTCAACAATTTTCTAAAAAATTAATAGATTTACACAAACAAAAATATGATTACATCCATATAGGATTGATTCAAATTGCAATCAAACCATTAACCAGATTAGGATTAAATACCTCTGTTTTAACTTGTGTCAGAGACCAAAGACATAAAATATTTACAAACTCTCTTCTTGGAATGATAGAATCTTCCCTATATAAAGGCCCAATATATTTCAATTGCTTTCCTGATTGTTTTGTATCTTTACAAGATCCAGGCATCCTAGACACAATAACAATAAATATTCAAACCTAAGGTTTTAATATGAATCCCGGTTCTTTAAATTTAGCACTATGTTACCAAATTTATTACAAAACCATGAACACAATTTGTCTGAATGCAGTTCAAATTGATACTAAAGGAAAAACCACCTTAATACAAACCAATCATCGTAATAATGTTGTTGTTCCTCGAATCATAAAATGGAAAGACATCCAATTACCTTCACACTGGATAATGGAAAATGAAACAATGCTTGAATTACCAACCGGTTCTTTAGAATAAATAATGTAGCATACGGATGGAAATGTTGAAATAAGATTCTCCTCAAATAGAAAGGTTACCTTAGGTAATTCCTCTAGATACTCTTAATCCAGTATACCCCAATCTGAATATGAAAAGATAAATAATATACAATTACAAGGAATACGTCAAAAAGATCAAAATATTCAACAACCTATTTATAAAGTTATTATACCTACTGCACCAAAATCTCCTAGTGATTCTATACATGATTTAGAAATAGATTTTAACCTTTTAGTAATAACAGGCGATGAATTCCATATAAATAAAGAAATATTAAGAAATGAATTTTATAGGATGGTTGATTAGAACCACTGCCTTCAAGTGGTTGCTTTCCACGGTAATTAGTTGGTTTCATTTTTTCCTTGCAAAAATTCTCAAATCATTTTTTCCTTGCAAAAATTCTCAAATCAAGAAGTCAGGGAGGGAATTATCATCACCTTTAATATATTCAATTTGCAAATCGAAAACAGAAAGAATAGTGTGACATCTAGCAAATATTTGTTTTGAGGCTAAATTTTTGACATCCTTTTCGAGGGTGTCTTTAGCAACCTTACAATCAATTCTTAATAAAAATTCTTGATTTAATAAATCACTTTGGAATTTTGTAATATAATGAACTATTGAAAGAATTTCTTTTTTAATGGTTAGATATTTTAATTGTGATGGTTTCCAAGTTCCAGAGGTAAATTTGATTAGTTGAGTCTGATTTGATTGAGGATGGATTTGTTTGAGAATACCTCCATAACCAAAATCAAAAGCATCAGTTTCAACAATTTTAAATGCTTGGGGGTGAACAATATTAAGATAGGGTAATATTTTAGTATGTAATTTAATTTTTTGGACTGCTTGGGTATGAATTATTATCCAAGGAGGATTATTTTTTAACCTTTCATATAAAGGTTTAGAATCAGTTTGTAGTGACCCAAAACCCTTAAATTAATTTTTTCCTTTATTGTATTTTATTGCTCTAATTTGATTGATTTGATTTTCGTCTTAATTTAAGTGCTTTTATTAAGTAGGGGTATATTTAGTTGTGTCGATTTTTTTTGTTGGGGGTGTTTGTGTTAATATTGGAAGTTGGGGGCTTAAGTGTGAAATTCAAAAGTTGTTTGAATCAGTTCAACGCACAAGCC